>OZ034801.1:6000000-6600000 GCA_964028335.1 Altica lythri | reverse complement strand
TTGATAAACACAAAAAAGTGAGAAACGAGGTTGGGAAAAAGAACTTAGTGCAGCTTACTAAAAAACACTTCAGGCCAAAAGCAAGCAAAAAAAGTTTAATATGGCCTTCACTGCGCTACTTAAAATTATTCTTAGAGCTACAAAAACCTGAACTCAGAGTAATCGTAGAAATTCTTACAGGGCACTGTCCACTGAGGTACCATCTCTTTAAAGTGGGCAAAATGGATAGTGTAACATACAGATTATGTGAGTATGTGAGATGAAACGGCAAAGTATTCGTTCGCCAACGATGTTCTTAAGGCGGCGCCAGACATGCGGTATTCGTCAAATCCTGAGCACGTGCTCGCTATTCGCCTATTAGTGTGAGTGGGACGCTCGCTATTCGGTAATGACTAATTTCTGTATTCGTCAAATGTATTTGGTGTTACCGATCGTTGTCGGTTTTTTACCCCACTTCAAAGGAAACAAATATTCGGCGCAGTGTTGCCAACCGTACTATTTAAATCGTATTTATACCATAGAGATATAAGATATAGAGCACGGGAGCCAGCCGATACGACCAGCACGAAATAGAAAGAGAGAGGACAACTAGTGCGTCGGTGCCGATACGACCAGCACGAAATAGAAAGATAGAGGACAACTAGTGCGTCGGTTTATCTTTGTCTAATCACATGCGCAACAGGCGAGTCTCTCTCTTTCTATTCCGTGCTGGCTTTCACTTGTGTGCGTTCCTATGGCTCACGTGCTCTATATCTTATATCTCTATGATTTATACGACCTTTTTGGCTTTGGTACGATGTACGATCGTAAATCCCTAATCGTACGCAAAATATACGATCTTTTCAAATATTAGAATAACATGGAAAAAAACAATAACAATCTACAGATTTGAACGAGCCTTAAACTTTTTTTTTATTCATAATGCACTCATCCAACCATTTTTAAACTTGAACGAGCATTAAACTTTTTTTTCGTATTTTTATGAACGCATCCATTACTTTTAAAGCTCTATAGTCTATAGCTTATCGATGATATCAGGCATGGAGACTAGACAAGGAGTACGCACTCGACCGGGGGAATTGCCAAAATCTGTCTACGGTATCGTACATATTAGGTTTACTTTTTTCACCACTAGAGTCGCTAGTTTTCCTTTTGTACCGGTATGAATTTAGACAATTAATTAATCGTGAATTATTACATTGGTTTTTATTATTTATATCTGAAAGATCAAACTATTTTTTTCATTGTGTAAATAAATTAATAATGAAATCATTAAAAATTATTTATTTTATTTCAAACTACGTCCTCATTGGTCGCCATTTTGGTACAAAGGAACACCAGCGCCCTCTTATTTTGGTAGCCCTATTTGCATACATGGAGTTCGTACTCCTTGTCTAGTCTCCATGATATCAGGGTTCCCCGCGCAATTCAACCATCTTCGAGGTTATGTTATGTCATTATAATACAAAGGATATTAGATCGCTTTTTGTTAGGATTTTTGTTTCATGTGGAATTAATTACGAAATATGGTTGGTATATTATTGTGTTTATTCTGGAAAAAATAGATAGCTATGTATTTTTGTTTATTTATCGTTTGTTTGTCATATTGGTTTTTCTTCAGAATCATGGCTGAAACATCTAAAAACAAGCAGAGCACACCAAAGAAAACTCTTCAAATAAGACAAGAGTTACCAAAATCAGAACGGCAGAAACATAGGGCTCAAAAGTATCGGTCAGACACTGTCAGACATTTCTTATTTAAATAATTTGCTGTAGTTTTATTGAATTTTTTAAAACGTACTATTTTTTTTCTAGAATTCTTGGTAAAATACGATTTTCCCTAGTGTGTGATACGATCCTCTAGAAAATAAAGTTGGCAACACTGATTCGGCGTTTGAGATTTTGAGTTCCATCCATACATTCGGTGAAGGTAGTCGTTGTGTATGAACTATATTGCTGCAAAATGGAGTGGACTAATGAAACTGTCTTGGAGTTTTTGGATGCCTATCAAAATGAGCCTGTAATATGGAATGCAAATCTTGAAAATCATAAAAATCGCAATCATATTTACGATGCATGGAAACGTATAGCGGCATTGATGGGTGAAAAATACACCATAAATAAGTTAAAGAAAAAGGAGGATTCGTTAATGGCATCGTATAGATCCCGTTCACAAAAAGCGAAACAAAGCTTGAAAAGTGGTGCTGGGACTGATGAAATATACAAACCTTCTTCTCGTATTCCTTTTCCTTTTTTTAATAATAATGAACCACTGGATATTACAACAAAAGCAGATAAACATAGCCCTGCATCACCATCCATCGCTACGATCGGTATGTATTTGTGCTCGTGAATTGATATTCGTTGTTCCCACATTGACTGGATACAAAACAAAATGCGAATATGTGGCGCAAGGTGCTTACCATTTAACGAACACTACACGAGCATCTAAATATTCGTATAATGGCGAGCACGTGCTCAGTATTTGACGAATACCGCATGTCTGGCGCCGCCTTTAGAGTCTGATTAGGTTACAAACGCACATCTTAAGCAGATAATGGACTCTCTTAAAAGTCTACACCTTATGAACATATAAATAGATACAGGGTATACACAAAAAATCTTTTAGGTTGCAGTGTAATAAGGTCATATGGGCCATTCGATTCCACTTATCCACAATTCCACAATCAACAAAACTCCAAAGAAAGAAAGTAACTGATTTTAGTTAAGAATTGTAGAAGTTGTCATCCAATTTAAGATAGGATAAGTCTTGACCAACTAAGCTAACAGCTAATTCTAATTATTATTTCAAATTAACACTTATTTTGTTGTTGTTTTCTTGGTGCGTTCTTACAAATATCATAACTTTGAGCTTGTATTAATAATTGAAAAATAATGCCAACTAAAAAATCTAATTGGTTTCCTTAAAGAAATAGACTTGTTATATAAAATTTAAATTGTACGTTAAATTATTTTTATTGTAAATATTGTAATTTTAATAAAAAAAATAGATCGATTTACATATAATACGTCTTCATATACGCGTTATCCTCAAATTAGTAACTGTTATTTCTACTAAAATTGATATAAGTGGAGTTTAACTTTCTGAGTACTGGCGTAATGGTAATTGCGTTTTTTTAAGATGTTATATATCAATTTAGTAAATTGTTAAACGAATGTTAAAAGTAAAGTTATCTCCACGGGGGTGACTTTTAAGTGCCAAATAATCTTTTTTTATATAACTACCACAATAACTTCTGATTTCGTTTACTTGGTTTGAATTTATAATAAACTGACCCATGACCTATTTTCACTTAATCGGGTAGGTATATATTTATAATCAGCATGAAATTTATTCCGACACATGCAAATACAGACAATTTGTCTACCTGGATCTAGGTTAACAGTTTGTAAAAAAACACCAGATTAATGGTTTTTCCGCTAAGGAAACAGAAAAACAGATAGAAGACTAAGATAAGATTAGTTTCTAAATTTAAATGCATTTCATGCATGACTAGATACGTTTCATGAATAAATTATTTTTTATAACTGTGATTTAAGTTCATAATGAACATATGAGTATTAACATATAATTTTACTATAAACATGAAGATACCGACTCTGCGCAACCCACAAGAAATTCGAACTTTCTATCCAGCAAGGCAAAGACAGACTTGACTGTCACAATAGTGGTTTGTTTCTTTATATGTGATATTTGTAATAAAGATAGGTAGGTAATAACAGCAAACAAAACAAGGAAAGAAAGAAATAAAACTAGTGGATGCGAAGTTGCAAGACTAGAATGAAAACACCCAAACTGATTATATATTAATCTAAAAAATGCTAGACAGATTCAACTTAGATTGATTCGCCGCTGTACAGTTATGCGTTAGCAATCCAATCACATCAAGCAAGAGTCAAGCTTGTTATCTTAAGACTGAGATTTATCCATTAAATAGAAACCTTTTCAGTTACATGTAACAGATCACCAATCTCCAATATTAAAACTAAATTAATGTCCAACAATAACAGTTACTGCAACAACCACCATAGAACCTTCTGGATTAAAGAACCTATCTGTCACTGTCGGAGTACAAAAGCCAATAATCACTTAGTAACTCTTACAATTTTAAATTACAAGTAGATGACATCAGTTCCATACTGATCTTCACTCACCACAACGTTCTACAAATCATCACATTATATTTCCCTAGAACGGAAAACATTCAACAGAAGTAGAAAAAAAGGTTAATCAACTAATTACACTGATACACCAGATAAAAGGAAATTAGGAAGAAAACGACTGCAAAAAACAGGATGGAAAATTAAATCAGGATCTTGCTAAAACAAACAAAAAATGAACAGGAAATAAAGAATTTCCCAGGAATAAATCTTAGGAATACTTCTAGCTTTGCAAAGAAAGTTGTGCAAAACCAGGAGAAAACTCGATGAAATCAAAGTGCAAATTGTGGTTATATGAGGCTTACACAACAATTAATCTAAATTATTTGTACCCTCCCAAAATCTTATTATGATTAATAATTTTATGCTAGTGTTTATGTTAATGGTTGATTTGTTATAAGTTAATTATTAATATTAAAATTTTAAGAAAATGATAAAAATTGATTTGTTTTGGATTTTTTTGTTGTATTCACCCAATTATCTAACTTGAAGCTAAATTTGACCCTTCCTGGTCATCTGGAACTGGGTTGGAATTTTGGTCTATAGGTCAGACAATTCGTGATATAAATGACGATTTTTGGACGTCAATAACATAATAACCGTTTGAGATCGGTATATGTGGAATAGTTTTTGACTTAAGAGTTAAAAATGATCCAAATGGAAACTTAGAGAACCCACTGTCTGGAGTTCTCCATGTGAATCTTCGGTACGATAAACGGTAACAGAAACACTTATTAGCAAGTAATTTTTAAAACAAAATAAGGAAATTTGTCGGGAATTTGAAACTAGGGGTCGTACGGACGTTCTTAATCGCACAAGGACCCAAGCTAGAATGCCTAAAAGTCGTTAATGCTGGGGTGACGCGTTGTCTTTTTCGCGCCTCACCATCTGATCATAAACTCGGGCTCTCATTGGTCGTTAAGAAAATCGATATTGTAGTACTCAAGGCGACCGTTCGCTTAAGCGTCCGAATAAAATTTAGGAAAGAGTCGGCCTAAGTTCAAAGAAATTATAAAAAAAGAAATTTTATTATTCGAGTTTTTTAAACACGCTACACAGCCCCCTCCGAAGAGAAAAAACTGGGTGGAAAACAGTTTTTAAGAAAAAGATAAGCTATGGTTGGAACAACAGTAGTGTGCTTTAAAAAACCATATCCGATAAAGGTAGAGAACTCGTGACGCAGAAAAGCAATCTTACAAGAGTGGTATTTACCTAGGTAAACCTGGGTATCAGAGTTAGTTACTGAAAACGATATAATATTCGCACTATTCATCAGCACGTTAAGATACAAGTGATACTATACGAGGGTTTGAAGAACTACAAGGTAGCTATAAAATATCGGATCAACAGATCATTGATATTACGTGACCAGATTTTTATAAACGGTACCGGCCAACCGGAGGATCACAAAGTGATCGGGAACGGTCTACTCCGAAGTTTCTGCACGGAAACAAAAAAGTGTGCAGATCGGCCTAGACAGGCAGCCCTAAACGGTATCTTAAAGCAAAAGTAAAAAAAAACGTATTTATATTGCCCTTGACATAAGATGTCAGGACACACACTACATTCACATACACCTGGAAGAAGGTAAAGAAGGCTATGTTCCCATAAGTAAAATTTCCCATAGGAGGCACAACGCGTATTTTCACTCTTAGGAAACTCCTATAAAGAAAAAAGCTGAATTTAAACCAAACTGTTGATAATAATTTTAAAAAGAAAGAAGGAAACACGGACGATAGTTATAATTAGGAATCTAATAAGCCTATCGGCCCCATTAGATCCGACAGTCACGGTAGGTACGCGATACGTTAACATCTAAAAAGATGTTTGGAAATGTTCCGTCCTGCTTGGTTGATATTAAGGATATCAACGAATATACAGTAAGGAAGAGACGAAAACAGTAATTACTTAAAATATAGTTCTCATTGAGAACATAAATAAAAGATCTTAAAGGTAATAGGTCGCACTATGACAATAACAGAAATCTGACAAATCTTATAAAACCAAATTATCCTAACATCTTCAATCTTAGCCAAGAAAAAATAGAGAGAGTAATAGAGAAAAAAAGGAGGAGAAGGAATATTTATCTGTCTTCCTGATAATCTCAACAGACCCACTGTCGGAAAGAATTCCCTACGGCTTTCCTAGGCTTATCTCTCGTGACAAATTACAAGGTCAAAATAAAATTCCAGAAGAAGTAGTTAAGATTAAATTATGTTATTCAAATAAAAGTAAAGTGGTTCCAAAAGTAGTCATGTTACGGACCAAAGTTCTTTAAATTAACGATATGTATAAGTATAAAATTGTATGAAAGAACGAAAAAAAATTTTCAAAAAAAAATTTTTAAAATTTTTTTTTTATATGTTCTTCACTAATGTGCGATAATTGTCTCATATCCATATCAAAGATAAAAAGTAGTTTTATGGATGATAAAAGAGGACCAAAGTAAGGCGGTATAAAGGACAGCTGGCGTTATATTGGGACTCATCAAAGCAACTAAAATTGTACTGCAAGATCTTGACAATCTAATGGAAGCTTGATCAAAAACCGCTTTTAAAAACTACACCACATAAACCGGACAATTAAACTTTATTAAAGGTACTAGACGGAAATGACCTACTGACATTAATGACAATTAAACGGAGGGAAGGAACCTCATATAACAGCAAAGTCACAGAACAAAAATCACAGCAAAACTTTACAAAGTTGTTAATAATGTAGTTAGATAATGATCAAAGAAGGGAAATTTTCCCTTTGATGAGTCCCAATATAACGCTAGCTGTCCTTTACACCGCCTTACTTTGGTTGGTCTTTTGGAATAATGAACAATGTACCTTGCATAAGCGACGCCATTTGCTTCCATCCATTGAAGCATTTAAGATACTTTTTTCTACTGGATACTTCCTTTTTCCTTTTACCTCTTCATTATTCTTAATGTGTGAACTCTTTTTCATGCAGTTACGGTTTTCCTGTAACCATTCTTATGTTCACTTCTCCTATGATTTGTGGAATATTGATCTTCCACGTGTTTTAATGAAGTGGATGATAAAGTATCCGCTCTCTCAAGATTTAATTCTCTATGTTATAATAGTACCTCGTATTATTATACCTAATTTTTGTGTTCTTATGTAATCTGTTCTATTACCTGTTAATTTTCTTTTATTTAGCTGGCCAGCTCCTTATATTTTTAATTTTTATCCTTTTAATCAACTAAATACCGAATTACTTTTTGGTTTGTATTTCAATCCACATTAAACCTTTATTGATGGTTCCCCGTATGATGCAGTGTCACTGATACACAGGAAAATTCACTTAGATACTGATGTTACCCATATTTTGAACATTACTTACAGTGTTAATAAGGTTTGTATAGTTTATCCAAAACCACTTGAATAGGCGTGGTCAAAAATCTTTTCGAATTTTCAAGAATTCTCTTCATAGGCGTACAGGTGTGAGTCGGGAAGTTAAAAGCAACATAAATAGATATTTTACTAGGTTCGTTCATATAATGACGTTCTTTTGAGTTTCCCCTGGTAAAATCGTAAGAATAATTCCTATCCAAGTGGGTCTAGTTATACTATACAATGTAATTACCATTACTTATATTTTTTTTATCTAACTATCTCTTTTATAACTTATAGGCCTGATGATGGGAATGTTTTCCCGAAACTAGTTGCCAACACTTTGTAGAAAAGTTTTACCAACAAATATATTTTATGTGGATTGATTTTGAGTTTTCGTTTATGTCATAAATCACCACATTTGAGGATGGATAATCTTTTCGATTTAAGTGATAACACACTTATTCGAGTAATAAACGGTAAGTGAGGGAAAGTAAATTTTCACCTTCGAGACGATAACTATAAGTGTTAATACACTGATACGGTAGATAGACGGTAGATAAGAGAAAAGTGTTTTCTCTTTCGAGACGATATATACAAGTGATAATACACTTATTCAAAAAAATAAAAGGTAGGCAAGAGAAAAGCAATCTTTCTTTTTCGAGACGATAGTTATAAGCAATATTATGCTTATGCGATAGAGTGGACGGTAGGTAAAAGCAAAATGGTGTTCACCTAGTCTAACAGACTATTGGTTTACAAGACAATGTGTTTCTGAAGGCACAGAGAAACATACAGCTAAGGAGGTTAACGAGACATATGGAAATTAAACGAAAGAGAAAAGGTTGCACTTAGTCGCCTCTTACGACAAGCAGTTTATCGCTTTGGGGGTACTCTTTATAATCCCGCCTCCCAAACGGGGAGGAGGTAAACGAGAAGTATGGAATTTGAACGAAAAAGAAAAGGGAAAGGTTTCATTTAGTCGCCTCTTACGACAAGCAGTTTAACACTTTGGGGGTATTCTTTATATTCCCGCCTCCCAAACGGGGAAGAAGTTAACGAGAAATATTTACAGTTGAGTAAGGGCGGGATATTATACAGACAGTACTGCTCGCCAGTTCTGATTTGATGAAAGTGGCTTGACGCGCTTCCTCGTGTCTAGGTATAGCTGGGAAAGTAACTAGAAAGTAAAAAGATGCTTAAAACGAATACGCAATTTTATTCATGTCAAAAAAAGACAAGAGGCAAGAACAGAAAAACGTTAAACCAAAATCAACAGAGCAGATAAAAATAAGTTTCAAAAAAAAAACGTATAAGAAGAAGTAAATTATTAAAAATTGTGGTTGGATCATTTAAATATTCATCACATCAACACGTGGGTTGAAATGGCAGGCAATTATAACAAATTACTCTTTAAATGATTTATCTAAGCTTCTTAGTAGTGGATTTCAGTTAAATTCTCTTATATTTAATTCAATAGCTATTACTGCTATTATACGCTGCAATAATGCATACCAGTATATTTCTATATGATTAGAATAAAATTGTTAGTAAATTACAGATGTGCTCTTCCCAAGGTATCGAGTGTTCCAATAAAAATTATCTCCAATTCAATTATTTAATATCAATCAATATTTGTAAATATTTTATGAGCTTCACAAACTTTGGTTCCTAAAAGAACGTCTAATTAGAATATGTACATTAAATTTATAAATCATTAAATATGACTTATACTCTTAAACAATTTGTACACTGTAACAACAAATTAGACAAATATATATTGTACTACGTGTGCAATGTTTATTTAAACAACTCTGCTGTTTTTGTTAATTTTTATTTATTAAGCTTTTAATTTTATATTGGCAAAAGATGATGCGAGAGAAAAATCGTCGCAAAAATTAATAACGGAACTTCCTCTAGCCACTCTATCACTCGAGTGTAACAAGCATACAGCATTTATGGCAACTTTTAAGTTAAGATACACATAAAGCGTATAAATAAATGATCTATACCTACATGTAACTTATCGCTGTCTGTACATGGCAAATATTAAAAAAATGAGTGGCCTTTATATACGCATGAGACCCTAAAACAATGTTTTTTATTTCGTCTGTTTGTCTGTATGTCTGCAAAAATTCGACCTCTTTTTGTTATCACATCGGGAATGGTGGCTATTAAAAGAGATAAATTATCTTTTAAGCTCATTTTTACTAGTTAGTCGCGTCTACATACAATTCCGATTATTAAAACAACCTGTAATAAACGATCTAGACTCTTATCATCGTTAAATTTCCACTTTTTGTTGTCAATTGTAAGCGAAAAAGCTTACTTTATTTAATGATTGTAGAAGAAAGATATTAAGGCAGATTTCTGCCCGCGCTGTAAGTTGTACATTACATGTAAAGTACGGCCTGCTTTAATTGTTAACATTACTATTTTGACTCGTTTAGAGTCATGGGCGTAGATTTTTTTACGGCTATGCTACAATAATAAAAATAGATCAACATTATTTAAATAAACAGTATAATTCTTTAGCTCAAACAATTAATTCTATATACATAATGTAATCTATAGTTAAATCCAATTTTTAATGTTAATTATCATTGTTAGTAATGAAAATATATTATTTCCTGTAACAAATTTTACTAGTATTAGGTTTATCTAATCATGAACGTTGACATTGAAATAATAAAATTTATTACATTTTTATTAGTTTCGATTTTATATAATATCTCTGTAATATACGATACCTATATTTACATTAGGTATACCAAAGTTCATTGACTTTTCATCAACGGAAACTCTATGAAAAGTGACCGTATAAAAATTAAAATGATTTATTTATTATGAATAAAATGACTTGCAGCCCTTTCTGAAGGGTTTTCCTCATTTATTAAAGGTACTTCAAATACGCTATGCCCTAATTTTTATACAACACAAAGAATGTGAATTACTTATATGGACTATTCTATAGGAAAATTGATCAGGTTGCGACAATTAAAAAGGGAGAGAATAGTTTTTGTTAAGGGACGAAATACAAATACGGATTTTTGACATTTAAATTGATTCTTTTGCACTTCCGCATTCCGATTCATTAGAATATTAGTCATAGAAAATCAAACTTGCGTAATGGTTCTATAATTTTCGTAATTAACCGCATTACTCTACCTATCGAAACAAAATATTTATATGCTAAATTATAAATATAGTGTTAATAATTTTTAATAAGGTGCATCGTTATACTTATGGAGGGTAGAGTATACTGTAAATTATATTTATAAGATTTCCTTTCATTATGAAAGTGTGTAGACCAGTGTAGCCTCTACAACCATATGATGATTGACACTATATGAAGTTATTTTTTAATAATAATTTTTTTTTGGACAAAAATTCGTACCATTTTTTTAAAAATTTAAATTGTTATACACAAAATCAAATCAAATATAATTTATTGCTTACTAAAATAAAAATTTCGTTCTGATATACAAAATTAAAAACGGAAATTATATAAACATTCATAAAATTGTAACTACAATTGAACCTAAGCAAACGGTGTTTATTCAATAAATGACTTAAAAAGTCAGACATTGATGCTTCAACAACACCCACACTTTAACAAAAAGGGCTATACTTACTTGACCCAGCAACACATATGTAGATAAAAAAACAAAATGCCAAGAACACACAAAAATTAAGATATACGTTTAAAGCTCTATTCCTGAAACGAGTTGTACATGTCCAAACCCTATCCATGACTTAACTATGCAGAATTTGCATCCTTATACACATATACACTTACGAAAATTTAACACTCTGAAAGTGCCCAGATGTTACCGCAATTGACGTTTAATAATCTTTTCAAATTTTCCAAATTGGTGATAAAATACTTATCAGTCTTAGATCTTCAAATGCCTCACACGTTTTACCCTTTCAAATGGGGATAGTAATTACCTCTTTCCAGACAGAAGGAAACACTCCCTCCAGAAGGAATATATTGATTATATTTGTAAGAGGTAATAGAACAGATGGGCAAGACAGCTGAAGCAGTTTACCCGTATTACCATCAACAACAGAATGATAATTAATTCCCAAGACCAAATTATAAATATCCTCGGGAGGATCAAGAGATAACTTAAAATAGAACAGCACTATTGAAATAATCCATCAAATCCAGAGAAGGTAGGGAATTGGCATTAGACGATACAATGGGATTCAATATTGGATTGATAGCAAATATATTTTAAAAAGTAGCTATTTTGAAAATTAGCCAAAGTTACGTCAAAATTTTAAAAGAAAGTGTTTTGTCAGCTTGAGGGTCCTGACCTTAAAACAATTTTATTGCTCCCAATGGATGAATATTGATGTTTTAAGAGTTTTGCTGTTTAGCGATTTTTTTTGTAGCATGTACTAGGTGAAAAACTGTTAACTTTGGCAGGAAACAGTCGTGGACTGCTAAAGTATATTTTGGCTGTAAGACACAATAATGTATAACAATTGTTTTGTATTTTTTAACATTATTTTTACCATTTTAATATTTATAATTTGTTTTCTTTCGTTCAATCATTATTTCGCTTTTAGGTAAAAATAAGATTATAACAATTTCAGCTATTATTTTTTTTATTTATACAACGTATTATAACGGGATAACCGAAAGGTAAGGAAAGGACCTTAACTTGAAAGTCTGTTTTTAGGTTATTCTAGAAATCTCTAGACATACTGACAAGATTAAATCATGTTTCTAGCAAATTCCAGAATGTTCATTTGTTGTATATAAGGGGATGTATGGGCAGTTAAGGGGAGTTCAAATAATTCGAATAGTTCATTGTTATTGTAATTTAGTTTTGTCGTTATCCGGCTGAGTTCTGTGTATCTTGTTACAATTTTGTGTTAAAGTCCCCATAAGTGTTACAATATACTTAAATAGTCAACAAAAATCAACCAAAGTGTAGCTCTAACAACCAAACAATACCCGGTTCTAACGAACCTATAATAACAACTTGAGCATGCTTAAGAAATGATGAAAAAAAATGTGAGCCGTCACGGGACGCCTGGCAGATGTGAAACATTGACATTAACCCGTGCCTAAATCATAAGATTTGGAATAATAGAAGTAATAAAAAACTCTATGTTTTTTACATATAACTTTCACTTTAATTAAAAAAATTTTAAAATGACATGTTTCGCTGAACTAGCAGATTGACATATAAAGTTACATTTTGTTTATTTGTATCTAACTATCTGATGTTGATTAGGTAATATTAAGGCTAGATTAGGTATGGAAGTAATTAGATATAACAATATTAAAGCCTTAATATTACCTAATCAACATCAGATAGTTAGATACAAATAAACAAAATGTAACTTTATATGTCAATCTGATGATGCTAGTTCAGCGAAACATGTCATTTTAAAAATTTTTTAATTAAAGTGAAAGTTATATGTAAAAAACATAGAGTTTTTTATTACTTCTATTATTCCAAATAAAAATGAACTTTCAAGTAGTAAGGGTCGGTACAATTAATTTAAATCATAAGACATTGCCAATTTAAATAACATGGCATTTTTGCACTTTTTGTCGTTAATTTTTTTACTGAAACAAATGTAGCTAAAAATAATTAAATATCTATTTCTTGTAGGAAATTTGCAATAAATTTGTCATCAGAGTTAAATTCACGATTTTTTTTTGTAATTATCACCATAATTTTTATTTATATCAAACTAAATACATATATATAGGTAATAAAATTAACAAATACAAAATTTGGATACAAAATAAAGTATATTATCGCTTATAAATAATAGTATCACAATGGTATCACAATATTTATTGTACGTTTTCTCAGATTGCTCACAGATGTCGATAGATTACAGAACGAAAATAAATTTAAAACGTGATTTCGTTTAGCTTTTTATTTAATTACCTTAAATTCAATAATCTTAAAAAAGGAAATTATTAAAACACAAATTTATATAGAAGTATGTTACTATATTAATATAATTGTAGTTACTTCACAATTTTAGTACAAACAAAAAGCGATAGTAAATAAAAAATAGGAAAATGACGAATTTAACTATGAATACAACTTTATCGTTGAATAACTTTTAAACGGTATTTAAATGGGAAATGTATTATGATTTAGGCACGGGTTAATGTGAATATTAAGGGCTGGTTTGGGTCTGATAATTTTTGTTAGGTCATAATCTAAAAATTTGATGGGTGTTTGAAGAACAAAACCAAATTTGGGAAATAACGGACACCTTAATGTATATAGAGTAGGTAGGTAGGTACTCACTCATTTTTATTCAATATTTTTTCATCACTTTCTTTATTAACACTTTGTTTATTCATATTTAAAACAAACACTTTATACACAAATTTTACAGGGACCATTCACCAACAATCTATTTTGATTAACAAGCTGTCAATTTTACAGGTCAGCAAAATATGTAGGTATATTATGTTGCCTATACAAACAAACATTTTTAGATATATAGAATAGATAGTAGGCGGAATCGAGTTAGGTATTTATGAAACAATTCATACCCTGTCCCGCCAAATTTTTGAATCGATGAGCTTCTTCCCCCTATTGTTGGCGCGCCACCGTCGGCGTCGCTCAAAACATGAGACCAATTTCATATAAGGTATCAGTACATCTCTTTATTATATATTATGGATGCGTTAGGTTTTTTACGTCATACGTCACCGTCGCCACGCGAGAAATCTGATTCACGTGCGGCTATAGATGTTTCACATCAAAAATTCATGGAGCAAATGGGTACAATGCTTAATTTGCTTACTACTGTCATCAATAAGATCGCTTAATAGATTTACAACCAAAATATAAAATAGTCATTTGGAACGCAAATGCCCTTTATCAACAGACCAAAGAACTCAAAACATTCATCCATATTCAAAATCATAATTAAAATATTGATATAATATTAATTTCTGAGACTCACTTAACAGAAAAACTCTACATACGGCTTTTCAACTACAAGTTGTATCATATAAAACAACCAGACATAGAGCACACGGTGAAAGAGCCATAATTATAAGCGATTTCATTAAACATTCCGAAAGAGAGAAATACAGCAACGACTAAATACCTGTCAGCAACCAGTCTAATAATTGAGGAAAAACACGGCCCAATAACAATATCTGCCTTATACTGCCCACCAAAACATGCCGGTAAAAAAGAACATTTCCTATAATATTTAAACACTCTAAGGAACAAATTCATTGCATCTGATGTGGGACTCTAGACTAACAACACCAAAAGGCAAAGGATCAGCTAAAGCAATGGTAGAAAATAACCTGCAACAAATCTCTAGTAGCGAACCAACTTATTGACATTAACAAAATACCTGATGCCGTTGACTTCTGCATCACAAAACCCCTTGGTACCAAAAAATGTATAAAGCTGAATCATGCTTCGATTTATCATCAGACCACTCATCAATTATAATAACAATTTTTGAAAAAATCTTAAACAAAGTACATCAACCAACTTTACATAACACCAAGACTAACTGGTCTCAATTTGGAGAAAAACTAGACAGCCTGACCTCACTACACTTATCCTTAAGAAATGGAATCCATCTTATACACACCAACATCAAGAATCATAAAGTTCTTGACAAGACAATTCCAATGAGCCCAAACTCGATAGGAGTACCGGCTCCATCATCATATCAGCTTTCTGACATCATAATACTGCATTGTCACCCAATTTACATGTCCCTGCAAAATTTCAGATCAATCGAAAATTTTTATTTCCAAGATTTCATCCGTACAAACTAACGAACACGGCAAGTTAAATAAAAGCTTGTAAAAATCTAGATGAATATATTTACGTGCAAAAAAAACAAATCTCTAACTGTTAAGTTTAATTCTTTATTAATCAAGCATATTAGGATAATTATTTTCATATTTTACAAATTGTAATACCTACACGCCAGGCAAACCTGGAGAAGGAACTCATTGTAGTTTCAAATTTTGGAAAAACTATTGGGCTTGGTTTATGTAAACTTGTTAGTACTTATTGCCGATTGGATCAAGTGTCAATTTCTTGACACTAATTAAAAGAATTTTATCCTTATTTTTATAATAAAGACAATCAAAAGTCTAAACAACTTCAAGATTCGTCTTGTTTACAACACTAAGCGCACTCGCAACCGTGTGTATGTCAATATTTGTAGATTTGTAGTTTCGGAAGCGCCAAGGGTGTAGACATGGCAATATAAATATTTGCTATGAGTTAATGAAACATGTTAAGGCACAACAGTGTGCATAAAATATCCGAAACTTTAAGAGACGCTATAAAATTGGTGTTCGGAGTGAATATTATATTGAACATAATTTTTTTTTCATATTTTATAGATGTCACAGAGTACCTAAATGTAACTTTCAAGAATTTTTTACCCCTATTTACATTTTTTTATGAAATTACCCTAAAAGTAACAAATCGCTACAAAAGATTGTAGAGACTTCTAACCCCTTCTAAACAATGTTTATTTAATTTGATGATAATCACTATCACTACATAGTATAAAACAAAGTCGCTTTCTCTGTCCCGTGTCCCTTTGTATGCTTAAATCTTTAAAACTACGCAACGGATTTTGATGCGGTTTTTTTTAATAGATAGAGTAATTCAAGAAGAAGGTTTATATGTATAATAACATCCATTAAATAGTGGAGAAATACTGTTATTTTTTTGGTTTCTAATGTGATGTCGTTAATTATCAATTTTTTTCCGCTTACATTGCAAACGCAGGCTGAACCCTACGAGATTTATCAAAATAATGAACTAATTATTTGTACACATTGAAAAGGTCTACAGAAAACTCCGCATGGTATATGTCTATCTCTTATGGATATCCCACAATAACATTTTTTTGTCGTTTACTTTTTACGACAAATAATGGCTAATTTTCGAAGCGATTTTAACCAATACAACATTATTCCTTATTTAATTAAATAGCTTAAATACATTGTTGATTTAATATAGATCTATATGGTCCTTTACAGCACAAGATTTAAATGAATATTTTCGAAGATATTAAAGATTTTAAATTGCGGGACGTAGCGCTTGCGGTGGTACTGGCCGGTCGGTGCGGCGGCAGCGTGCGCGTGATTGACTGACAAACATAAAATTAAAAAAAAAAATTATAAAAATTAAAAGTAGTTAAGCCAGACTTATTTTACTAAGGACATACCTACAGAATGATTAAAATCAAATTTTTATATGTAAAATAGACAGTCATTAAATCATTTGTGAATGTCCCAATTCCACGCGATCAAAGCTGCGGGTAAAAGCTGGTTATATATAAAGTAACTAAAGAAAAAAATAAATACAGTAAAAGCTCCTTATTCGAGCTTCTTTCATTCGCGTTTTCACTATTCGCTGATTACAAAAGTGCGACTAAATATTTATATTCTCGGCTTAACATTTCTTTATTCGAGGGTTCCAGAGTTGTATTGTTTTTGAAGTTAAAACTTATGAAAAAAAATAGAGTTTAAACCACTTCTAGTTTCGGACATAGCACCAGGTCATTCTCGTGAACTTGAAACTATGCACCTAAATATAAAAGTGACAGTTTTTTTCAACTTATAAACCTGAAGCCATACACATTGAAATCCTGCTGAAAAACACTATTGCATGATCTGACTGCGGAAAATGACAAATTAAAATTTTGATTGCAAACATAGTTAAAATTGGGCATGAAATAGTACAGACAGATATAAAGGAATTTCTTGAATCGCAAAACAAAAATTTGACTGAAACTGACCTGAAGAAAATGATACATTCAGTGCCCATTGAAAGAAAGGCTTCAACAAGCATTTAATTTAAAAAATCAGAAGGTTTAAGGATGCTAAATGAGCTTTGTGATTTCTTAATGGGAACTGAGCTGTCTATGGAACGAAGTCTTATTTTTAAGAGGCAATTTGCTAATGCCATTGTTGAATTTCAGTCTGAATTAAAAAAGATTATAATATTTTCCAAACCATTGCCTAATTACTAATTACTCTTTCGTATTCACAGTTTCTGTAAACATGTACCCTGCAAATAAAGAGTACTCGCAAATAAACCAGATAATGATGTTTTGACAAGAAATAAGGGATCTTCAAAAAATTTTTAAAACAACAATGTTTAGCGTATTATTTTGTATAAGGTGAACAAAAGGTTTTGAGTACAAAAAAGTATGGATTTGTTTAACCACCTCGCTACTATCATAAAACTATTATTAAAACTTTTTATGTAAGGTTCGGGGACATTTTTTACTAAGTATATTGAGACATAAACCCAAGGTTTAATAAATTATGTATTAGGTAATGTCATAATTTTGAGTATAAAATTCTAATTATTTGATGCATATAGTAGCGAGACAAAATAGCCAAGTATCACGAATTTGTATAATAGATTCCTTGAGCAGAACAATTATACATACAACTATTGCAAAATTGCCATTGCGACACGATTTTATGCAATGATAATTTATCAAAATATTATTAGTTTGTCCTTCTAGCAATGCGACGATGGTATTTATTAACGTTCCGGAGCATCACATTCGTCCGGAAGCTAACACTTTCCCAGTTTCCGCTTCGTCATACATGAAGCTCGAACAAAAGAACAATATTTTTTGTTTATTTATTGCGATCGTGAGTACTTGCAAATAAACAATAATTTTTAATTTTAATTAACCATAGGGTATTTACAGGGTTAGTGTCGTGGAACCAACTATGGAGAAACTAATAATTGAATTTTTGCACGTTAATGGATTTTCAATAACAACATAAAGGCTATAATACCGGGAAAATTCAAAACGAGGCTATAATATAAATTTATAATGAACTGTTACGAACAGCTTATCATTGACTGTAAATAATTCAATTCTAAATCTAATTCCAAAGTATTGGAGAATATCAAAATCCTTCGTTGCCAAAATAATTTTTTCAAAATTTACTTATCAGACCCCTAAAAACCACACAAGTAGAAACAACGACAATGTACTTAATTTTATAACGCTGTGTTTTTCCGTTCAATAGTTATAGCCCACACAAACTGAGGTAAATATGTATTACATACACGATTTTCGAAAAACCGTTAAAATTTTACTGTTATATTATTATCTAAACCAAAATTAATAGTTCTTTTTTATGACATGAGAATTTTATATACCAAATTCCGTGATGTTCTATTCAAGAGTAATAGCTCACACAATCGGAGGAAAACAGAAAATTTAAGGTTATCCGAGCTGGACCAAAATCTTTAGGGTTATTTCCCAAAACATGAAGATTCTATATACTAAATTTCATGACCCTGAGATTTGAAGACGTTTCGAGAACTATCGAACAAAATTCTAGAAAATTGAAAGAACATTTTAGAAAACTGTAAAAAAATTGAGGAAAAATTCAAGCAAGTTGAAGAGAAATTCATAAAGGTTTTTAAAACGTTCGAAGAATATTGACTCTAACAGAAATATGGACATACTTCAACAACATATGAAAGAACTCGAACTACTTGTTAAAAACGGCCCCATGATATTCCTGTGAGAAAATAATATATGTAGTAGGAAAGTATTCCCAGAATGACGGCTCAAAAAAACGAAATGTAAAAGAAGAATGGATCCAAGAAGAGTACAAGGGGGGGATGAAACTTAAAATAGTTTCGATGGTTAGAGTTCTTGATCAACTTATGTCCGACAATTTAAAGCAATAGCCAAAGCCAACCAATGATAGAAAAGACAAAAAGCGGTTTCGTTGACAGCCGCTTTACTAGGTGATGTTACGGTTCAGATTTGACTCTGAAGTGGCAGCGATAAGTTTTTAATTTTAATTCTATTATTCTTCAAGTTTTAACAAATTTTTCCTCTAAACCTTATGAAATATTCAGCCCGTGAAGACTTAGGCCCAAATATATTGTGTAGACTTTCAAACTTACAATTTGTCACATTTTTGTGTCGAAATTTTCCATCTGTCTTTTTGAATTTTGGCTTTTGATTAAATTACGCGGTGGTATATATAATTGCACGATATTTCGGAATTGTGCCAGAATAATTGAAAAGGCTTAAGTAACAAGTGACTAACATTTCTCCAATTGAGTTGGAAAAGAAACACAAGTATTGTGGAATTATCACTTGTTTCAAAAGCAAGGCCCTACCATCCGGGCCTTTTTGTTTTATGTTCCTGAATAGTTATTTTTGAAAATTACCTCTACCTATTGGAACCCATATTTATCTTTTTGGTCCTCCGTCCAGAAACAATACTATTAATTACTTCAAAATCGTCCGGAAAATGGCATTTTTCCGGCCTAGGCCGGCAAAGTAGCTTTTAGATTATCTAAAGAGATGGCGATATGAGTTTAAATTTTAAGTCATCAAAAATACATAATGAATAATACAAATTTTAATTAAATTTATTTAAAAACAGCATATAATATACTAAACTTACCTATAACTTTTTCTAAAGATAAGCAGGATTCTAATTTACATTTAATTTCTCTCACAACTTGTATTATAAAATTTGACATTTATGTCAATTTATGAAAATAGTTCATTGTCTCATCTTTATATAGGAACCGAGCTCCAACTGTAGAGGCAGCACTTTGACTGAAGGCCGCGCGCCCTAGTGCGGAATTTAGGAATTAAATGGGCAAAAATTTATTAATAACAAACGTCATAATTAATAAATAATGGAAAAAAAACTAAATACGGATTTCAACCGATAATTAATAATAATATTCGTGGTCAAAATGTCTTTCCACGACACCAATGATAGTTAACAGAAAAGGATAAAATTTCACAGGTAAATTTATATACCGCTCTCTGCGAGACTATTCTGTACAGCCTTTTATACAACATGATTTTATGGATAAAGACATCGTGAATAATTTCAAAATTTATTTTAATAAAAGGTAAATAAATAATTTATCACCTACTATTGGTTAATATTTTTGCCCATAAGTTTACAATTTCTATCACCAGAGGGGCTTGACGGTCTAGATGCTCGGTCCCTATAAACATCTAAGCTTGTATGTCACAAAGTAAAAAGTTTTTGAACTTTTTGTGTTTGCAACATATATTTTCAATTTCAATTTATTTATTTCAGCACAGATTACAAATTTCCAGATTGTTTACAAAATTTAACAGTCTGAACAAATTGTTTATTTCTTCTGATTGCTGGCGAGGAACTTAATCCTGTGAGCTTTGGCAATTAAAAGAAATGCCAATTTTGTAGGAACTAAATTTAAAACATTAAGTAAAACTAACACTAAAACTAATCTAAAACTAATCTTAGGTAACGGGTAGTAGGTAGGTAGGTAAAACTAATCTTAGGTACCTTGTATCTTGTATGTATCACGGTTTTGTATTGCATTGCATTGCATTGCATTGCATGTTCAAAATGTGTATGTACTGAGATTTGGATGGGGAAGTTTACAGTGAAAAATATTCAGGGTTTAAGCTTGGGCGGTTCTATTCAGTTTTATTCAGTTATTGGTACTGTGAAGGGTCTTGATAGGATCTGTGTATTGAATTCCGATGTCATGTATTTTTTTAGGTTTTTTGAGAAATTTATGAGGGTTTGGTTTTTTAATTCGCGGGGTAGCTGGTTATATATTTTTGGGGCTATAAATATAAACATTCTTTGAGTTATGGAGAGGTTGACTCGTGGTATGAAGCATTTTTTTTGTATCATAATTAATGGTTATGTCAATATTATTTTGGTTGTGTAGGTGTATGAGTTTGCAGATGTTTAGGCAGTATAGTTTGTCTAGATTTAGTATGTTGAGGGATTCAAATATTTCTTTGGTGTGATCTCTGTAGCCCACTCCCTGGACACATCTTAAAAAGCTCTTTTGCATGGTTTTTAGTGGATATAGATTATTTTCGTATATCCCCCCCCAAACTATGATACCATGTCTTAGGATAGACTGGACCATAGCGAAGTATAGTGTTTTTTTAATTTTAACTGGCAATAGCTTTTTAATGTGATAAAATTTGGATAGAACGAATTTAAGTTTTTTAGTTAGGTACTGTATGTGATTTTTGAAGTTTAATTTTTCATCAATAATAATTCCGAGGTATTTGGTTTCAGGACTTTGTTTAATTATTGGGCAGTTGCAGATTTGATTGATTTCATTACATGTGAGGTGGAATTTTATTGGTTCTTGAAAAGAGACGGTAGTTTTAAGGGAAAAATTTATGTATGTAGTTTTGTCAGCGTTTATGTACATGTTGTTTGACGTGAACCATGTTTTGAGCAGTTCTATGTCATGGGCCATTTCTTCAGCGTTTTGTTGCCAGGAGGAGTTTGAATAGGTTAGTACTGTGTCATCAGCAAAAGCAATCAGAGTTCCTTTAAAATCGGCTAAAAAAAGCTCGTCAATGTATATTACAAAAAGCAAAGGCCCTAATACTGAGCCTTGAGGTACTCCTGTCTGTATGGTGTTACTTTCGCTAATTACATTTTGTATCTTTGTCTGCTGTTTTCTATTGGTTAGGTAACTCTTGAACCATTCCAGTACTGTTCCTCTCAAGCCTGCATTTTCTAATTTTACTAATATTTTTTGGTGGGAAATTGTGTCAAATGCTTTCTGAATGTCAATGAAGAGTGAAGAGACTTTAAGGTTTTTGTCCAGGCTTTGAATAATTTTATTATTAAATTTTGTTAAAGCCAGATCTGTGCTTTTGTTTGGTAGAAACCCAAATTGGCTCTCAGAAAAGTATTTGTTTTTCTGTAGAAAGTTGTAGGTTCGACTATGGATTAATTTCTTAAAGATTTTTGACAGGATTGAGAGGAGGGCAACAGGACGGTAGTTTCCTGCTATGTCTTTTTCTTTTCCTTTGTGTATAGGTATTATGTGGGAGATTTTAAGCGAGTCTGGAAAAATACCTTCTGATAGAGATAAGTTGAATAGAAACGTTAGTATTTGGGTAATGTGCGGGTTTAGTGTTTTAATTACTTTTGGTTTAATATTGTCATTTCCCGCGGATTTATTGGAGTTTAAGGTTTTTATGACATCTGAAACTTCTTCCTTTGTTATCGGTATCCATTGCAAAGAGTTGTAAACTTTTTTATTTTTTAGTTTTTTAAGAAAGTTTTCTTTTGTTTTTATATGTTTGCATTTCTCTGCTATTTGTGGTCCCACCTCTGTAAAGAAGTTGTTAAAGCACTGAGATATTTCATCTTTAGATTCAAGTATGGTTCCCTCATTTGTTTTTAGTGCTTTGATGTTGGTATCACATTTAGATTTAGAGCCTGTGATTTCCTTTAATGTATCCCATTGTTTTTTTATGTCTTTGGCGTTGTTAATTTCTTGGTGATAGTAATGCATTTTTGTGTTCCATATTAATTTTTCTAATTGGTTTTTGTAGCTTATGTAGTTGGTTTTTAAGGTGGTGTTGTTAGGATTATTTCTGTGTTTTTGGTACTTTTTTTGTTTTTCCCTGACTGATCGAAGTAGACCGTCTGTAATCCATGGCTTTAGCCGCTTGTATTTTGGTTTTATTTCTTTGCTTTCAGAGTTGTTTTTTATTATAGTGGTCAGTCTGTCAGTGAATTTTTTAAATGCCAGGTTAACCTCGCTTGTGTCAAGTTGATATATGTCTAGCCATGTTTCTTGTTGTACTTCTTTTGTTAGGTTTGCGTAATTAATTTTGTTGTAAAAGACTTTGGTTTTGTTGTTGTGTTTTGTTGCTTTGTTATTTGTGTTTATGTTCATCGTGACATGTGTTAAGTGGTGGTCAGTTAAGCTTAGATCTAGTATTAAGGGGTGAATTTGATTCTGGTTGCTGCTACATCTTAGCATGTAGTGGTCTAGACATGTTTTAGATGAAGGTCGCGTCACTTGATTAATGATTGATGTGAAGCCGAATTCTCCACATAAGTTCAGATAGTCTATGTGATCTTTTTTGTTGGTGTCCAATATGTCCATGTTTATGTCCCCTGTAAAGATGAAGTTTTTTGATTTAGTTTGTTGTAGTATGTTTTTTAGTTCTCTTATAAAGTCGGGTTTTCTAGTATATTGTAGTCTGTATAATGCCAAGATGGTTATGGCAGTGTTTCCAAGCTTAAGCTCCACCTGAACATTATCAGCTGTGGTTAATTTGTGTGTTTTATGGTTAATTACATCCAGTGTTTTGTTAAGATAGATTGCCACCCCTCCGGCCCTGTATGAATCATTGCATGAGAAAATATTTTCATATCCCGGGATAGTAAATAGTGTAGTTTCATAGCTAGTTATCCATATCTCAGTACAGACTATAATTTTAGGTTTGGTTTTGAGTATTTCTAATATAGAGACTAACTTAGAGAAGTTTTCTCTTAGGCTTCTAATGTTTACTGTTAAGCAGCTTACACCTATGTGGCTTACGTTTGAGTATTCGGTGAAGTAGGAATTTAAGAGGTCGAGGTCGTCAAAGGTTCTAGTTGGGGTAATGTTGTCTATTTCTAGTCGTGAGTCTGTTATGTATTTAGGCATGTGTGATAGTATCAAAGAAATGATTATGTTTTATCTTACAGTAATGATGCACTATAGTCTATTCTTTCCTTTTGAATTTGAACCTTCTTAGCACGTATTGGGCACTGAGAGAAATCTTTTGAGTCGTGATATGGGTCTCTTGTGTTGTCGTGGTTTTCTTGGGTGTATTTGCAGTGTATGCATAGAGGGGTTCTAGCGTTGCAATTTTCTCTCTTATGTCCTTGCCTTCCACAGTATGAGCAGACTTGGTTACGATTTGTGCAGGCTTCGGCTTTATGTCCATATCGGCAGCAGATTTGGCACTCCTTGATAGACGGAGAGCTGGCTACGAAAATTGAAAATGATAAGGTGCAGTAAAAATAATTATATAAAAACATTCATTATCTATTGTATAGCGCGTATTGTCCACTGCCAGAAGTCTCTCCCGAGGCGGAACGCGTGGGCGGGCGGCCAAACTTGTAAATTTTTGACATGAAAAAAATCATAAGGTGCAGTTTTGAAAATTTTATAGTTTTATAGTTTTTACCAATAGAAATAGTGTAAAACTATTGCCAGAAGTCTAGATCGAGGCTAAAATGTCGCCAGAAGTCATTAAAGTTGTAAATAAATTATTAAAAAAAAATGACAAGGTGCAGTTCTGGCGAATTTGTTTTTATATTATTTATTGTTAAAAAAAAGCAAAATGTAAATTGCCAGAAGTCTAACTGGTGGCTAAGTAAAGATAAGCTAATTAAATCTTTGCAAATTTTAGAACTGAAAATAGTGGTTCTTTAAATGGAATGACAAGGTGCAGTTCTGACAATCGTTATTTTATATTACTTATAGTTTAAAAAAGCAGTGTATGTAATGACAGAACCCCAAATAGTGGTTAACTATTAAAAAAAAATGGCCCTTGGTAAGCCAGGCGCATCAGTAGATTTATATCAATTGAATATATTAAAAGTATACGTTTCAGAAAAAAATTAGATAAAAGTTGTAGGCCTCTTTAAGACAAACAAAAAAGTCCCCTAACATTTTTTTGTACAGGGTGAAGTAAAAAAGTTACGATTTTTTTTCCATTTTGATTTGATGTCACGCCCAAACGGCGGTTTCGATTTGGCCCATTAACGAACTCAATCGAGATTTTTATACGATTGATTTTTGTACCAAATTTCATTTTGATCGGTTAAGAAATGCGACCGCTAACGTGTCCACAGATTTCGTTATATTTGCGGAACTATATATATATATATATATATATATATATATATATATATATATATATATATATAAACTTTTGAACGTAAGGTGTTTTTGAGGTCAGGGGGGCCCAAAACGAAAAACTGTAGTGAAATTTTCCGGAAGTCGTGACCTGGGAACCAGCTGAATAGTAGATATAAATCTACTAATAAGAAATACAGTTAAAAATTACTAAAGTGATAGAAAAATTAAATGTTTTGCAATTATCATTTAACAAAAATTTAGACTTCAATAATTTATTGAAAAACATTTGAATAATTCATTAATAATACGAGATGTGAAACGTTTTTTCAAAATTATAAAATAAAAGATGTAAAGGAGCCATTCAAAAAAACATTAAAAAAAATTTATTCGTCATCTTTGCCTCCTTGCCCGCAGTTACCATCCACGGTGAAACAAGTCTTACTAAATAATAAAGAATTTATAGCTGTAGTATTAAATTATTACATAATATAAAGGTCTCATAATATAATTTATTTATAAAAATATTATACGTAGGTACCTATTTTAGATGTCGAATCAGATATAGATAATGCTAGCGATGAAGATGAATCCGATTGTGAATGTTGAAAAATATTGGCACTCTCGAATATATTATTCTTTTAATTATAAATATGTAGTTTAAAAAAGCAGTGTATGTAATGACAGAACCGTAGTGGTTAACTATATGAAAAATAATAAATAAATTACTGCAGTGATAGAACAATTTTTTTTTTATTAAAAACAATTTCAGATATTAATACTTAAAAGAATGATTGGTGAATATAAAGAATTTTCCCAATCTTGTTTTCATTAGTTTATTTATTATAAAAAAAATTGAATAATTGATACTGCCAATATTTTTTAACATTCACAATCGGATTGATCGTTTTCATCTTCATCGCTAGCATTATCTATATCTGATTCGTCATGTGAAATAGGTACGTATAATACTTTTATAAATAAATTATATTATGAGACCTTTATATTATGCAATAATTTAATACTATAGCTTTAGATTCTTCATTATTTAGTAAGACTTCTTTCACCGTATGTATGTATAGTTCCGATATAACGAAATCTGTGGAACGATAGCGGTCGCATTTCTGAACGGATCAAAATGAAATTTGGTACAAAAATTAATCACCCAAAAATCTCGGTCGAGTTCGTTAATGGGCCAAATCGGTCCGGCCGTTTGGGCGTGACATCAAATCAAAATGGAAAAAAATTCGTAACTTTTTTACTTCACCCTGTACAAAAAAATGTTAGGGGACTTTTTTGTTTGTCTTAAAGAGGCCTACAACTTTTATCTAAAACATTTTTTTCTAAAACGTATACTTTTAATATATTCAATTGATATAAATCTACTGATGCGCCTGGCTTACCAAGGGCCATTTTTTTTAAATAGTTAACCACTATTTGGGGTTCTGTCATTACATACAATGCTTTTTTAAACTATAAGTAATATAAAATAACGATTGTCAGAACTGCACCTTGTCATTCCATTTAAAGAACCACTATTTTTCAGTTCTAAAATTTGCAAAGATTTAATTAGCTTATCTTTACTTAGCCACCAGTTAGACTTCTGGCAATTTACATTTTGCTTTTTTTTAACAATAAATAATATAAAAACAAATTCGCCAGAACTGCACCTTGTCATTTTTTTTTAATAATTTATTTACAACTTTAATGACTTCTGGCGACATTTTAGCCTCGATCTAGACTTCTGGCAATAGTTTTACACTATTTCTATTGGTAAAAACTATAAAACTATAAAATTTTCAAAACTGCACCTTATGATTTTTTTCATGTCAAAAATTTACAAGTTTGGCCGCCCGCCCACGCGTTCCGCCTCGGGAGAGACTTCTGGCAGTGGACACTACGTGCTATACAATAGATAAGGAAGGTTTTTATATAATCATTTTTACTGCACCTTATCATTTTCAATTTTCGTAGCCAGCTCTTAGACTATGAGGTTTATGCTCTCAATAATCTTGCAGTTTCCCCAGCTTACTGATATTTTTTGGTTTACTAGTTTCCTAAATGTGGGTCCTGTTGTCTCTATTATGGCAATATATTTGTTGGGTTGTTTAAGCATGGGCTTGCAGTGCTTTATTTTTAGTTCGTCGTTCTCATTTATTATGTTTCTGTTGAGGGATCTTATCTCATTCTTTAGTTCGTCGTTTGAGTCTTCTGTGTACATTTTATGTAGGCCGATTAGAAGCAGACATGGGTTGTTTAATTTCATTACTTCAATGTCGTAATCATTTTGTAGTCTTTTTTTAGCTAGATTTACTAGTGTTTCTAAGCTTGCTTTGCTATTTGTTTTTATATGGACGCTTCCATTGCTTCTGTTCATGAAGTTTATGTTTATGGCTGATTGGCATTCAATTGGATTAATATTTCCCATTACGTCCTGTTTGGTTGTGAGAGCATCTTGTTTTTTTTTTTTGGTATTATTATAACTGTCGGAACATTTTCTTCCTGTTTAAGTTTTTTAGAGGGTTGACCTTCGGTTACCATATGGCTGTATGTTGGAAGACTTATTGGGTTGCTGATGTTTGTGCTTGTGAGTTCCGTTATCCTTTTGTTTTTTTCTTCTATCACCTTCTCATATAATTCTTCTATTTTTGTTATGCTGATTTCCATATTTTTTCCTAACTCGGCCGTATTCTCCAGATTAGTGGTTTGGGCGTTTAGCAGTTCCTTGATTCTTTTATCTTTTTCCTCTATTATTTTGTCTTTTTCCTCTAATAATTTATCATAGAGTTCCTCTATTTTTTTTATTGTTTTACCTGCATTAGTGTTGTTACCCAGGTTTTTAACTGTTTCTGCAATGTCCTCTATTTTGTGTTCTAGGTTTTCCAGTGTTGAATCTTTTTTAATTCTTGGTTTGCAGGCGTTGCACAGCCATGAGATTATGTTTGTCAGTTCTTTTATTTTGCGGTATGTTAATTAAAACACTAATAACTACTAAACACGTATATTAAGTATCAAACAAGTAATTATACAACTATAAATACTATAATATTAACATCTCGTCATACCAGCTGACAGTCTTCTAGTCACTGGTCTTAGTATAGGTAGCACAAACGGTCAACTGTTGAACATAACATATTTTTTGAAAATATTAAAAATTCGTCGGACCAAAAAATAGTGTGTGTTACACGTCAAGAAAATATTTTGCAATTGCTCGTATTGTTTCACCTCGGTGCTACGCACCTCGGCTACACAACTTTACTCGCTCTTGCAAAATGTCATTTTCCGTCCTTGTGTCACAAATAACTATTTCCGCCATAGAAGCAGTACCTTAACAGTTTGGATAGATCAAACCCCACATTCTCGGTTGGAATATCACCATTTACTTAAGTAAGATCTTTCTTAATATCCCCTCCAGCGAACCAAACAGAAGATCCACACTATTAGAATCTATAAGTTTTATTTTTTTTTTAAGAAAGAACTAACTGTACACCTTTTAGATCTAAAGGGGAAACAAATTCTGTAACACACCATTTCTTTGTACAAAACCAAATTCAAGTATCAAATAGTTAATAAAAATTGATATTCTAAAACCACACCCTACTCTCCGATTTATAATATTTGAAGCTAGCCAGTTAATTATTAAACGAAATTTTATTTGTATCAGTGATTCCGCAAATACTTAAGAGCGATTCCAAAAAAACAAAAGAATTCGTATTAAGCCCTGTATGCTCGACTATATAAGCGATAAGGAGAGTCCCACTTACAACAAGTCTTTAAAGCACAACTATCAAGCACAATATGCCGGATCCAATAACAGCGAAGAGAGGAAGCGGATAGTTTTGGACGCAGGACAAACTTTAAAAATTTATAGCTTACGAACCCAGTAAGAAAATATTTTCGAGATTCCAGTTGACATTTCCATCGCCCATTGCGTGGGCTATGACCTAAATCGATAGAGTATTAGCATTCATCTTTAGAGAAAGAGTTGGACGAGTAGAAGAACTGCTTGAGCAACGACCACAAGTGGGAAAAATTCTGCACCTAGAGGATGGCCAATAATCCTTGCTACACTAGGTTTCTAAAAGCACATCCGAGAGCAAGCCTAGTTATAATAAATCTTTGATCTTCTTTGAAGAACTTAAAAGTGCTTGCTACCAACTACAACATAAATAATTTGGGTTGGACTGGAACCATGCGAATCATGATCAAAGTGATTTTCACCTGCACCGGCGTGGGGATTACGGTGTGCTGCTTCCATCTAAAAGGGATCACTACTAGTAAAACCGTGGACTGCTACTTCTTCAGGAAAGGTATTTGCCGAGCAGGCGCAAATTGCAGATTCCGACAGGAGGCGTTAGGAGGTATTGTTCCTGCAATGTCTGAACAGGAGGTTCTGGAGTCTTTTATTAAAGATTTGACGTTCGACGTAATTTTCTAGTGGCCGTACGTAGAATCTGTTAGCAAGTGCTCGAAGATTCTCAATCGACGAAATGGATATAAGGCTCGCGAAAAGATTGTTCTTACCAAGTTCTGTTTAATACAAATTGTTTTAAATAAATTGTACAGCGATTCTAGTGTTTAATAAATCTTAAATAAATCGAACCCAGTGCTTTTGGTGCTTTCTTTACAATACTATACCGGAAGTAACATTACACTATTCTGTATGACATTTTCAAACCCAAATCTTGTAGTCACTCTTATCAGTTTTTGTACCCCTGCGGTTAGTTCAGGTTTTAAAATTTGTTTTTAGATTCTAGATTTATATCAATAATATGCCGGTTATAAGATTTCACCATTCTGTACTACATGTTGAAACCTTCGTAAATTAATCACCCTTATCAGTTTTTTTACTTCTATAGTTAGTACAGAATGTAAAATTTGTTTCCGGTTTCTGGGTCTATTTGAATACATTTCACCATTCTGAATCAGATTTTGAAACCTATTTTTTTAATCATTAGTTAGTTTTTTTATTTTTCGGTTAATTAAAATTGGAAAAATTGTTTCCAGATTCTAGATCGATATTAATATAAGTAACATTTTACTATTTTGTATTAAATTTTGAAACGTAAAGTTTATACATTAATAATCTTATTTCAGATGGTAGAACTTGATCAAAAACCATGAAAGGCAAAGCTGAGCAAATAAATATTTACTTGGTCAAAAGAAATAACATGTATTTTACTGACTCTCTAAAAATATTCCTATCATTTTAAAAGGATTAACTTCATATGTCTGTATTCACTGGGTTTATAAATGAAGTATTCTTTATAAATATCCTCCTGATTCATTTTACCATACTTTCCTAGTTGTTTGAGTCACCCTTCGCGTGTGGAGAAAAATATAATTCAGAAAATTTAGATCTAACCTTGGATAAGAAAATCTACAAGGACTACAAGACTGTAAGTCCATACTTAATCAAGTCAATATTCTTAATATACTGACGGATAATAGTTATTTTGGTCTTTAGAAATCCTAATATGAATTTCCACAACTATATACAAGAAATTTATCAAATTTTCTATTATAACTACCTATGACCTTAATTTCATAAAAACTTTCAGTTGTGCATTTCCCAAATTACAGAAAAAACTTTATGTACACGTTTGAACTTTAGAATGTGGTGTTGGAGAAACAGGGTATTCCATAGAATATTCTTTAAAAAAATACTCCGTTAAGATGGCTACTTATAGATATAATCTTCTTTGATCGACTTATTGAAACGAACTGAATTTTCCTTCGTTGTTGTCAAATGTTGACATCCAATAAGAATAAAACCGCTCTATTGTTGGAACCCATTGATATGAATTCAAATCACTGTCGTTTTCATCATATTTTCATTGTATTTTGTAATTTATCGATTAAATATATTACATATCAACTGTGCCACCTAACGGTGGCGTCGTAGTCGTAGTACTTAATTAAGAAAGGAATGTTCGTTTAAATATATGAGAAATTAACTACGTCAGCCTATGGTGGCGTCATATTACTTAATTTAGTAATTATTTTTCGACTTTTTCTATTTTATTTTAGTTTCATGTTTTTCTATTTGTTTATAAATAGAAATACAACACCATCTTCTGGGTTTTCTCGCAATCTAGGTGTTGAATAATCTAGAAATCAAAACACAGCGCCATATACAACCACGGATTATGGCAATCCAACCTAGATGTCAAAGTGAGTTATAGTGAGTTATATCAATTAACTTACACCGCCGTCTTTTAAGAATTCGTAGAACTAAACAATAAATGTCACTTAGGAGGTATAGGGTACCGGACAGTAATCGAAAAAAAATCTAAGATGTGTTTTAAAATAAAGTTTGTTATACAACAATATCACTCAATAAAGATTTTTAAGAAATAACAATGATTTATATTTTTAAATCAATAAATAAAGTTGCGTAAATTATCTGTGACGTGTAAGAACCCAAACGCCTATCACAGTGCGTAACGTCATGTGTAGGTAGCCATAAGTAAACAGCACTGCTTTGTATGTTATTTCGCGTTTTTCTAAGATTTATTTGCATTTTTCTAAAAATATTTAATTGTAATTAGTTACGAATTGAAGGACTATAGTCATAACAGAACTTTAGTTATACATTATATCTCTAGTATAAGTGAATGTTAGAAAAAAATATGTTCCTATTTTATATGAAAGCACTAAATAAAGTAATTATACACAATTTGTCAATGGTTTTATTTATTAACATTCTCAATATAAAGTAAAATAAAATGTATATAAAAGATATAATTAAGTTTAAATATTCTCTACAGCTTCTTTGGCAGCTAAAACACAAATACAAGATTGTTTATGCACACGTAAAACATTCTAAGTAAGACATAACCTATAACACCTAAATTACATACACACTAAATATGATTATTTATATAATGGGCTGTGTAATAACACTCTACGTGCAGTACTGCAGTACTTACATCAAAGTGATCTTCACAAAAGTAAATTGGTGAAGTAACAGACATTCCATCGCACTTTCGTCTTGCTTTCGTCTCTTCTTTCGTATGTCTGGTTTTCGAAATACATCAATAAAAAAATTATTTGGAGTAGTTACTGATGTATTTCCACATCGAGGTACAACACACCAACGATATCTTTTTCGGTCCATGATGATTAAGAAACACAAAATACTTTATTTATCACACTGATCACTTGTAATATGGTTTGAAGTTTGTTTACCTTCCAAATGACGTCACTCGATCTGAATTGACATGAAGTGCTGTTTTCGCGGCAATTTGAAATAAATTATGTTTTTGACGTTTTCAAGTACACCAGAGGATTTATTTAAATAAAATATTATTTTTTATGGCTATATATATTAATAAAGATTATTTTTAAACACTATTTGAAAAGTTGTCCGGTTCCCTATTGTCACTTTACCATCGAAATAATAATAATAATAATAATAATAGCCTTTATTACCCAACAGTTTCCCATTTATAGGGTAAATTACAGTGTGAGAGTACAGTAATAATATATGAATTAAGATATACAAAAAATACAACATAAATATATATATATAGAAATATAAAAAATATAAAATATAAAATATAAGATAAATTAAAAAATTATAAATATAAAATTAACATAAATAATGTGAGATTAATGCCAAAAAAAAAACGAGAGAACAATATAATAAAAACCAAATAATCCAAGATAAAACATCTACATTGAACGATTATCCAGATGTTGCACTGCTATGTCAATTATAAAATTAAGTGAATCAAAATTAATATCACAAAAACTTGATATTTTATTAAAATTATTGCACATGTTGTAAACAGGTGATCTGAAATACAAATTTGTTCTAACACGATTAGAATAAAAAGTAAAAGAATTTCTGGTTCTTACAATAGGAACATTAAGATTGATTTGAGACAGTATATTTATTGCGTCAATTTCATCTATACATATAATAAAACTGTAGAAATGTATATGTTTGTGCGCGCACCACATGAAAACTATTGATCCTATTCGAATGCGGGTTTCAAAGACGTATTTGTCTTTTTTCAACTTAACATCTGGTGTATAAAACTTTCTCCCCCGCCACCCCTTTAACGGGGTGAGGAAAGAAATTTTTATACAAAAATCAACACGCCCCGCGAACGACGTCGCGGGTACATCGAAATAGAACCCAAAAATGTGGTTAGATTTTTTTGTCTGTCTGTCTGTATGTTTGTGCGCGCATCACATGAAAACTACGGATCCGATTCGAATGCGCTTTTCACAGCTGTATTTGTCTTTTTTCAACTTAACATCAGATGTATAAAAATTTCTCTCCCATTCCTTAAATGGGGTGGGGTAAGAAATTTTTATACAACAATCACACGCCACGCGAACGATGTTGCGAGTACAACTACTACACAAATATAAGTGAAAAATTAATTAAAAAAACAAATTATAGTTGACCAAATGGTAAATCTAAACGATAAAAATAAATTCGTAAAATTTGTACGAAATTCTAAAGTCTAGGTCCTCTAGATCACCGAACGGCTTTATACGAAAATTTCTGTCTGGTAGTTTGTTGAAGTTTCACCAGGGATGATAGCTAGTTATTTAAAAAATCCGCAATAGATTGTACATTACAAAACAGAACAATTAAGATAATTACTATTAACAACACCTTCCAAGTCAAACAAGAAACAATACCTAAAGGTTCGTTTAATAACCTATCGGCCAATAAGTGAGCTGATACAGATTGGGTAATCTCTTATTTAAAAAAAAAACAACATAGGTAACACAAAAGTGAACAATGACTAACAGGGAGCAATACTTGGATTGGAGAACGCACTGTTAACTTCTGTGAAAACACGGAAGAATATTTTTGGACAGTATCCAAATACAGTTACAGAATAAAGTCTATTTATTCAACTTTTTTTAATGGATAATAATAGTTGAAAGAAACATATAAAACGTAGATCTCGATTAGTTTTGTTTAACATTATTTATAATTTGAATACAACTAAATGATAATTTAATAGAAGAAAATTTACACGCAAGTTTTGTTATCCGAGATTGGTGTACTTAAAAATGAGAGCAGTAAAGAAGCCAAGGGGAACTTTCGTTACTTTTTCTGTCGCAATACCTCTTCCGAACCTAACAATAAAAGCATCGCGTTAATAATGCTTTCCTTTTAAATCCTAAATAGCTTATATAACAGTAATTCTGATATAATATTTAATGACACATATGAAATTTTCTCTTTCAGAGGTGTTTTGTTGCATTTCTCACTATTATAGACAAATTGTTGAAACAGATTAATGAGGAAAAATCAAATATAAATTAATAAAGTAAGTTTAAAAAACACATAGTTTGTATATTTTTGCAATAGTATAAAAACAAGAAAATGACATTAAAGAGAATATGAAAAATGTCGCAGGGCTCGGATCTGCAAGTTTTACCTTTACGCGTTAACGCTCTAACCACCAAGCCACAGATGCTTGCATATATATTACGACATAAAACATTTGATTTTTTCGGTTTAAAAATTAACTAAAAACTCAAAGATTATATCAAAGTTTAGTTCCAAAATAGGTAAAACTATATTTTTAGAAATGAATATCTGTTGGTAGAGCTTTCAAAAATACCACGTTATTCTAATTTACAGCATAAAAACTTAGACTCATCCTTAAGTATGCTTCATTTTGTTCTTATCTGGAATATTTTACATTTTGGATTAATATAAAGTATTTCGCACAGTATCTTATAAATGATATAAATTAAAGGATCCCTTCATATTATGATTAATATTTTATGAAAACGATTCTTATTTAGTTGCCCTTGTATAAAAAATTCAATTCTTAGCAAGAAACATTGAACAGAAACAATATTCTTGCGTGTTTTAGAACGGAAACTCTCACCCAAGCAAATAGTTAACTACCTTGTTTCACTAATAAAAGGTTTATTTAACTGTGCTGCAAGTTTTTCCAAAAACAATGGAAATACCGAAAGCTCTCTATTAGGCATTAAAATCGTATCTTTTGTAAATTGAAAAAAATATACTAATAAAAGTTTTATAGCATTGTACTGCAATCTTTCCAAAACAATAGAAATACCGAAAGCTCTCTATTAGGCACTAAAAACGTATCTTTTGTAAATTAAAGAAAAATAATATGCATTCAATTACATCATACAAATTTCGATTGAAGGATACTTTCCTTTCCTTTCCATATAAAACTTAGTAACAATTATTGTAAGTAATATGAGTAAAATTTTCAGAAGTAGAAAAAATTTAATTAGTAGATATAGTCCATTTCACGGATTTTGGCCGATGACAGAAATCAGGACGTTTGTTTTTTAATACAACACTTACGTAACTGCATCTTGTTTCACCAGTAGATAAAAAGTATTCAATACAGAAGTCTTGACTTAATTCACATTCCTAGTAACCGTCATGTACGGCTCGTTGTTGAAGGGTTGAATTTAATAATCATTAATGTCATATTTTTGTAGATGTCACCACACTGATAGTTTCAGAAACTTACGACCTAATTTAGAAAAAAAACTGTCCGCCATTGGTAACTTGGATGACAGTTTAATCTTATTTCAGTGGTTTCTAATATCAAATCGGCCAAAAACGAAGAAATGGACTATATATAATATATATTATACAGATCGCGTAGGTATATGTTATGGGAAATATATTTTTTATATTCATCCCGAGTTTATAGTTTGTCGGGGCAGGCATCAATATCTTTTAACACAGAAGGCAATTTCCTTCGTACTTTCGGCATATACAAAGAAAAATAGTATACACTACTTGGGCAGAAAGTTTGAGAGCCCTGCACTGCGCACCATGATGCCCACGGCTTCGCCTCGCGCAGTGCAGGAATCTAAAACTTTCTGCCCTTGTAGTGTAATATACTATTTCTTTGTACTATGCCGAAAGTACGTCGTTCCGGCTTCAATATTACGGCTTCGCCTCAAGCATCATGGCGCGCAGTACAGGAATCTCAAACTTTCTGCCCTTGTAGTGTAATATACTAATTCTCACTTTGAATATGAATTGGCTATAAAAGAGCGTCGTTGATGTCGCACTCATGGAGTCCGGAGACTGAGGTTGTTTGTATAGTTACCCTTTGGGATGTCTCTAAAAAAACAGTCACTTGGGTCTGGCCATTGTAACATATTTTTCATCAGTATTTGTGACATTGTGTGTAGTTGGTAAGATTAGTTTATTGAGTGTAGTTGGTAAGATTAGTTTATGTTGGTGTTTTTAATCGTTATTTATTTTTATTGTTATTACTCGTTATTCACCCGGCACCTCCACCATGTCACTTTAGTGAAATGGGATAAAAAATCAGAGCCTGATCAGATTACAAACGTACATCCTAAACATAGGTATAATAGACTTTCTTAAAAGTGTAGACCTTATGGACTCATAATTAGATGTAGTGTGTCAATCGACCACACTTATAATCTACAATCTACAAATTTTTCTTTTGATGGAAAGTCTTTTACTTGAGTCTTATGATAAAAACAGATCTCTTCAAGAAGTCTCTTAGCTATCCTTATCTTTAGATCTGCTTAGATTTTTTTATAGAGCACCTTAGATCTCGTTAAACTACCTTTAGGCCAAGTGGAGCGATGGCCCCAGTTTTAGATCACTTTCATTGAATCCTCCAAACATCGGATTGATGATCGCCTACCTTAGATAAACATTCATCGTCTTTGGATAAAAAAGAAAATTGAGTGTTAAGATTATTTGATGTAAAAGTAACTTATTTATTATGTGAATCTACGGTTTCTCACAGAGTTATACAGTGTTTGTTACTTTTTTGTTTTATTTTTTTTCCAACACATTTGCTGTAGGTAATCCCATCTACTAAAATGGACTAAAGCTTAAAAAAGAAACCTACGCCGTATTAGAGCATTGCTTGCTCGCGTATTTTTTATTGGTTTGTTAACAATTTTATTTTGATGATAATTAATATATTGTTTAATTTTCTGCCCACTTTTCGTGCATTTCTTTATTTTTTTAAATAATATAAATTTCATTAATATAGTACACCATGTAGAATGCATTAATCTTTAAAAATGAGAATAATAGTTACAGAACTAGGATCGTGTCGTCCCACTTCTTCGTCTTTTGTATTCTTCCATCCTATCCTTCAATTTGATCAATGTATTAAATGGTACGGTTCGGTGATTTACCGGAAATTTTACTCATTTGACCATTAACTAGGCGTCCTAAAGAGATGCTTTAGCAGAAAAATAAAATTTACATATATTTAAATTTATAAAGGGAATTTGATCTACGTTTGGTCATATGGTCATAAACTGAATCATTGTTGTTTTTGTTTTTTGTAATTTATACACATGAGTTTTGATTTTATAACTATGCGAAAAATAGTACAGTATTTCATTATTTTTAACCTCATAACTGCTTTGATTCATATTCTATGCGTTTCCAGTTTTTACCAATTTTATTGTCATATCTAACTCTTTATTATACTAAAAATGTTGTATCTAAATTAATCTAAAAAACATATTTCTATTTTTTATATCGAGCAAAATCAGAATTTTATCAAAGAGTTTGTGATTTTCATTGCCATTTATATTATAGAATACGACGATGGTCTTTTTAGTCATTGCGATACAACAAGTCGTGTAGGTACAGTGAATTTTTGAAATTAGTAATTCGGTCGAAAAATAAATCTTAGCTGAGAACATTTTTGAGCAATAATTTTTTACAAATTTTGGAGAGGATTGTTCCGACGGCAATGTCTCGCTGAAATGGTTTCTGGGAATAAAGCACCATACCAGTCAAGTATTTCCCGCTGGTATTGTGAATTTAAACGTGGTCGTTCCAGTCTCAGCGACGCATCCAGGCTAGGTCCACCCAAAACAGCAGTCATACATTGATGCGGTTCGTCAGCTAATTAAGGATATCCTGCAAGATAGAGGCATTCCAAAGACCTCGATCCAAAAGATCGTACATGAAGAATTGGGTGTTACGAAGTTGGTTTCCAGTTGAATCCGTTATTTGCTTACAGAAGAACAAAAGGCGGTTTGCGTCAATTGGTGTCGAAAAACAATGGAACGGTTCAACAAAGGAAGCTCAAAAACGTTTTAAGTATTGTTAGTGGCGATAAATATTGGATTTACTCCTACGAACCGCAAAATAAATCCCAATCCGCCTTGTGGGTGTTTCACTATGAGGAAAAACCAACAAAAGTGATACGTTCTCGAAGTGTGTCTAAATCTAGTCATGTGGCAACAATTGTTTTAGAAGATTGAAGAATGGTTACTTCCTTGGTAAATAAACGTTTGTTAACCAGTAGTTATCGTAAACTCTGACAAAGCAACACACATCAGGAAGCATACTACATCAGAACAATGTAAGTGCTCACAATGCCCAAAAAACAATCGAGTTTTTGGAGCTTCAAAACTTCGAATTGTTAGACCATCCACCGCATAGTCCCGACCTAAGTCACAACGACTTCTTCACGTTCCCAATTGTTTCCGAAACCTATTAAATATTCTTTAAAATAATTTTAAAAAAAGTGGTTGTAATCCAAACAATAGAACAAAAAATGTTAAATAAAGTTAGGTGTAGATAATGTTTAGTAGATAACCCGAATTAAAGTTCTAAACAGAGATCAAATTGATTTTAAGATATTTTGACGTCAAATAGTCTTTATTAAAAATTAGGTATTTTTATTTATTATTTTGTGTTAAATGAGACTTAAAGTATCCAGACAGAAGAAATATACAGAGTGTTAAAAAAAGTGTCACAATATGAAATGGGTGGTGGTATGGCCCAAAATATGCAGAAAAGAGTTAATAAACAAATGTCCGCAAATTAACGATTTCGGAGATACGGAGTGTTTTGTGTTTTTGTATCATATATGGATTATCACTTTTTTTTATTGTCAAAAACTTGTTTTTCTTATCAAATTCGAGTGATGTTTTATCTAGATATTATTTGTAACTATTGTACAGTTTTTGTTGAACAATTTTAAACATTTTATTGACAACTGACCAGTAGGCGGAGCTTAAAAACATGGCTACGTATTGTGTGCAGTCAAAGAATTAACCATATGTTTACATGGAATTAATGTTATGAATTTTATTTATTTATGTTTTCTATAAACGAATTTTTTCGATTTGTTTGATCAAATCCAGCTCAGAAGAATATTAAAGACACAGAAAGAATTTTACAAGCTGGACACTTGATAAAATGTGGTGAAAATAATGACAACCCAAATAGTGATGTTGTGAGTTTTAATGCATTATGTTTACAAACTTCTCATGTAAAAGATAAACCTCATGATATCGAAGGATCGGTTTCAAAATCAAATCCAATATTTCATACGATTGAATCCCTGTTGCTGTTCGTAAATTCTCTTCTGACTTCATAAAATCCATGAATGATGGTTTTATGAATAAAGTTTCCACCTGAACTTCAACATCATTGAATGTTTTTTCAACAGCGTTATCATTGGTAATGCAATACTCATCACTGTTATCAAGCACATTCAAATTTGTAGCACTAGAATCCTTACTAATATCATTATGTTTTTTAATTGCATCTTTTTTTTTTAAACTCCGAAGACACTCTCATATGTGGATTTGTATTTTTTAATTTTATAGCACGTTGTCAGGCTTTAAATCTATCTTTTTTTATCTTTTTTTTCCCAAATAATTTTCAATGTAAACAAAACTGCTACCAGGTTTAGGTATGACATGAAAACTTATTTCTAAATTTTTATGTGATTTACAACCACAACCATTCACCGCACAATAAACTCTACTCTTATTTTAAGTACGAAGATTTGATTTAATAAGTTCCATTTGTTATTAAAAAATTTCTATTAATTTTTAAAATTAATTGTAATATATTAGTCAATATACTGGTGTATACAACTGCACACTAAAACTAGTACTTTTTTTGACCACCAGACGTCGTAGCCAACGTGGTCAGTTATCAATACCTATTTACAGTAATATTGAATCAACTGATATGAATTTCATGTACGTTCCTACAAATGGTAATACGATGGAAGCGCTACGCTTGTATGTACACTCTTTTCCCAATCACCACATTCCTTCAGTTCTTGTGTTAGGAAGACTGCACCAAAGGTTGCGTGATACGAGTACATTTGGGAAACAGTCCCATTATTCAAGGGGACCAAGGTTGGTGTCCACTCCAGAAACAGAAGAAGCAATTTTGACACGAGTAGAGGAGAATCCAGAAACCAGTTTGTGGAGGTAAGAATTGGGGCTCCTCTGGTTTGGAGAATACTCCATGAGCTGCAGTTTACCCGTACCATGTCCAACGAGTGCATGCTCTGAATCCACTTGATCATCAGGCAGGTTTGAAGTTTTGTCACTGGTTTGTAAGAAATGATACTGAGGACCGCAATTTTATTACAGACATTCTTTTTACTAATGAGACAAGGTTTGCACGAAATGGAGTGCTCCGGTCCATTTTTCAATTGCCTTAAAAGAGCATTTATACGGATCTTTTGGAGAAAGATAGATAGGAAGGGGCGACTTGTACCATGGCCTTTAAGATCGCCTGATTTAAACCCCCTTAGCTTTTTGGGGTACTTAAAAACTTTCGTATACGCCACTTCTGTGAATAACCTCAAGGAGCTGCAGCAAAGAGTAAAGAAGGGATGTAATTGAACCCTAGCCAATGGAGGTATTTTGGAAATAGCTCTAGAGTGCCTTATTTGACTCTATTATTTGTTAATAAATATCATTGTTTTTTGTAGATACCTATTAAAAAATGGTTTTGAACACAAAATGGTCCATTACTCCGAAACCGTTAATTTGTGGACATAAGTTTATTACCACTTCTTTGCTTATTTTGGGACATCCTATCATCCATTTCATTTTGTGTAACTTTTTTTAACTGTATTTTTTCTAGTACTACTACAATAGAGTACTATTACTATTAACTTATTTTTAAGCTGGGAATCAATGTCATTCTCGCATACTGTTCCATAATAATGATTTACACACGTTGAGTGAATATATCAGTTGATGTAAAATAGATATCATGAATAAATTTGAGTCTGTTAATAAAATTTCGAAACTATCGAAGATAACAAAAATATTTTACAAGTAGTAATAGAAAAAGTAATGACTATAACTGGTATGGAATAGTTATTTTACACTTATGTAACCGTTACCTATACACGACTTCCACTCGTAACAGAAACATTTTGAATCGCATGGAATATATACTTGCTATAGAAAATTCAGAAGAAAAAAGGTGAGAAAAATTAAAATTCCCTAGTCCAATCAGATCTAAACTAAGGTTTTTGGAATTTTCGAACAATAATAATCATAAAAATTACCTTAGTAAATACCTTTGCAAATACTCAATTCAAAATATAAGCAGTCGATAGTGTTATGTTTGTTTTTTTTAGAGAATAAGTTATTTCCCTATTTAAAAGATGTTCAACAAACTAATATTGAATATTACAGATATTTATTACTAGGCAAGTAATTAATTTTGAATTCAATTTATGAAACAATGGATTTAAATTTATTGCAAATATACTAACCTTAAAACCTAAACTCTTCAACCGGCAAAAATATTCAACTGTACAACTCTCACTTTTATTAATAATAAAAAAATTGTACAACACTGCAATTAACTCTTTCACTTACGGTTACTACAAATGAAGAACCAAATCTAAAAATTTTCAATTAAACAAATTGAATCTAATTAAACATCCAAATTTTTTATTTTTTTGTATCCGGCGCTTTGGTGTTTCTACCAATAATACGAACGGTCAACCGCAGAGTAAACGAAGGACCAATCCTGCAAGTCAACCGTTCCGCTAAAAGGAGTCCGTAACAATCGATGGCATGCGGGGTTTTTAATACACGGCGTTGACCCTTGTGGTAATTTTCAAATTATATGACATGGTATTAGGGACTTTCAACCCCTTTGTTAGGCCCTGCGGTTTCTAAGGAGTTTCTAGTTGTGCGGTGGCTCAGGTTAGAAAATGTACCTACAGGGTGATTACTGGAGAAATTTATTTTGTTACAAAACGACAAAGACATAAATATGAGGAATATGAGTAGAAGAGCAACAAAACCTCCCTCAACGAGGTGGGTTGATATTACCATAAAAACATGATAATGTGACGGCATATGAGCTCACTTGACGTGATGTAGTCCGTGTCTAAAGTACTTGCTGTACGGTACTAGTGTCATGCCTTCCGGGGGTTAGGAAGAACATAGACATCTTTGGACGGTAGCTCAGAAAAAACACAGATATAGAAAACAATAACAACTGTATTGGAGTTGATACAATAGACCAAGGGACGTCGGAAGGACCCCCAACAAACAGTAGCAATTACTCAAAGAAATACAAAAAAAGTAGTATGAAGGACTCTAAAACACAAAAATTACAATTAAAACGAAATAGAGCTTACCTTACATCACATAACGTCTAATGCAGAGGGCGTTGGGTCAAGGGCTATGGAGTGCTGATAAAACTCTGTCTTCCTCAGTTAATTCTCGTCTGTTTAACCGACGAAAAACGGAGGAGGATGTCATAATTAATTAAAAATAGGAATTTGGAAGAAAATATATGACATGGTATTAGGGACTTTCAACCCCTTGGTTGGTTTAAATATCTTGTAGATATGCCAACCCCGTTTGACTTTGAAGTATAATCCAATATCCGTTGGGGCATATAGCCCAGGAGGTAGTTGTTTCTTCTTAGTTGAACGGTCATTGTCTTTGAAAATGTTTTTTCAAAAACTTATAAAGCGTTAGAATAATATTATTCTTTGCTATCTATTGATAACACGCTTTATTAAATATGACAATGATACAGTTTTCTGTAAAAATACTTTAATAGTATCAAGACGAAAGTCTTGTTGTCAAATCGAATTTTGGTTTACAGTTAGAGGTAAAGATGTCACTACTATCATATCTTTTACACTTTCGTTATTGAAAGATATATAAAGATTATGATTTTAGTGCAATCTTTAGTCAGCGATTATGCTTTAAGCTCGCTGACGGATAACATATACCTTATACTGACGAGGTGCAAATACACCGAAACCGGTCTATAAGTTATGTTGTCCCTTCTAACTGCAAACCAGAATGATTGGTTTAAATATCTTGTAGATATGCCAACCCCGTTTGACTTTGAAGTATAATCCAATATCCGTTGGGGCATATAGCCCAGGAGGTAGTTGTTTCTTCTTAGTTGAACGGTCATTGTCTTTGAAAATGTTTTTTCAAAAACTTATAAAGCGTTAGAATAATATTATTCTTTGCTATCTATAGAAAATATTTGTATGTGACACTAGAAACCTCACCATTCGGGAGAGCCAACATATTATTATTTATTTAAAATGAATTATTTGTATTGATAATATTAGATTTAATATTTATGTAAGAGTTCTATTGGAAAACATTTGGATAGTGTAACGATCTGGTGATCGTTTTAGTTCAGAAATCTACCTGACTATTTGTAGAGATCTACTTTATTGTTTTGCGCCGCGATTATAAGTAGGAGGCAAGAGTCTCCGATAACCGAAGTTTTCATTTCACTTCGATAGAAATTTTGTGTTCATTTTAATTTCTGTCGTCTTCCTGATAAGTTCTCCTCCTTAAAAGAAAGTAATTCTATAGTTTCAATTATTAATTTTATTTGTATAAATTGCTCAAATTGAGGTGAATTATACTTTTTTAAATATTACTAACACCTAATTTCAAGTAGACTTGCTATCATCAAACATCAGTTTTTTATTTGATTATTGATTGAATAATACACGTGTATTTAAAATTAATTATTTCTCAATTATATGGAAAAACCAGATAGTGATTCTACTTGATTGTACTTCATTAAGGGATGGAGTTTTGATTGTTGATTTCATTATTAGGGTTTATGCCACATCTGGATGAGTCCTACGTAGAAGTTAGAAATTTTAAATTGAAGTCGTGTCGAGCCGACAGCAATTTTGTAGGAAGTTATCTGACATTATTAATTGTTTGAATTTACCGAAGCATAATCAACTCCATCCCTGGAAGAAACTTTATTTGAAAATAATCCGAAGAATATTCAGTCCATCCCAAGGAGAAATTCATTTATGAAAATCCTTTGAAGAAAACAAAATATAAGAGATTTAATTAATTTTCGAAAAACAGTTAAATTTATTATTGAACGTTTTTGGAACGAAGTTCCCTTTCGCGCGTTACGAACAGTTACGACTGACGCTAGGAGCTAGCCAAAAAAAATTCATACCAAAAGTTGTCACGACACTATGACACGACACACGCATGTTTCTCTCTCTCACAGACCAAAAAATAAATAACCCTCTCTCCCATCTCTCTCATAGATAGATATATTACAATTAAAAAGACACTATTTTAAATTAAAAGAAAATGTACATTAAAAAGAAAATACTGTAGAAAAAATAATAATTAACTATCAAGGCGGAAACATACTATTAAAACGTGACACGACGCCACGCATGTTAGTCCATATATTTATGTTGCGGCGTGTGGTCACATAGCGTGTTGTCTATGTGTTTCTAACTGTATTAAATATATGGAATTGAGAGGTACTAACATGCGTCGGGTGGCGTGGCGTCGTGTCACGTTTTGATAGTATGTTTCCGCCTTAATAGTATTACATTTTATTTCATCCTGTTTTTATAAATTAATAAATTCATAAACATTTTAAAAATAGTTCGTAACTTGACTATTTAGGTACCTACGTCAAATTACCTTAACTGTCAGTTACTGTCAAATATTTTAATTTTAAAATTTTGTATTAAATTGTTAATTCCTGTTTTAAATTATAAAAAGTAATTCTAAAAAGATGTTATCTAAAGCTCTGGTATTGTATAAATGGACACTTTTGTTTAAAGAAACGAACTGTTAGGTAAGTAGAGATTTTATACAGACAATAATAAATGCTTATGTATGTATAAACACTCTGTTGTGTTTACAAAATACTAATTCCTTCACTAATTAATCGAAAGGAACTTCGTTCCATCCGGGTGTCCCTTGACACCTCACTTTTTTTTTAATAAATTATTTAAAACTGGTGTTTGAATGTTATTTGCTTTGTTTTGTACTCTGGAGCCCTATAATTTTTGTTTAGGAAAAATTGATAAAACTCAGAAAAGAAGCCACGAACTCAATTGAGCTAGCTAAGGGTTATAATCCCTTAAAAGGGAATTTTTTAAGCTACAAATTGGCGCTCAATCCTAAGGGATTATTAGAGTTACAATGGTAATTAATTTATTACATCGATAAACCCAATACCCTTCATCACCTATGTCTACTACTTTCCATATACCGATATATCATATTTTTACGACTATGACGCAAAGTGATGTGTCTCGTTTTATTTGTAGAAATCGCATTTTATATAATAAAAAAAAACTGTAACTTATAAAAATACTTTATTTACCTATCGAATTTGTAACATTTATATATTAAATAATTATTAACGCAAGTCGTTAATATGATTTTTTAAATGTTTTGTTAAATACTTTTTTAACGGAAACAACTTCATGCAATACTCGCACTGAAATGGTTTTTCTTTAGAATGAGTTACTACAGTATGTTCTAATAATGTTCTCTTTAGGTTGAAAGATTTTGCACAAATTTCACATTTAAATAACTTTTCTTCGGTGTGTATTAACATATGTTGTTTTAAACTACTTTTTCTGCTTAACAAGGAACCACAAATATTACATTCAAATAATGATTCTTTATTGTGAGCCTTCATATGAGTTTTCAGACGATAGAGGGAGTCAAAAACTTCTACACAAAAATTACATTTATATGATTTATCCGCAGAATGAGTTTTCATATGACGATTCAAAAACTTTTTCTGTGTATACGTATTTGAACAAATTTCACATTTAAATGGTCTTTCTCCTGTGTGAGTTAACATATGTCTCTTCAATTTCTTTTCAGGAACTAATGCCGAACAAGTCTCACATTTTATGGTCACCACTTCTTTAATTACTTTCACTTTAGTGTGAATTTTCATATGTCTTTTTAATCGATTTGTGGCTATGAAAGCTTTTGAGCATATTTCACATTTAAATGATCTATCATTAGAATGAGTTTGACTATGATATCTTAAACTTTGTTTACTATTAAAGTTTTTCGAACAAATATTACACTTATACGGTTCTTCACCAAAGTGAATTGTTTTGTGTTTGTTGAGTACGCCGTGACTGACAAAAGTTTTTGAACAAATGTCGCATTTAAATGGTTTTCCAGTATGTACCATTATATGTTCTTTTAATCTATGTGCTTCTTTGAAAGCTGCTGTGCAAATTTCACACTTAAATGGTCTTTCCCCAGTGTGTACACGCATATGTATATCTAATTTAGATTTGCATAAAAAACTTTTAAGACAAACATCGCATTTCGATAATTTTTCTCCTGTGTGTAGTTTAATATGAGAAATAAAATTACAACGGTATCCAAATGTTTTTAAACAAACTTTGCATTGAAACGGTCGTTCACCAGTGTGAACTCTTAAATGGTTTTTCAACTTTGATCGTGTTGGGGTAATTATTGGACAAATTTCACAAGCATAGGGTGCTTTAGTAGTATGAATTTTTAAGTGCGTTTTTAAGATCGCACTTTGTGTAAATATTTCTGAACAAAATTCACATTTAAGTTGTTCAACAGATTTTTTCTGTATAAATGGATCATTATTATAATTTGCATTACTTGTAACATGTAGCAATTTTGTATTTTTAAGTATACGACTGCTGTTTTTCACAAAATGGTAGACAAAATAATGATTCACCATTCCTGACTTGTGCAAGCAGAATTTCCCACAAAATGAACACACTTCGAAAATATTTTTGTAATGAGTCTTCATATGAGATAATCGTAATTTGTTTGAAGTGAAATCTAAAACAAAACAAAAATTGTTAAGTTGATACATTTTTTATGTGTAATTTCATAGTTTTTCATAAACACACTTTTTTAAATTTTGAATAATCTGTCCTTTAACCAACATAATATTCAAATTTTCGTTTATAAACATCTTTTCGTAATTGATAGTACTTATTTTTTTAAAATTCATCCAACGAATTTTAGGCAAATTTACTTTAAAAGTCGCGATTGTAGTTTACGGTCCCTGGTGTTCGTAAATTTTTTTAAATAACACTAGAAATGCGACTACTCTAGTTATCAGGAATTAAGACTAGAAAGTCACCCTTACAGCAGATTAGACTCTTTATGGCATTACCTTATACATAATTTATTTAAACTTGGGTCAAATTTGCTTAAATTTTACAATATTCATTTTTAATAAATGAATTTGTTTCTTTCTTATATCAATGATTCATCGTTATGGAAATACTTGATTGGGGAGAACAGTTGGGCTAAGTCTATGGTTGGTTGATAATCTTGGGCTAAGTCTATAGTTGGTTGATAATCCTACCGAACAATTGGGTCGGATTTGCAACATAGGGAATTAGGTAATACCCTTACACACGGTAATTCTCCGGCATGGTTGTTTATTTTAATAATTCATTTATTTATTTATTTATTTTTTTCGTATTTATAAACCATTTAAGGAGGGGTTAATTTGTTAAGTAGACTTAAATTTATACCTTTGAAAATTTACATTTAGTCTAGTTCTTGCATTAAACTCAAATATGAATGTAACTAATATTTTGAGTGAAAGGGGAAAAATTTATTATTAACAAGTACAAATTTTGTGTGGCAAATATATAAAAATATTCATCAGTTCGTTGGAGGTGTGTAAGTTAAAAAAAAACATTATGTCCAGCAACAGGTTATACTCCTATAGGCACTTAGGTAGGTAATATTGGAAGCTTCTCTTGATCATAATCACGCAGAAGAAGAAAATAAACGATAAACTCTCTAAAATAATAAGAGAACTTAAGACAATTGGTAATTTATTATATTCAATAACAACCCATGTTGATTTACTTAATCAGGAAAAATATATATGTAGCCAAGAGAGACCAAATGCCAAATTTGCCAAAAGTCACAGTACAGTTTTCTCAGCGGTTATTGGTTATTGTATATAATTAAAATAAATACTGCAACAAAGACACAGAAAACGCCAAATAAAGCGAAATCATATATTTGGAAAGTGTCCCTTGCTTATTTTATTACCTTTGATGGATATGTCAAATTTGTCAAGGGTCGTCTTTGAAATATGAAAAAGACTCAAATATAAGGTTTCGAGAATCAGATCGTTTGAGGGATTCAAAGAAAAAAAATTTATAAAGACACGAAAATTTCTCTTTAATTTTTCCCTTAATATTTCTTTTTTTAATTTTTAAATCGTTCAAAAAAAGTAAAAGTGTTGTTCAACCTAGCTGTAAAATTGTACAAAATATTCATAATAGATTAACGTTCAAAATCAGAAATAACTTTTCTGGTAATGGTTCCGACAAAACATTTTTGTGGTTTTGTTTGAACTATTATCTTTAGAATCGCAACAAGGACTGTAAACTACAAATTTGTAAATTGTTATTTTGACTTACTTGTTTTACATAAAAGACACTGATAATTTTTAACGTTTCCAGATAAGAGTTTAAATTTTTTATTAGTTTGTAAACCAGCAATTTTATTATCAGCTTCAAGTAACGGTACCTTCAGGCAAGTTTTCATTTTATTTTGAATTAGATGATCAGAAAAATTAAGGTTACAATTAGTAACATCATTAATATCTTGATTATCTTGTGAGTGATTCCAATAAAATTCGTCACTTTTAATACGGTCTTTTAATTGAATTTCACTATACATGTTAGATTTGTCCATATCATTATAATCTAAATCTTTTTCTTTTTTAATTTCATCGCTTAAAGTGTTTTCATTCCACGTGTTTTCAGTTTTGATATGCGTCAACAGAAGTTTATCACAATTATTGGTATTTATACTTGCGTCTTCGCTTGATAAATTCATTTTTTTGATATGATATAAACTTAATTAAGAGCACTCTTCTTTTGCATTTACATTAAAAGATTTCAAACCCAATTTAATGTTACACGTAAGAATGTCTGATCTGATTTGCAATTCTTCTTCTTCTTGTTATACTGGCCTTTTGTATATTGTAAAGCTTTTGTTGGTAATTCTAAGGCAGCCTTAGTAATTCGAACCAATTTAATATTGCTATTGCAGATTAAAGATATTATAAATCAGGAGTTATTATTATTTTTATAATTATTTACTAAATTTTGAAATATATGTGCTTCTTTATTATAAGAATCGAGTAAATATATTTTCTGTTAAACAAAATTGCCAACAAATATGTACGACGTACGAGACCAATTGTAATCTTTTAGGTTATCTGGTTATCTGTCAGTATTTTGGTATAGTATTTATTTTAGTAACGATATTTAGTAATCATAATAAAATCAGGTAAAATTTACAGTACTAAACTATAATTGACCTGCATCATTTATAATAATGGTAATAATGGAAAACTTTTGTTCACCCGAATATACTTACCAGCAATTATGGCAAGAAATTGATCAACTCCATTTAAGCTATTTAGAACTAGACGAAAGTCAAGAAAAAATCCAACAAAGGAATAGACTTGAAGGTATGTATTCCTAATAGATAATTCATCATTAGAATTATTTGTAAATCACAAAATTTTTAGATTACATATACGAATTCCTATGCATTTCTGGCCATTACTGTAAATTCATTTTTAAAGAGACGCAAGAAGTACTAGAAATATCAACAAATTATAAAAAAGATTTTAGTGCTTATAAAGCAATTATGGGATTTAACGCAGTTCAAATGTATGCTGGAAATTTAGTTTCTCAGCCCTGGAGGAAAGAATACAGACAGTTGAAAGTAGGACACTAATATTTTTAACAAAAACTTTTACTATAACTATAATTTTTTAAACTGACCTGTGCATAGCTTTGTAGTTAAGTAAAAGAATTCTCAAACAGAACCTTCTAGCTTAACCGTATTTTAAAAGTTATGGTTTTAGACATATTGTGGATTCTATAAACATCAAGTTGAAGCAAACCTTATTGGGTCAGAAAAACTATTTGAATGTATGGATTATAAATTTTTTGGTAAAGAGTTATTAATTTTGGAAGGTCCTATATGTCCAGATCGAGTTATATCAGTTTCTAGAGATTGCCTGGTGGCTTTCGTGGAATGTCAGGTTTGTTTTTATATTTAAATAATATATAAAACATGTAAATGCTATTCGGAACCATATTATATTTTTATAATTGATATTGCAGATTATGAAGTCGATTTGGGAAGAACTATCGAAGTCGTTTAAAATCTCGTGGACTGAGATCTTAGATTTTCGGAAAAATTTCATTAGTACTCCAGAACAATGCATCAATGCTTTAAAATCCCGGCATCTTCAACGTGAGCACTCACGTAGTATAGCTCGTCCTTTACTTTGCCCTATGGCTTCAATGAACCATGCTTTACCTTCTCCAGTAGTCGGGCTAACACAACACCAACCGCAGGAATATATAATCAATGGAGGGTATGGTAGGAATATGTCCACTTACAATCCAAGTCTAATATATAATATACCTCCAGTACCCACAGCAAATCTAATCGAAGTTGATATGTTAAATTCGTCCAGGATTCCTGAAAGTCCACAACAACAAGAAAATTGGGATTACGTGTACAGAAATCTTGAAACTCAAGGATACACTAAAGATTTAGGAGAACGTGGTGATTTATTGTCTCCTAAATCTGTTAAAGAAATTGAAAAGGTTGAACATAAAATTACTGAAAAAGTCCCTACAGAAGATAATGCAAAATTAAAAAACTCAAAGACAGTAAAAGAAAAAAGAAAAATTTTACCACATAAAAATGCAGATAAATGGTCATGTAAATCATGTACTTTTTTAAACAACACAGCAAAGGAGATCTGTGAAATGTGTGGTAAAAGCAGAAATATTAAAGGTGATACACCGATGGAAATAGGTGGTGCTGAATGTACCAAATGTACGTTGGTCAATTCAAAAAATAAAAAAGTATGTGCTGCATGTGGTACAAGTTTAACAGGCTCTCCCACTTATATTTAAATCTTAATTATTGTTGCACAAAAAATGATTGTATACTTGAAAACAAAATTGGGTTGTGCTAAGTGTGTACATTTTTTTAGTGTACTGCTTATATTTATTTATCTAGATTTTTTATTTCTTATGTTTTGTTATTTAGTTTATTACTTAGTTTCTGTTGTTTTTAAAAATATTTTATTGTTTATAATAGAGATTTATGAGCATTTGTTTTAGTTATTGATTAAATTTAGTTCCTTTACAATTTAAAAATATTTTTGCAGATTCAGTAATTGTAAACAAAAATAGTTACGAATTTTCTGTTAATTTACAATCAATATTCTAAATATCTAACAGTGGTATTTTTTATACAAATTTTATTATAAAGTTATGCCAATGAACAGTAAAAATAAATTTATTTATTTCAATGGTATTCTGTAGATATTTGCGACCTTGATTCAAATGCTTATTTAGGATTATTGAGAATAGGACAGACCAATTGAAAAAAAAACAAAAACAAGTTCAATTTTTCTAATTGCTAACGTATATTTGGATTTCTGAACTACATTGGAAATACATGTGGAGTTGAAACTAAAAAAGCATTAAAGGAATGGTTAAACATCGATATAAAACTTATGTCTATTAGGAATCGAAGAATATTTCGCATACAGTGTACGTCTAAAGCTTTGAAAAATATGCCAAATATACGTCGAAACGTTAGCAATTACAATAATTGAACTTGTTTTTGGTGTTTTCCAATTGGTCTGTCCTATTCTCACTATTTATCGATAAACATACAATATAATAATAAAAATAAGTAGCAGGGTTGCATAATTCGGTAAAAATTATTTAGAAAATGGCAGACGGCTTGACACTTCATCAAATTAAATTTCTTTCACCTACTAGGACCCCTCTGGATGTGGCAAAAAAACCTAATAATGAAATCAACAATCAAAACTCCATCCCTTAATGAATTACAATCAAGTAGAATCGCTATGTGGTTTCTCCATATTATCGAGAAATAATTAATTTAAATACACGAGTATTATTATACTATCTGTGATCACATAAAAAACTGATTTTTGCGATAGCGATTATACTTGAAATTGAGTGTTAGTAATATTTTACAAAAAACAACAAAATTCACCACAATTTGGACAATTTAATACAAATAAAATTAATAACTGAAACCATAGAATTATTTACTGTTATTGAGGAGAAAACGAAAGAAATTAAAATGAACGTCCAATTACTATCGAAGCGAAATGAAAAGTCGGTTATCGAAGACTCTTGTCTCCCATTTAATAATCGCGGCACAAAAGATTAAAATAAGTCTCTAGAAATAGTCAGGTGGATTTCGGAACTAACACGATCTCTGATCGTTACAATCTTAATCACAGCTTAGAAAATTGCCAACAAAAGGGTCAAAGCTATGTAAGCTGTTAAACAGTTTCAACTTTTTTGTCAAGGGAGCGAAGATTCATAATTCAAATAAAAAAGTACATGAAACATTATTGGACAATGATTTCTGTGTCCAATACTAAATTTAATGTTATTAAGAAACGCTGCACGCTGTATAAAGCAATGATTATTTTTAGAAACTGAAAAGGCTTTCATAGACCCTACGCACGTTTTTTAAGTGATACACATATGCTCAGCAACCAATCTAGAATTAATATGATAATTTTTTGCTGAATATAGTAACCAATCAAATTATTCAATTTTGAGTCATATGTCAAATTCCATCCAATCACCTCTGGATTACAGCGACAACACTCTACATGTGGTGTTTTCAGTTTGGTGTTTTCATCAAAGATCATCGAGTATTTGATTAAAAATTAATTAAACGTCAAACTGACAGCTGGCTTGAAAATGTCGCAAAAAACAATGCGAGGAATTTCTTCTACAGTGGAAATTAACAATCCGTCAACTTCAGCAAACTCTTCCTCCAACTTAACATTTACCAATTGTACTTTTCACAACTGTAAATTTGTTTAAAAATGAATAATAGTTGATAGATTAAAAATAATAAATTTTGTTGAAAATTACTAAACGTCAGATTGACAATTTTTTGAAATCTACAAAGTAAAAAATTATCTTATCGAATACCCCTCAGGCCTTGATAAATACTCAAAATTTTGTCGTAGAGGATCCTTCAAGCGTGTTGCTCCAAGATAATAGCCCTCGGCCTGCGGCCTCGGGCTATTATCAAGCAACACGCTTTCAGCATCCTCTATGACAAAATTATCTCGGTATTATCAAGGCCCTAGGGGTATTACTACTGATAATAAATAAATATCTAATCTTAAACGAAGTGTCCTTAAGATCTTAGTTTGGAATGACTCAATTTTTTTTATGCATACCCCAATCCTGAACGAACCAATGCAAAATACAGAAGCTTGTAACAGTCAGGTGACAAATCTGCAATATTTCTTGTTATAAAGTCCATATTACGCATACCAGTGCTCACAATTTTTGTCAAATGTGAAACAAATGTTAAATCCCTGTTAAGCAAAAAGCCTAATTTTTAATTCATTGTTATTAATTGAGTATTAATTGTTCAGAACTCCAGTTATGTAGCTAAAAGATATATACTATAGCATTCATTAATACTGAGTTCAAGAGTATTCCTTGAAGACTATAAGTAAACATTATTGTTTTAGGGGTTTTACAGAATAGTTTCAGTAAGCGCGTCAGCGAATAGCGGCCATAAATCTATAGCTATACATCCAATGTATTAATTTAAGGTTTTAGAATAATTATACGTGTGTATATTTGTGTTGTAAAGGCATAATTTATTAAATACCATAATTATTCCCCATTTTAATAATATTTTCCAGTAAATATCACCACTTCCCCACTTTTTGGCCACACTGCTTCAATTTGTTGAACTTTTACCCACATGTGGTGAAAAATCACTACCAATGGCATACTGCTTACAATGATACACTATATTTGTGGATATACTTTTTACTACTAAGATAAGCACTCGATCTACAGATTTTATTTAGTGTGTTTCCAGAAGAAACACAGAATTTATACTTATACTTCACTGATTTTATAGCCAACAAATAATAACAATACGTATATTTTTTTTTAGTTTAACTGGAAATGTATATGTAGTAAAATTTATCTTTGAGGTGGATTTACCAGAGTACCAGAGATAATAATTGTCTCTGGGATTTACCTAAAAAGTTGGTCTTTATACCTAAAAAGTGAACTACCAGTTACATGCAAAATAGAAGAGTGACGTTTGACTTTGACTTGACAGTGACAGTATTTCGTTATTTAATTTATTTTTTTATTAGAGATTGGAGTTTGTTTTTAAATATTATTTTTGGTTTTTAAGCAGAAATGTAGCAAAATAATCTCATTAAACATGGCAAAGTATGTCAAACTACTTAAAACTGTGATATTTTTACTGGGAATTATATTAGGCATTTGTCTCCATCAGTTCTTCATCTCACCCGGAAAAATAAAAATACCATATAAGCTAACAAGAATAAACTGGGACACTTTACGTTATAACCACAACATATCTTCAAAACTCCGATTAGAATCCGATTATTTATTTAAAAAAGTAAAAATTATGTGTATAATTCTTCTAAAACAAGCAAAAAATGAAAACGGTATACGAAATACATGGGCTACAAGATGTACTAGTGTTAAAGTTATACATATTCCAAAACAGAAATTGGTAAAATTACGTGCAAAACGTGAAAATTTAACTTGGGATTTATTAAAACAAATTATCAAAAAGATTAAACCCAAAATGTGGGTTCTTATTGTTAGTGATTATACATTTGTCGTTATGGAAAATTTAAGATTTTTTTTGAATTCGTTTAATGTAAGAGATGATTTCTACTTTGGATATGCAAAGAAGTTTTGGGGAGTTAATTATAATGTCAAAGAAGGGGGTATCGTATTAAGCTTTGGGGCGGTAGATAAGTTAATACGAAATGATTTTGGAGAGAATGTTTTTAAAATTTCAACTAAAAATAGAGAAGATTATTTTTTGGGTAAATATCTTTTACGATCATGTTGTTACTTTATATATACTACCATTACAGTTAATTCTGATTAAAATGGATTTTAGGCAAAGTATTATCTAAATTAAATATATTTCCAAAAGATACTAGGGACTTCTGGGGTTTATCGAGATTCCATCCTATTTCTTTGAATAAACTTATTTTATTTAGTGATGACTATCAAAATGATGTTTTTCCAAATAAATGCTGCAGTAGTTTAATAATTTCCTTTGTTGTAAGTATAATGTAAATATCATATACTTTTTTCCGTAATTGATCTATTTATTATCTATCTATCTGTCTATAATTCTTTCATTTATGTTTATCATATTTAGCGTCAATTTTGTGGGAAATGCCTTTATAAGCTTTAAAATAAAAGATGCATGTAAAGAAAAGAAAGTTCAATTTGTCTATCTATTTTAATCTTATTGGCTTAAGTTTATTCGCTTTCTAACTACGGTGCTATTGGATTTAAATTGTTAAGGCGTCTGTGATTTGAGATTCTTGACTGGGTGTTCTGGCTATATGAAAGGTAGTCTTATATTAAAATCCGTCTTCATGGAAAACTAAGCATTTCATGAAACGCCAAAATGGCGAAGTCTTATCCTTACATTGGGAATTAATAATTTCTATATGATCAGTCTTATTTTAGAAGTCGCTATTTTGTGAAGAATCAGCATTTTTTTACTTTGAAAAATTTCCCAAATGTGTAACGATACTTTCTATATAGAAATTAAATTTTCTATATTTAAATTAGCCAAATTAATTTCCCATTCTGTCACTGGGTGGAGGTTTTGCTCTAGAGGTTCTCTGAAATCAAGGAAAAGGGCACCACATACAAACTGCAGCAATCAAGCTCTAATCTCAATTTATGGTTGTTTATTATCTTACTAATAATATAAATCAAAAAAACTAATTTTCAAAACTTCTAAAATCCCTTGTCTTTCAATTTCCGGTTTCTCGGCGAAGTAAATTTTTTAGATGTGGTCTGCTAAAAGAATATTTTATTATTGCATAATTTGTTCGCAACTGGTACACTGTTTTTAAAATCTCTGGATCTGGAAATTTGGGGAGGGGCGAGCTAGTGCTCAGCCAGCACTGAGGCCACATATGACCCATTGTGCATCCTCCCGTATGTAGGCCTAGTGATTAAAAATAGGTGATGAGGCTCCCGAGGGAGATCTCCCTGACATCGGCTGGTGTAAGCCAGTAGGTACTCGCCCAACACGGATCTTCTAATTTCAGAAAAAGCAGAGCAGACATACATAATGTGTTCTACTGTTTCCTCTTCTTTTTCGCAGTCTCTGCATAGCGGCGATTTCATCCTAAAGAGATGTCGCAATTGGCAGTGACCTATCAAGATTCCCACAGCTGTTCGGAGATTTTGTCTGGTCAATGCCTTAAATTTTTTTGCTGTTTAGCTTGGTAGATGAGCGAGGGCTAACATATTTGTAGCTCGCAGCCCTCCTTGCTAAATTGTTCGCAATGCGGTTGCCTTTAGAGTTCCCATGCCCTTTGATCCAGCTGAGAGTGACCACGTTATTCTGGCTGGCCTCAGTTAGAGATTGGTGACATTCTAGTACTAAACTTGAAGTGATACGTAGTCTATTCAAGGTCAGTAGTGCTTGTCGGCAGCCTGTGTATATATTTATATTCCAGCCTGTGATTTTCCTATTGATTGTTTTTAATATCAATTATGACAAATAATTTGTGGGTCTGCAGCTCCACGATCAACTTTCTCAATGTTGTTAACTATACAGGGTGTCCCAGAATTAACTACCGAAACTTCGTATACGTATTCCTTGATGACAAATAAGTAGGGTCTTTCCTATAAAAAAATTTTTTTAGAGACTCCTGTCAGAGTTATAACCCTTTAACTCTTTAAATGGTAAAATGTGCGCTACTTGATCGCGATACACAATACTCAATTGACATGGTCCTATATTTTATTTTTTTACTCCAAACCGAAACGATTTCGCAAAAAACGACAAGGAACAAAAAAGTTTCTAAATAATCAAAACTTCCTAAAATAATTTTTTGTTATTGCAAATATTAATTGCTAAGAAAGTTACAAAAAAAATATTAAGGGGGGTTCCTTGATTTGCACCCTTAGAATGGGGTAGGGCAGGTGAAAAGTGGCAGGAGAAATGCGTCTTTATAAAAATGATGTTCACCCAAATTTTTAATTTTTTATCTTGGACCAATCAGAAGATATTAAATTAAAACAGTATTTTACCACCCCTCTTTAAAGGGTTATAACTCTGACAGGAGTCTCTAAAAAAATTTTTTTTATAGGAAAGACCCTACTTATTTGTCATCAAGGAATACGTATACGAAGTTTCCGTAGTTAATTCTGGGACACCCTGTATAAAACACAGTCTCATATTTCATGTTTTGTAGCAAAAATCATTTCTTACATGAATCACCCTTTGTTTCATTAGAACAAATATGTAAGAGCAAATTCACGACTCCATTATATTACTGATATAAATATGTCAGTAAAAAGTGGTGAAATGGATTACCTTAAGGTATAAAGTCACTAAAATGATAACTTTCCACAAGTTATTTGTCTCTTCTAAAGTTTTTGTGGAAAATTAAGCAAATAAAGTTTTAAGAGATTATTTGAGCAATATGTGGTGCTTCATAAGCTTATCTCCGATAATGTGTATAGAACCACTAGGGAGCGCTCCGTTGTCAAACTCTGGTGCTTCTTTAGTAATAGTAGTAATTTTTAAAACGGTGAACTTCGTACTATTTACCCCTTCTTTATTTTTATTTGGATGCATGACATGAATACTTCAAGTATTTTATTATGGTTATATATTTTTTATTTTGTTGTATTTTTAACATGCTTATCTGTTTTTTTTAAGATTTTAAATGGAGATAACATGTACTCGTATTATTATTATATATATACCTTACAAATTTTTACTTCGGGAAATATAGGAAATATTCCCAATTTACAAGAAAATGATGAAAGTGTAAGTATATATTTTCACAAATGCATATTCTTGTATATCTTTTGATTTATATTTTAAGGTTTGGAAGGATTTTCTAAAATCGCAAGGAATTTCAAATATAAATATATCAAATCAGGAATACTGGACGATCTGGAAACAATTAATAAATGGTACTCGTAATTTTACCGAAAACATATACAATGAGTTGTGATATTTTTTCTTCCGATAATTAAATTTAAATGACTATTAAAATATTTACAAATATATTTTTATAAATATGTTGATATTTTGTATAAAATTTTATATTAAAATAAAAAATGGTTTTAAAATTAGTCTGATTTAAAAATTGTTATCAGTTAAGTTAATTGGTCCTACGAAAAAATAATAATTTATTATATTTATTTTAAACTAGCTGTACCCGGCGCGCGTTGCTACGCCAACAACTAAAATAAATTTGAGAAAAATAAAAGACATGAAGAGATAGAGAAAGAAAGAAAGTTTATAGTTTTGTTTTACTTATCGCACCAAAAATATATTTTTCGAAATTATATTTATATGAAATCGTATAGATATCTATTAATCAGTATTGAATTTAATACATGGAAGCGCCATCTGGTGGTAACTTCAATTAATACGAATATCATATTGATAAGAACCATTAAAAATACAACATCATACTGATTTTCATGTCAATCGGTTGAACAGGGCAGAAGTTGCTACTCTGCAGCGCCACCTGGTGGCATTTGGCATCAACGGCATATCATACAAACCTTCTCCGTGGAAAGATACATATACGTACCAATTTTCATGACAATCGGTTGAACGGGGCAGAAGTTGCTACTCTGCGGCATCACCTGGTGGCGAGTGGCATCAATGAGCATATTATACAAACCTTCACCGTGAAAAAATACATATACATACCAATTTTCATGACAATCGGTTGAACGAGGCAGAAGTTGCTACTCTGCATCGTCACCTGATGGCAGTGGCATCAATGAGCATATCATACGAACCTTCTCCGTGGAAAATACATATACATATCAATTTTCATGACAATCGGTTGAACGAGGCAGAAGTTGCTACTCTGCAGCGCCACCTGGTGGTGAGTGGCATCAATAAGCATATTATACAAACCTTCTCCGTGGAAAAATACATATATGTATACCAATTTCCATAATAATCGGTCCATTAGTTTTTGAGTTCATCGAGTACATACAGACAAACATTCATTTTTATATATATAGATTATATTAACTCTTGAAACCACTGTCTCCATATGTTCGACGATGCCTTGCAACTAATTTAATTTGCAAAAGATATTTTATCATAATTTAAAATTTTACCGTAGTTCTGTTATACTATTACGCAGATCATAAATCCGGAGAAAGTAACTAGGCTATTTTGTTAAAAAAATCTCAATGAACTTCAATAAATAAACATATAAGTAGTGAGTTTTGTGAAATTCCTTCTCGTTCCATAGTAAAAGTCATTTCTGTATTAATAATGGGAACTTTGGTTCCTAGTTTCAAAAAGGGTTGATATCGTTTTGAAAACGTCTTCTTGAAGGAAGAATTTACTCTTAATTCAACGATGGTTTTGGTTTTGTCTAAATATATACCACGGAATTATTTCATTAACTGCTTTCTTATGCTGAATTGCTCGTAATTCTCGAAGGGTTAATCTAAATTTGTCGAGAAGGTCCAAAGATTACCTGTACAACTAGAATTCTAAGGTTCACACCGTATCCGAACATTAGATAACTTCTAAAATACGGTCCCTCAACAGTACTTCTTCTGTGGACACCCTTCCTGCTTAGAAGAATCAGTGAAAGATTGGATAATTTGATAAAAAACTTCATTTCGAGTTTGATTGATTATATTAATTTTTTTTAGTTTACAGGAATGCAACTAGATATCAATATGGAAAATAATGTATGGTGATATTTGTATGAATGTGTTAATAATTTTTTGTAATATTTTATGTTAAAAAAAAATCGTTTACAAAATTAGTGCCTTGTTTATTACAATTGCACCACAACAAAAAATCATAAATGGTATTAGTTAGAAAAAATTCTATTGAATAAACTGCCGGTGAAGATTAGCGCATCAATTAAAATTTATAAAAAATTGACTACCAACATCTTCCCAACTACTGGTAGGATTTTAATGTTTTTTCTAATTTGTATCTCTGTTATTGGTGATGAATAACATACTGCGAGGAGAACGTATTCTGTGGACAATACCAGATGGTGGCGGCTTATAAGAACTACATGGTGTTATAGCCTCATGTCACCTGAGCATTTAATGAATATCACTTCAAACACTACTCGGATTGTAATTTTTTTAGAGCAGTATGTGGTGCCATTGGCACCATTTATTGGCGACAATTTTTTATTAGTGCAAGATAAAGCCAGACCGCACACTGCAGCTTTTGTGCAGGCGTATTGTCTGGTTGCCGCTTCCCTGTAGAAGTCCCGACCTCAACCCGATAGACTCCGATAGAGTATATGTTTGGGACATTATTATAAGACGGGTAAAAGGACGAAACCTCGCTACAACCAATCTCATAGAACTAGACTAGAACATGCTCAGCTAGAGGAATGGGAAAACATCCCCCAACATGTCCATGCCCAACCGAATCAATGCTGCCATCCCTGCAAGAGGAAGTGTTATTAATTCTTCTTTACACCTATTTTACAACTTCTAAGAAATTAAATTTTTATTTAAGAAATTTGTCCTTTTCTCATTTTAATTTTTAAGGGATCTTTTACCATTCCTCATATAGCGCATTCTTAGGATCTATGAGATATGATGGAGCGGGGTCTCGTCTTTTCACCCCTTTTACAAGAATGTCTTAAACATGCTCTATCGGGTTGAAGTCGACTTCTTGAGGGTTTGCGGCAACAAATACCTACCTCTTCAAAGTACGCCTGTACAATAGCTGCAGTGTGCGGTCTGGCATTATCGTGTACTAATAAAAAATTGTCGTCAATATATGGCGCAAATGGCACCACTCTAAAAAAATTCAAATCTGAGTAGGGGTTGGGGAGATATCCATTGACAATGTTTAAAATGCAACAAATGTTATAAAATTGAATATCTCTGGAAAATTTTAAGATAAATTGATTAAAAAAATGCTCTGGAAATATAATATAACACTCTTTAGTTCTTATAAGCCACCACCATCTGATATTGTCCACAGAATACGTTAAACAGAAAAAACATAACACTATTTGAACGCACTGTATAATATGCAGATTTTTTTATTTTATTCTCCTCGCAGTATGTTATTCACCAATAACAGAGCTAAATTTTTTAAGTTTATATAGCTTTTGTTTTTCCCCTTTTTTTCTAAAATTAAAAATATGAATCAAATGAAAGTTAAGAAAATTTCAAATTTACGGTATTTACTGAAGGTTCGATTTTCTCTTTGTCCAATTTTAGTTTTTATAATGTAGGCTAACAGCCAACTCAAAAAATATCTATCTATCTTGATATAAATTTCAATGTAACTTTTCAATAACTTATAAGGGCTAACAATAGAAATAAATAAATAAATAAATGCATTATTATTTGTTTACAAAAAAAATATTCAAAAAGTTAACCTTTATTTTTTTTGTATTTGTAAACGGTATTATCAAATCCATGAGATTGCATTACAGAATCGATCCATTCTGTAAATAATGCAACATTAACATATACTCCTGGAGTATTCTGAAGGCCACAAGTTAACCCCCAAGATACGATACCCACTTGGTGATATTTCTCTGAAGAGCCGATAACAGGACACATTAAAGGACTTCCACCATCACCTAAAAAATTAATTACTTGTGTAATTTTAACAGATAGAACACAAAAGGATGAAAATATATATAGCCTAATAATTCAATTTTTGTGTTTGAAAAAAATTATGATAAAAATAATAAAAGAAAGTAATGAACATTTAGAAACAAAATTTAACTGATTATATCTACCTTTACAAGTATCTTTATTAGATTCGCCTCCCGCACAAATAAAACTCTTGTGTAAATTGAACATAGGTCCTAGTCTCACGTCCTGCAAGGTTTTAAGACATTTTTTTCGAGATATAATTGGTAAATCCACTTTTTTAAGGATAGATTGATATGTTCCTTTTTTATGTGAATTCTTTCCCCATCCTGCAGCCACACAACGTTTTATATCGAACTCAACTCCATGAAACGGTAGGCAAATCAGTCCTATATGTTCATTTAATTTAAAAGGCGATTTCAAAATGAGAATGGCAATGTCGTTGCGAAGAGATGATGAATGGAAATTCGGATGGATTATTATCTATAAAATATTGTTAGTTTAGAGTGACATTGCTAAATTGCGCAAACAATTGCAAAAATCTCATATTTCGCTTCTGGATCATTGTTTTTTTACAAGTATACAGGGTGTTAAAACAAAAGTGTTACAAATCAAATAAGCAAAAAAGTGAACATATGTGCGCAAATTAATGGTTTCGGAGATACGGATACGGATGCGTTCTGAAAAATTGGCCCGAGCAGCCCTAGTAACCGGTCGCCCAAATACCTATCCAAATGTTCAACGAAAAACGTACTTGATGCCTGGATTCTACAATACCATAAGGATTTTTGTCGGCCCAAGTATGCAAATTAAAAACTCCATTTCGTGTAAACCCTGCCTCAGCAGTAAAAACAATGTCTGCAATAAAATTGGGGTCCTCAGCATCATTTCTTAGAAACCAGCAGCAAAACTCTAAACGTGCCTGATGATGAAGTGGATTCAGAGCATGCACTCGTTGGACATCGTACGGTTAAAGCTGCTGCTCAGGGAGTATTCTCCAAACTAGAGGAGCCCCAATTCCTACCTCCGTTGATATTCTCCGCAAACTAGTTTCTGGATTCTCATCTACTCGTGCCCAAATTGCTTCTTCAGTCTTAGGGGTAGACACTGACCTTTGTCTCCCGGAATCATGGGACTGTTTCCCAAATGTACCTGTAGCACGTAACCTTTGACGCAGTCTTCCAACCACACGAGTTGAAGTCATGTGGCGATTTGGGAAAGCGTCTATATACAGGCGTAGCGCTTTCCTCGCATTACCATTTGCACGACCGTACAATATTACTGTAAACAAGCAAAGCGAAAATTTGAAAAATTGTTCACCAACAACTAAATAATAGCTACAAATAATATTTAGATAAAACATCGGTCGAATTTGATAAGAAGAGCAAGTTTTTGAGAATGAAAATATCCAAATCCAAATATGATACAAAAACACAAAAGCGTTAATTTGCGGACATATGTTTAAGACTTTTCTGCATATTTACAACCATTTCATTTTGTGACTTTTTTTAACACCCTGTATAATAATATTAGGGCGGTTACATATATACACACCTTTTTTGCCATTTGGTCTTGATGAGGTAAAGGTTCTGTTTTGACTTGCCAATTCCATTCTCCAGCTCTTACATTGTATAAACCATCTTTTGTAACGCAGTGAGCAGCTGTAATAGCTACTTGAGGGTGAATTAAAGAAGCACCACACCTAAAAAACATTTCACTTGTACTGGAACCTAATGATAATATTTTTTGAAGTCTATTTCAATCTACCCATTATTAAAGTTAAGATTCTTATAGAAAGTAAAATGATACGTATAGTTATATAAATTACAGTTATTGTGCTTCAATAATTTTCAAAGCTATTTCTTATAAGAAGTTCTGATGATCGTGATTGTAATTAAAAAATGACACCAAAAAGCGTAAATCTATTTATGGTATTACTTGGTAGGTACTGTAAGTACCGTATTTTGGAAAAACCTTGAACAATCATAAAACTGATAAAAAAATCCGTGTAAATTTTAAAAATTTATAGAAAATGTTAAAAAATTGGATAAGGTTCTGAAAAATTGAAAAAAATCTTGACAAATTGTGAAAAGTTATAACTTTTAAAAGCAACGTAGAAGCATAGCTTCTGACGGTCAGCTAAACGATTGAAATTTTTTTATTGTGGTAAACAGTAACTTTTATTATTTGCTAAGATTTTTTAAAACTCCCTAATTGTTGTTTATTCTCCTACCTATGAAATTCAAACTAGATTAGATTCTGATATTACTTCCACAATTGAAAACAGTGTATCGTTTAATCCCTTAGTTAGAGAGTAAAAAAATGAAATATAATAAATTTGTAAAAAATTTATTAGGAAATAGAGAAATCACAAATAAAGTTTTATAAGTTCATCACTAACTGCAGACGGCGTCAATATCCCCAAATCGGTAAAAAGCAATGTAATATAGGAAGGAGGAGTATAATCAACCAACGGGTGTATTTTACTTAAATCATTTTGACATTTCCTAACATCAGACGTATATTTATATTCATCAGGAAGATCTTGTTGATTTAACGGAAACAGTCTGGAGAATTTGAAACTTTCAGTCAAGACATAAAATGGTTTTTTCATTTCTTTAGCACATACAGCCATGGTGTAACTTCCTACTTTATTGACAATACCTCCACTTTCCACAACACCTTCAGCCCCAACCATAATAAAGTTAACACGTTCCATTATATATCCAACAGCAGAATCTAATATTAACGTACATGGTATCCCTTCAGCTTGTAAATCTTTACACATTATTTTACCACTATTATCAGGAGCAGAAATAGTAACGAACACTTCGAACTTTTTATTCTGTTTGTGTGCTTTACGTAAAGTTTGTAGGACTACACGTGATCTTGAATGAGTTAATATCTTACAACCATCCTCTATAAAATTAGCAGCTAATTTCACTATTTTATTTCTAGCTTCATCTAGTTTTCTGATAAATAAATGGCCCCTATCCAACATTATAGTTTTACATTTCCCAAAATCTTGAGTATCTAATGCTGCTAACGTTATAAAACGTATGAATAACTCACAAGCAGAATTTATCGCTGCTATAGTGTAATTAGAAGATTTCATAGCTTGAATAGCTAACTTTAAATTAGCTTCGAGCTCTTGTACTGTTTCCGATTTTGAATGTTTGATTATTTCCATCAGGGAACGTATTGCAGCAACACCCACAGATACGTCTTCATGTTCTCGTATTAATCGTTGAAAGTACTCTTGAATATTCTTAGGGGTTGTCATTACTTTTAATATAGTGGAAAATATGTTTCAATTACAATTTTTTACATCAAAATTCACAATATCTCTATAACCAAACTTTTTGAAAACTGTCATCATTATAGAAATGAACAAATGAACTAATAATCAGATCAATCAGGTCTTTTACATATTGGGATTTAGACCAGCAGCAATATTTTTTGCTGGCTTTTCAAAATATGTATTTGTAAAAACCTTTGAATTTTGAAATTTTGAATATCTTCATCAGTACTGATTTTATATCTGATGAAGATAAGTGTATATCGACACATGTTATGTAAGTTTGTGAAATAGAAGTAAATATCGTAAAGTACTCGTGTGATTTAATTGTTATTCAACCAAGATTTAAATTATCTTTGAGATTCTTTCAAAGTTAAAAATAAAATATACAGAGTTTAAATATTATAGTTTTAAATATTTAAGTTAGTTTACATTGTCATTACAATAGGTTAATACAATTAATCCAATAATAATTGTTTAATTACCTGTAAATCCGGCCTTCTAATACTCCCAACATCCAAGGAAATTCTCCAAACTCAGCTTCATTATTTTCTCCTAATATTCTAAATCCAAAAATATCCTCATCAAACAATCTGTTGTCCAGGATATCATTTATAGTATTTTTTCGGTTGCCACATTCGACTGGACAGCATACATCAAAATCATTCGTACAGGGTACATCGTATTCCGAATCTGCTATTCTGAAAAAAAGAGTTATTAACTTTTTAATTTAGAATTGGAGCACTAAATTTGAATCTACTGGACATAATAGGGAGAATATCCTCATATTATTTTTCTTGAGGAGTATCTCAATATAATAAACTTTAGAACACTATACCTTTCATAACCACACGCGCACGTAAATATTTTTATGTAATTAAATTATTAAAAATTGGCAACGTTTACTAGAATTTTGTAAAATTATAATAAAATTTATTCAACGTTTTTGTCTCAAATAAATAATTATTTATTAATTAATTATAATTAAGGTACTTAATTTGTAAACGTGAATATAAAAGTTTTACTTCCCCAAGTGCCACACGCCGTTTTTTTATGTGATTGAAAAATAAAAAGTATATCAGGTGATTTAATAATGAAGAAAGTGATGAATTTTAAAAATCGGAATGCTTATTTATTTGAAAACTTTGGTATAAGTGGAAAAAACATGAAAAATTGGTGAAATCGTGAAAAATGGTAAAAACCGTGATAAACTGTTATTTAACTATGATTTAAAAAATCGAAAAATGCAAATTATCAAGATATTTTTGTAGATGATTTTACATATACAGTAAAGCTTTTGTCGGTCAGTCTCATATGAGAACCAAGTTTTTAATTAATAATTTTATGTGGAATAAAAACTTATTGTATATATATAATACTTACCGTATGTCTAAAACTTCTCTTCCATCATCAACTAAACCACTATAATCTTCTTTACATTGCCAATAAGGTACACATATACAATGTTGATAATCATTTTGGTTACCAAAACAATCGGATATTAAAAAATATAAACATAAACACCGAAATAACACAGCACCACTATTCATTATGGTAAACATTTAGAAATCGTCAGATTTCACGATAGGTTCTTGACTTTCGGATTATATCTAAACGACTGGTGATTAAGGGGATTTATTAAATAGTTTTTATACCTGAAAAGTTAATATCAATAGAAATTCGTGGGGTTTTCCCAGTTTTCTAAATTTGTGTCTAATAGAACATTTAAATCTGCCCATCGTAAGTATATACTATGAAAAAAATCTTAAAATATTTATAACTATCTAATTTAGATTTATATTAATTATTCTTTCTAAAATGTATTTAGTCTTTAACCCTATCATTTGTAAATTGTAATTTCTGATATATTCTCAAACTATATGAAATTATTAAGAATTAGCTTGGAAAACAAAACTGTAGAAAAGATAAATTAATATCCAGTAGACTGACGAAAAAATCTAATATTATCGAAATCAAGTAGAAAAAAATTATAAACAAATGAATTCACTATATATTTCTACTGATTGAATTTCGAATCCTGATGGAAAGGATTTTAACTTGAAAAAGTCTTATGTCAATAATATTTGAATAGTCATGAACGGTAAAACATTGTATTACACTGTACAATTTTGTTAATCTACACCGATTTTCATAAAAAGCTCTCCTTTTTCTTTTTCTTCTTCAAAATTCCCTGTGACGGACTGGGTTTCTTATTTTTAATGGGAGAAAACTACCCCTTTTGACAAAAAAATGTTAAATTCGTAGATTTTATCATATAATATATAATTATATAAAATAAAAAACCGACCAAGTTCGAGACACTTTTATTTATTTTGATAGGTAATATATAACCATAGACAAATTATCTCTGTATATAACTAAAGATTTTGTGAAAATTTTAAAAGTCTTTTAAAATTCGAAAAAAACACGTTTATTGTAAGGGGACCCCGTTAATATTTTTTTATTTTTAGTATTTGTTGTTATAGCGGCAACGGAAATATATAATTTGGGACAATTTCAGCTTTCGCTATCGCGGTTTATGAGATACAGCGACAGACAGACGAACAGACAGAAATCGGATGCTTATAGTAATACGGTCTCGTTTTTACCTTTAAGGTAGGGAACCTTAATTAAAATGGTTTGAATAAAATTTATAATTAAAAGAGAATCGGTCCTTGTAAATCATGTTCTAAGAATAATAATCTTTAAAAATAATTTACTATAACTCGAAATGATTTAAAAGTATCGCCATATTATGTGTATATGTTTATACTTCACTTAAAGGAAATAGATTATTTGTTAAGACGTTTTTATCCTTGTGTAACCCCTATATCTAATTATGACTCCATAAGGTCTAGACTACTCTAGACTTTTAAGAAAGTCTATTATCTGCTTAGGACATCCGTTTGCAACCTTATCAGGCTCTAAAAAAACCTGTTCCAAATACTTATGTCGTTGGCAAACAATTACTTTGCGGTTACAGATAATATGTCTATTATATAGCAGGTGAGTTTTTCGTTCCAAATTTCCTATTTTTTAAGCTAGAAACTTAAAAATAGGTACATTTGAAGAGAATTTCGATCACTTTTATGACATTTAAATTAAAATTTCTAAAATGATTAATTTACGGTTCAGTTCAAAGGGCTGCAAACAGCACGCAAAGTAGTCCAGTTCGAATTCCGTTCTAATCAATTGAATCATATTATTAAATCAAATAAAGAGAACTAACTGTATTTCGGTTATAAGAAACGGTTAGGACATGTTAGCGTGATGTTGCTGACATTGTTAAGTTAGCATGTTTTACTATAGCGCTCATTTGAAAGAACTTCTTGCGTACTTTTAATTTTATCTACTCCTTTGACAGTAAATGTAATTTATACTCATTGTCACCATGCAGGGTAAGTAAGCTATAACCATATATGTAATACTACGCTATAACGAACAGTTGTGCGTTATGAAACGTCATGTTGGAACGCATATTTATGCATGTAAAACAAAATATTTTGCTGTTTTCAATAATTGTTACATTAAAAAATGGTTTTTCAGCAAATATCTAACCCTCACAATATTATAAATTAAAAATATATAATAGTTTTTATTAAAAAATAAAACAGATTTAGGCAACATATATTATACTAGCAGTCCGCCCCGGCTTTGCACAGGGATTAAAAAAAAATAACAAAAGCCATTAAATTTATTGGGTCAACGCTTCCCTGTAAACAATATTACATGTTGTTTTATTTTCTGGCAGCAAAATAAATTGATTTTTAGGTGCTCCGACCCGCCTTAGGCGGTTAGCCATGAGAAAAACCGATCGCTACTAATTGGAAGGTTTGACCTTGAGACTTATTATTAGTAAAAGAGAAAGATGTTTTGATAGGAAATTGAAGCGGTTTAAATGGATTTGGTAGATCAGTTGGGATCATCGGTATCCTCAGTGTATGAGCTAGTTGACCAGCTGGTGGTTCAGTTATAATGGTGGTGAAAAACCGATCGCTACTAATTGGAAGGTTTGACTTTGAGACTTATTATTAGTAAAAGCGAAAGATGTTTTGATAGGAAATTGAAGCGGTTTAAATGGATTTGGTAGATCAGTTGGGATCATCGGTATCCTCAGTGTATGAGCTAGTTGACCAGCTGGTGGTTCAGTTATAATGGTGGCTACAACTTAATTGTCCTTTAATTCCTTTATAAATAGCCTCGTCCCATTGCACATTCTAAATTCGTGATATCTGTCGTGATTATGAAATAAGTTATTTTGATAAAGATTAATACCAAGATAAAAAGTTTTAAAAAATTAAATAATCACAATTTATAAAAGAACTTTTTATAGTAGAAAGTTTTTTTTGGTGATTTATAAGTCATATTACTATTATTAAATTATTACTCCCTTGGCAAATAGCGCTTTACAAGATAGATTACGGCATAGTCCACAGTATAGTCTAAAATTTTTAAAATTTTTCTAAATTAGTTATTTTATTAACAGTTAAAATAATAATTACTGTTGTCACATGTAAAACAAAAAAAAATCTCTCTCGCGTAGTCGATCTCATTATGATAACATAATAGAACTGTCACCTTGATTCATATCCGACGCTTAATCAACTAGGCTACGAACGACATATTTAAAAACTTTCAAAATGATAACATGTATACACAATTTATATCATATTTCATATAAATTCAGTATAAATTTCGAAATTAATGTATATGCCTAAACACACTTGAAACATGGATTGTCATCCAGATCTTAGCTATCCTGAAAATTTCAGAGCTCTAGGTAGTCGGGAAATAGGTTTAAATTCGATTACAAAATTCCGCGGAATGACAGAGAGACAAAGAACACGGTGAAAATATAAAAAACTTTCTAAAAATAGTTATTATTGTGATGTAACTATAACAGTTAGACATATGCTGTCGCGGCATTTTTTGTAGATATTTACATATTCTTCGAAATCGTAGTACATTATTTTATTCTATAATCAATAGTATTCTCAGCGCACGCGATGTAAGGATTTTAAGGTCATTTTTGGTTACATTAATGACATTTTAGTAAGGATCCCTATTTTTTTTGAAAACAAAACCTAGCCTATGTCACTCGGGAATAGTGTAGCTTGCCAACGGTGAAAGAATTTTTGAAATCGGTCCAGCAGTTTCGGAGCCCATTCATTTCAAACAAACAAACAAACAAGCAAACAAACAAACAAACAAAAAATCAAACCTTTCCTCTTTATAATATTAATTTAATTTATAATATTAAATTATTATTGAATCTAGTATGTTACTTAATGTCACTACTTTGATAAATGTAATTTAAACGTTAAATTTTAAATTTAAATTGAGCAAAATTTAAAGTATAGGTTCTTAATTTAGTTTTGTTAAAAATAAAGTTTTTAATGATTTTCTTTATTATTCAGAGGTTTATTAAATACGAAGTAAAGTTCTGACAACGTATCAAGTTTTAGATGCAAAAAACAGAGTACAATACGTACGTCGTATATTTTTTTAGTTAGAGATGTGAAATATTTAGAATTAAAATATTGAGTCGTAGATAAAGCATAGTACGTAACTCGAGTGGTAAGAGGTATTACGTACTCGTGTAATTACGCACTCGCCACTACGCGGCTTCGTGCGTAACTTTTCCACTCGTAGTCGCGTCAAAGTAAGCCTAAAAACCCAAAAACTTAAAACTTTGGTCGGAAAGGTCCGATCGGGCTCATTTTTTTTTGAAATGTTCATTGAGACCTTAGATTCAAAGTTGTATAAAATCTGGATGACACTATTCCCGAGTGACATAGGCTATGTTTTATTTAAAAAAAAATAGGGATCCTTACTAAAATGCCATTAATGTAACCAAAAATGACCTTAAAACCCTAACATCGCGTGCACTGAGAATACTAGCCTCAAGGTCAAACCTTCCAATTAGTAGGGATCGGTTTTTCTCATGGCCAACCGCCTAAGGCGGGTCGAGCACCTGAAAATCAATTTATTTTGTTGCCAGAAAATAAAAAAACAGTAACCAAATTATGGAGTACACACTGTAGATAACAGGAAAGAAAAGAAATTCGTACTAAGTGTGTATAGTTTTTAATCATCGGCTAAGCGCTTTCGGTTTTAACAAACCATCTTCAGAGCCTCTTCAATCAGACTTTAACCAACAGGTTGCATATATAATAAACTTGATGATATTAATACAGACATCACAAACTTATTAAGATTAAACAAAATAAAATAAACAATTAAATTCAAATTGTTTGAGAATTCTTCACAGAATTATTAGTTAAATAAAAATTAAACTTTAAACTCTTTGCCGAACAGTTAACACGACATTCAGTTTTCCAAAAGTTTAATTTTTATTTAACTAATAATTCTGTGAAGAATTCTCAAACAATTTGAATTTAATTGTTTATTTTATTTAATCTTAATAAATTTGTGATGTCTGTATTAATATCATCAAGTTTATTATATATGCAACCTGTTGGTTTAAGTCTGATTGACGAGGCTCTGAAGATGGTTTGTTAAAACCGAAAGCGCTTAGCCGATGATTAAAAACTATACACACTTAGTACGAATTTCTTTTCTTTCCTGTTAAATAAAAAAACATGTAATATTGTTTACAGGGAAGCGTTGACCCAATATATTTAGTGGCTTTTGTTATTTTTCTTTAATCCCCGTGCAAAGTCGGGGCGGGCTGCTATTTTTAATATTAAGTTCAATTAAAGTTTGCATGAAGTCTTTCAGATCAGATTTCTGATTTACTAAGTTATCAGTGAGTTGTTTTAGAACTACAATCTTATGTGTTATTTCGAATTGTTTTAAAACAGTAAAAAAGTTATTATTTTACATAATAAACTTTGTTCATCTCAATGATTCCAGGACAATAAGACAACGATACGAAGCATACAGCAAGAATAATGTTGTTTAAAGATAACACCATTTAAGCTGAGAGTTTTAAAATTATATTTTTTATGATTTAGGAATTTTAAACAATATGTGTGCATATTTAAAATTAGAATTCCAAAAGAAATTTATATTAAAAAACAAACAAATTTATTCTATAATAAATGAATACACTATTTCATCTTTTTTAATTTTAACAAATGATTTCTTAGAGCTATTTGCTTGTCTTTGAAACTTCGTTTAACTTTTCTCTGGACTTTATGTCTAATCATTTGGAAATTCTTTTTCTTCCGTTTTTCTCTATTAGTTTTAGAACAATGCTCATTAACCCTTCCATCCTTATAACCAAATTTTTCACGATCTTCCTGTCCTTTCTTAACACTTTCTATTCGTGCTTGTTTATCATGTTTCCTCTTTTTATAAATATTCTCAATATCACTTAGTTTTACGATTTCTGCAGGAGCTCCTACTGATGTTTCTTCTAACTTCCGTTTCAAACCTTTTTTCGCAGTAACTTGTTTCCTTAAATTTGCCAAATCTATTTGCTTAAAATCTTCATCTGTTAATAATCGATCCAAGCTAACCGTTTGAGCTTGTTCTTTTTTTAATTTTGCTTCTTCGGCTTTATTTTTGGCTCTCAGGGCTTTCTTTTCTATTTTTGATAGTTTTTTTACAGTTTCCTTTTGTTCGTCCTCCCCTAACTCTTCTTCTTCTTCTCCCTCGTCATCATCACCATCATCATCATCTTCCTCCTCCTCCGAAACTGCGCTTTTATCATCATCAGATTGTGGAATATCTATCCATTCTTCATCATTCGAAGATGATTCCAAATCGGAGTTTATTTCTACATGTGTTGATTTGTTTGAAAGCAGCACCTCTGCCCCAGAAATAAAATCTTTGGCGACAACTTTACCATAATCCATTGCTTCGTATCCTTCGGAAGCTTCTGTAGGTTTTCCTCTGTCTTTTTTGTGCAATAAATCTGGTCGTATAGTTCGAAACAATTGAATTAATGATCTGCAATTATATAATAATAATAATTAAAACAATTTTTTAAATTTGTCTTCTTACATTCACAAATTTTTGTTTACATATACAATTTTCCCTATATTGAATATTTCACGAATTAAGATATCAATTTATTTAGTTAACTCACAAAATCAACATAAGCAGTTAGTCAATTCTTGCATATGTAAAGCTTTTTAAAACTAAGAAAAAATGTTGATTTTTACCTTGCTGCCATCATAACGGAACGATCCCTATAAGTCTTATACTGTGCTAAATCCTGCATCAAATCCTCCCCCATAGCTAATGGACATCTAGCACAAATTTCTTTAACTGCATTTAATCCAATAGCAATAACATCTGATGAATTTCTTTCTGTGATAAAATTATTAGCCAATGTTTTTAATACTGGTTCGATAACGTCCGGAGGAACTAATTCATGACTTGCTTGTGCAGCAAATTGCAATATTCGTGTCACTTCTCTTTGATGCGGTTGCATGAATCTTTGTATATATGAATAGAAATTAAATAAAAATAAATCATGTAAACCAATTAAACGTGATATCACATCCAACGTTATGAGTTTCACTTCGAATCTTTTCGTAGTTGCTTCTAATTGTTTAAACAAATTTTCAGCCATGCCTTGTGGATCGTGGATTAAGTGAATGGCCGAGAAATTAAAAGTAGGTGCTTCGGATTTCTTTTTATAGGCTTTTGACGCAAGTTTTTTTACTTTCTTTAGCTGTTTTTCTCGTTTTCGAGTCTTTTTATTTACCTTATTGGACATCATTACTTCTTTTGGATCAACTTCATTATCGGAATCTGAATCATCAGAATCTTTCTGTTCGGGATCTTTACCTAAGAAGAATTTTAAAGCTGCTACCATCACCTAATTAAAAAAAAAACATATATATAATACTAGTCAGGAGTCAAATGGGGTAAAACGACGCATTATTTAGTCCTTTCTTTGACTGAACTAAAACTATAATAATATTACTTATACTTATAGCAAATTTAATAAATTTGTAACAGACATAAAAATTTGAAAATATATAAAATGAAAATTAGTCAAAGTGCACATATTTACCCCTAAATATGGATAAAGTATATTATATACACGTACCTTTGTTACTTTTGAAAAACAACCAGTAGCAATTACATTCACAGTTTTAGCATCGTTCCAAACATTTTTGTTATATAATTCTATCATTATATCAATAGACATTTTTGCAGCTTTTGCATTGGAATCTTTTAACATAGTGAACATAAAATTTTGTAAAGTTGTATTTAATTTTGCGTTTTTATGTTTACTGTTCACGTTTTTAATATCTGTAATAATATGATTTTGTAAAAACGATCGTAGAGCCTTATCCTGGCATCTTAATAATTGAAAAAATAATTCTAGTAGATCAGTAGGAGCTAACAGATTCTTATTTCTTAGTAAAATTAAAGCTCGACAAAGAGTCATTCGCATATTGTTATCAAGCACAGTGTTATGACTTTGCAACAGATCGATTATAATTTGTGGGAAAGATTCCAATTCCTTTGGGTAACACTGGGCTATTTGAGCCATAAACATTACTAAATCATCCAAAGTTTTGTTATGCTGCTGTGGTGACAATTTGAATACATCGATGGTGTTGTGAAAATGTTTCAATTGTTGAACGAATTCTTCATGATATGATGGTGGGTCTCTTTTAATTAGATTTTGTAATTGCGGTAAATTGTTTGGTAACTGATTATTATGTCGTTGCACCATTCTTACTTTATAAAATATTAACAATATTATGAATTATGACATGTCAACGTGCAGTATAACCTAAAAAAAGGTTGTTTCAGAGATAATATATAATAAAGAGATGTACTGATACCTTATATGAAATTGGTCACATGTTTTGAGCGACGGTGGCGCGCCAACAATTGGGGGAAGAAGCTCATCGATTCAAAAAATTGGCGGGACAGGGTATAAATTGTGTTTCATATAGAAATACACTTTTAAAGCTCATATTTTGATTTTTAATATTTTTACTGTTGTGTAAAAATATTAAAAATTAAAATATAGGCTTAAAAGTGCATATTATCTTATAATATTTAGGTAAATAAATATAAAAACTAAATAATAAACAAATTTTTAATAAAAACAACTTTTAACGCCAATATACACTTGAAACACTAAAACACTATTACAAAAATATGAAATAATATTATTATTACAAAAAATTATCTATTCTTAGAAAAACAGTAGGTACAATTTAAAATGTTATCACAAAAAATGAATTAGTTTTATTACAAATTATTATTTACAATCACAGAAAAAGTATAATTTAAACTTTTATTACAAAAAGTGTATGAATATTATTTGTACACCTTATTATCTAGTATCACAAAACCAGGTAGGATTTACGGAAATAATAATAATAATAAATAGATAAACATATATGTTTTAAACATCAGAATAATTACGCTAATATCACAAAGAAGTACAATTGTTATATCAAATAAATAAATATATATAATATGGTCGAAAATTTAGAATAATATTAAGTAGCAATACACGAATAGTATTTAAAAAGTTTCCATACATTGGCATTGTTCTTCAATACGTAGTGTTGTGTCATGAGGTATTGGAAATAGGACACCAATCCTTTGTATACATGCAAGAACCTAAAACTTAAAAACATTACCGCAGTACTTTATCTATTTTATATAAAATTTTATATATTGTCCCTCGATCTAAAAAGATCATTATAATATTTTCTAATTATTAAAGAAACACTGATTTTTAAAAGTTTCAAAAAAACGTCTGACTTATGTTCTTGGCAAGTAAACCAATCAAAGTTAATGAATTCACACAAACACATGATTATTTTTTTAATCAGACATTTTATGTGGCCAAATACAGGTAAAATTTGGTGAACTGCATTATGTACACTAGCTAAAAAATTAACAATTTCTTTCGTAACGTAAGTTTGACGTCTTTTATTATCATTCTCTTTAAAGTACGTAAAAGTATGGTGAGGTTCCAAACTATTAGTTTTCAAATTTGAGTTACATTCTTTACTTCTTCTTTAATTTTTTTACCAAAGCACCTGCCACATAACTTATTGGTTTGTGTATCAAACTGATTATTTAACTTTATATTCTTAAAATTTGGATCGGGAATTGGGTAAAAATATTTACTTGAACAATGTGGCACAGCGCATTTATATTTAAAATAATTCGGTAATGACATAATTGAAACTGTACACTGTACTTTTATACACTTTACGAATTTTAAAACTATCTTAAAATAATATTAAATTAAAACTAATACTAATAATACTTACGCTACACTGTCACTTCAACCGCCATTATAGTATAATTTCAGCTCACCTCACCAGCTGATCGAGTTTAGGTGGTATAGTTCTTCTATCTACCACCACCGCAGCGCCGAGTTCTGGGGGTAAACAAACAAACTTTGTACCGCTTTTGCCCTATCTTTCAAAAAGTCTCTTTATATTATATTGTCTCTGGGTTGTTTTTATCACTGCTTCTTCTTATTTCTACACAGTTTGACTCGACTTAGTGAACTAAGCGGTTAACATTCATTGAAACATAATGGAACTGTAAAGTGTAAACTGTGTTTGTTTAGTATTTGTTTTGTTGTTGTTTATTATTTAACTATTTTTAAAGTGGATGAACGGTTAATAATTGGTTGGTTAAAGAAGATGAGTTAAATTTAAACAAACTTTTGCAAATAATAGCAACATGTAGTTTATGTATAAAATTATATCTCGTAATACATTAATACATTATAAAAGGCTTATATTTAATTTAATTGAATTTAGTAACTAAAAAAGTAAGTGTAACATTAAAAAAAAAGACCAATAATTGAGGGGTAATAAGTTTAACGCATTCTTCATGGTTCTTTTCACCTTCCTCTGTGATTTTCTTCCACTCCTTTCTATTTGTGCTTATTTCCCTTCAGTTTCTGACTTTCATGGCTTTAATATCTTTTTTGACCTGATCCACCCATCTTTCTTTCGGTCTCCCTCTGGGTCTTTCTTTCTCTGGTTGCCATCTAATGACTTTTTTGATCAGGAGGTAGTTTTTTCTTCTGTCTATGTGTCCTCACCACCTCAGTCTTTGCGCTTTAATAAATCTGACAATATGTTCTCCTATTATTGTATCTCTAATTTCATGATTCATTCTACTTCTCATTTCCCCGTTTTCCATTTTTATTGGTCCCGCGATTCTCGTTCGTTATGATCTTCCTCTCAAATATTCATAATCTTTCTTCGTCTTTGATTATGATGTACAATCTCTCAGCCGCGTATATAGTTGCAGATTTGATTGCCACTTTTTATCATTCAATCATTTACGGTATCTCCAATTTGTTCTATTGCTTGCTATTATTTGCTACTTTTCTCATTTTTTCCATTCACTATTACTCCCACATGTTTAAACTGTTGAACTTTTTCAAAAGTGTAATTTCTTATTTTGATTACTTTTATTTTGTTATAATCTTTTCTAGTGCATTTTAGGTATTTTGTTTTCCCTTGATTGATTTCTAACCCTCTCTTTGCCTTGCTTCTTTTGCTAGGGCTGTTAGAGCTTTTTCCAGAGTTTCCTTGTCTCTTCCCATAAGTATTATGTCGTCTGCATATGCTAATAGCTATGTCGAAGAGTAGGCTTAAGTTCCTTTGATCACGCTGACCTTTACTGCTCCCTCTAACGCTATGTTGAAGAGAGATGTTGACAATGCATCTCCTTGCCTTACCCCTGTTTCTACTGTGATCGTGTTTGTGGTGCCTTCTCCTGTTTTTATTTTGTCCGGGATCTGGCCATAGTCATTTTTGTTAGTCTGATTACCTTTGCAGGTATATTTAGATTTTCCATTTCTTTTAACAATTTATTTATATAAATGGAGTCAAAGGCCTACCTGAAGACTAAGAAGAGTGTGTAGTTTTATAACATGTTTCGAATGTCTGCGTAATTATGTGTATCGCATCTGTCGTCTCTAATTCCTTGTTGATAGTCACCAACCTTTTCTTTTGCTAATTTTAAATGTGTATTGCAATTTTATCAAACCTAGCCAATATTATTCTTAGACTAGTTGTTCTCGCAACGTCTTTCGCGTGGCGTGTGATTGTTGTATAAAAATTTCTTATCCCACCCTATTTAAGGAATGGGAGAGAAATTTTTATACACCAGATGTTAAGTTGAAAGAAGAAAAATACATCTGTGAAAACCGCATTCGAATCGGATCAGTAGTTTTCATGTGATGCGCGCACAAACATACAGACAGACAGACAAAAAAATCTAACCACATTTTTGGGTTCTATTTCGATGTACCCGCGACGTCGTTCGCGTGGCGTGTTGATTTTTGTCTAAAAATTTCTTTCCTCACCCTGTTAAAGGGGTGAAGGGGAGAAAGTTTTATACAGCAGATGTTAAGTTGAGAGAAGACAAATACGTCTTTGAAAACCGCATTCGAATAGGATCAGTAGTTTTCATGTGATGCGTGCGCAAACATATACATTTCTACAGTTTTATTATATGTATAGATAACATTCAAAACAATGGAACCAATGTAAATGTATTTTTAGCAACTAATGATGCAATTTAAACGCTTCTTAACGCTGATATTTTTTAAAAAGATGTCTGTTTTTCGGTTATTGACATTTGAATCACGTTGTTCCACAAAAAATTTTTTTCTTCCAATTTTTTAATAGACATAATATAAAGAATGTGAATGAATGCAATTTTTGATTGTTAATAAATTTTAAAAAAATTTAAAAGTAACAAGAAAATAAAGCAAAATTAATATAGACAGGAATTTATTTAATACTATCACAAATCTACTTTATTATGAAATTTTATAGTTCTTAAACTTACAGTAATGATAATTAGAAAATACGCTTGAGTCAGTGAAATATTATCACTACCGCTACCAGAATTGCAGTAATTCTGTTCGTCACAACAGGTGATACAGGAATGCAATTTTGTTCTTTCACCAATTACTATACATCCTGGTTCACAGCTTTCGGAACAGTTGCGTTGCAGTAACCATAATTTCGGTTTGCCAGTTATTTCATCTGTACTCGTTGACATAGATATTCTTCGTACCTGCAACAACATACAAAACCTTATCTTTTTATGACATTTGTAACAGTAATTCCAGCATGTGTCTATTTAAGAAGTGAGTGAAACAAAATCAACTTTTCACAGATTAAGATTTTTAAGCAAAATTTAGGAAGCGAATAGATAGATACCCTTAGAATTATTGTGCATTGTGTTTGGTTTCTTACTTCTACGTAATTAATAATCTAAAACTTCTCTTTGTTTCGTGGGAGTAACTTATACCTGACATTTCTTTTGGTCTTTACTGCATTTGTGATGCATCATGGTGCAGTTCGCCTCCAAGTCCAAACATTTGTCACCGTCTAACATGGTATCACATCTGTAACACCACAGATCGTGTTGCTTCTCTGTTGCTCCTTTTGTTTTGTGGTGAGTTTCGGTTGCAACGCGACCTGCAATTTGAATCAATATAATCGACGGCTACAACAATCTGATATTTCTTTTATTGCATAAAACAACCCTACATCACATCTCTGTTATAGCCAGAACAACAATTAAAGTGAACAACAAAACTGATCAACAAAATTTTGTAACAAGAAAAGTAAGCAGTAATTTCGAAATATGTAGGTACCTACCTAACCTCTACACAAAACATATGTATATTAATTTGATTAGGACTAGTTTCTGTGTTCCGGCATTTATCAGTAAAATTTAATTTTGCAACAATGTCTGTGGTGTTATGAATATTTTGGGAATACAATACAAAATTGAAGAGTGGCGTTTATGTATTGATCCTTTAAAAACAAGCTTAAAGGCAGTTTTGTTGCACAATGGTAAAAATCTTACCTACGTACCGGTAGGTTATGGTGCTAACATGAAAGAATCCTATGAAACAATGAAATTTCTTTTAGAAAAGATTCAATATGACGAACATAAAAGAAAAAATTGCGGAGATTTAATAGTTGTTGCCCTTCTATTAGGATTGCAACTTGGATCTCCAAAATTTTGTTGTTTTCTTTGAGAATGGGACAATAGGAATAGGAAGAACCATTACGTTAAGAAAAATTGGCGCAAAAGACAATCTCTTACTCCAGGAATAAAAAATGTAAAACATGCTCCATTAGTACAATCTAAAGATATATTTTTACCACCTCTTCATATAAAACTTGGCCTGATGAAAAACTTTGTGAAAGCAGTGGATAAAAATGGCGCTGGATTTCAATACCTAAAAGAAAAAGTCCCTAAAATCAGTGACGCCAAGATTAAAGAGGGTGTGTCTAGGTCCTCAAATCAGGTAAGTGATAAAAGATGATATATTTAAAGAACTCGATGATCTGGAATAACCAGCCTGGGAATCATTTATAAAAATCACTGAAAATTTTCTTGGAAATCACCGATCAAATGATTATGAAACTGTTGTCGAGGTAGTTTTAGAGAATTATAAAGCATTATGCTGCAATATGTCCTTAAAAATACATTTTTTACGTTCTCTTACGGCCTGAGCACCATCGTGCTGAAAACACATTTGATTTCTTTTTATTAAAGGAGTTTCGTTTAAAAGATCACCCAATGTGTTCTGCAAAAAGTTTAAGTAATCAGCTCCCGTTAATAGGTTAGATAATACAATCGGTCCTATACCCGAGCCACTCAAAAGATGGAATGATCACGTGAACGGCACGCACTGTTTGAATATTACTCTTCCCAACCAACGTCACAAGTCCAAATTACACCACTCAACAAAAACGTACCCACCCTCGATGCCTACAGTTTATATTATCTCTGGTATGAGTACAGTGTAAACTGTTCTTCGTTATTTCAGTTTAGAAGGCGTGGCACCGTACGATTACGTCGTCCAGTCACTGATCACGCGTCCTTGAATTCCATCTTTTGAGCGGCTAGGGTATAGTAACCGGTAGTCCAAAATACCTATCCAAATGTTCAACGAAAAACGTACCTACTTGATGCGAATTATGTAAATTAAAAAATGCATTTCCTGTAAACCCTGCCTCATCTGTAAAAATAATGTCTGCAATAAAATTGGGGTTCTCAGCAAAATATTTACCTAGAAAAAACATCGGTAAAATTTGATAAGAAAAGCAAATTTTTGAAAATGAAAAAATGAGATAATCCCAATATGATTAATAAACTCAAAACGTTAATTTGCGGATTTTTCTGCATATTTTGAGCCATACTACCACCTTTTCATTTTGTGAAAGTTTTTTTAATATTAATTTGTTTGAAAAATAAGCAAGATGTTACGATATTACTTTCCGTCACTAATTGCTTTATTTATATCTTAATAACCACTTAAACTAGAAAAAAATTACTAATATATTTGGATTCCTTAAAAAATTCTTTTGTTTCGTTTGTGGAATAAATAGGCGTTTTTTGAATGATCAAATATGGTCAAGAAAGGTGTAATAAAGTCAAAGATTAGTTAAGAATAAATGTTTTATAGGTATGATCAAATGATCTAAAATTTGAATTTAGTAAGCACTTATATTGGAACATCAATATATACCCATTAATATTTCATAAAAAACTCAGATACTTACTGATAAGCTCTCCGATTCCAATAAACAGGATCCCAAAATTAAACACTTCTTGATATTTCATTTCTCTAAAGTGCTCTTATATTATTAGTAAAAACTTGTATGTAATCATTTTATTTTGCAATCGGAAAAGCATGTTGAAACGCAAACTCACAGATATCGGACCGTAATACACTCGCCATTTTCTCTCTGGGAAAAGCGCATGCACTGTGCACTGGTTCAGAGATTTTACAAAAATAGTCTACTGCACAACATAGCCAGAGTATTCGAAGTTTGGTGAATTGACCATCAAAAATTAAAGAAATTTGTCTTAAACTAACGTATCGATAGGATTTTCAATATATTATACTAAATTTTACATTCTTTTACAATGCGATATAATTGATTATATTTATATTAATGAAGGTAAGTATTTAATAAAAAGTTTTGTAGTTTTTGTAATATTTTTAACAGACTTCAAAAAAGGAGGAGGTTTCTCAATCCCAACGTATATACTGTATATTTTGATAATTCTTTTTTTTTGTGGAAAAGATAAGGTGGTCTCTCCTGAAAAAGAAATCAGGGTCTGCATGGCAGACTAGAGAAATTGAGGGTAACTTTCTCTATTAAAAAATTGATGAAAGCAAATGCGCATTCACCATTTATTAGAATAAAACCTTTAGTTTAATTAAATAAATTCGATATTTGACTTCAAAAAAGGGGTTCTCAGCTTGACCTTTATGTAGATATGTATATTTGTCCGCGATTATCCCACAATTAACTGAATCAATTTGTTTTTAAAGGAGTAAATCATTATTTTTTGTTGGTTCGTAGAAGACGATTCCAAAATAAACGCGACAGCTCAGGTTTTCCCACCTATCTTTACCGTCGACTCGAACGCTACCGATTACCCAGTTCGAGAGGTTTTGTGAAGATGGCTCTAGCGAACGCTTTATACTCTGTCTTTCGATAAAAATAGATTCCTGTGGCGTAACAATTTTAATTTTTTTTGTGAATTTGTTTTTTATTTGGATTTGTAAATTCTGTAAAAAAATACGAAAATTAAACAATTTAAATGTTTATTTTTTCTTTCTAGTTAAAAGTTTTGTATACATTTTTAATTAAGTTCATCAATTAAGTTTTGCTCAATTTACCTCATAACAATTCTTACTTTTAAATTGTTATTACCCAGCGAAGACCACGGGGAGGTATGAGCATTCTTCGCCAACGGGATAGAGGGGTGAGGTATAAATTTTAGCGAGGTTACGAGTGTTAGTATATAAAAATAAATAATAATAAATATATAAAAAATATCACAGATCAATATCACAGATAATATCACAAAATTGAAACAAAGTCAATTGTAAAATAAAAACCTAAAAATGAATTCTTCAAAAAAAAATAAAAAAAAAAATCTGATAAAACAAAAAAGAAATTCTAAAAAAAAATCTGAAAAACTAAAAAAAAAATTCTGAAAAACTTTAAAAAAAATTCTAATTCAAACTAAAAATAAAATCTTCAAAAAAAACTAAAAATAAATTTAGTTGTCAGTTTCGTCAATTTGGTCGCCAAATGTAAGATCATTATCCGAACATTCTGAGCTCCATTCTTCGGAACTGCCTGTATTGACATTGAAAACTAAATCTTGGGCAGTGTCTAAGAGATGCTCTTTTTTCATTAAATCTAATTCGTACTTATGTACATGTTCGCAAACTCTTTGCCACTCCTCAGTGGTAATGCTGGAGAACTTCTGTCTTGCAAGATTTTCGACGTCACCACATCTAAATGTTATATTATGACTTCCAACCCAATTTTTGACCGCGGCCCAAATTTTTTCTATAGGGTTTAATTCTGGGTGATATGGTGGTAATCTTACAACAGAGTGTCCGTGTTTTCTCATTTCCTCATCTAGAACGTATTTTAGAAAGCGGGGTTTGTGCGATTTTATTACTTCATAGAGTTCGACTTTTGTCATGTCGACTGTATGAGGGATGCTCTTGTCCGTTAGCCAATTCAACATGACTTCCTTTCTAGATGAGGCGGTTGGAAGTCTTTCCATCATTGTATTGTGATAGCTAGCATTATCTATCACCAACACACTTTTCTTCCCGTTTCACACCTGTACGCCCATGAAGAGAATTCTTAGAAATTCGAAAAGCGCGTTGACCACGCCCACTCAAGTGGTTTTGGATAAACTATACCAAAGTTTCTTTTCTGAGACATAAGTATGATAGTATTTATTTAAGATTTATTTTTATTGTTTTATTTTATTAAAGTGAAATTTTTTATGTGGATTTCGGCGACTGGACGAGAAAAGCGACTTGACGAGACCAGTGAATCGAGAAAAAGTGTCCGCGTACGTATACCTACGTTACTTATCTCCTCTCTTGCCCTCATGTCATACGCGACAGTTTATTAATTTTTTGGTCTGTGGTTTATTAGTAGGTTTCTATTTAAATAAATAAAATTGAATCACTCGCGTTTGTAAACAAGAATTTAGGACATTTTTTTATAGAACCAACATGGGGATGACCCTTTATATATAATAAAGACCTTTATCTTTAGCTAAAGATTTATTTTAATGTACATATTACATATCTTATAAATACATAGAATGCTGAATACTATTTTGCTCAAATTAAAGTTATTCAATAGGTACATATTTATCAACAGTAAATACACAAGAGCTTTTTTTTTTACCGGAAAATTTTTCGATTCATCGAAAGATTTTGCCAATCAGTAATATTACGAAAAAAACTGAAATGATAAAATCGCGAGACCGAAGGTCGAGCGATTTTATCTAATTTCAGTTTTTTGAGTAATATTACTGATGGAAAAATCTTGAGATGAAGAGAAAAATTTATCCATTAAAAAAAAGATCGCGTGTATTTTGCTAAGATAAATTAACGACTAATTATATAAAGAAACAATAAAATTTATTCATTCTAAAACAATTAAACTAGTTAAAAGAACAGTTGTTAAAAATACAATTATTAAATATTGGTTGGGGAGTACTGATTTTAATGTTTTCTTCTCGTGTTTCTACGTATGTTGAATATTCTGTTTCCGAGGGTCTCAAATTATTTATAAGTTGTTCATGGTGTTCGGGGTCAATTTGGAGGTATGGTTTAATCGATTGTGATGACGAGTGTCCTGTTATCTTAATAAGCTGTTGATCGCTAACTCCTGCTTTGGCTAATTGGGAAACTGCGCTGGCACGATTTGAATGGTTAGTAACTTTATTATTGATTATGTCCAATCCAATTTTTGCAGCAGAATTTTTTGTCCAAACAGATATGGTATTAATACCTAAAGGAACATTTTTGTACCAACCTTTAGAATTTTTATTTTTCCAAAAAGGATTTGGAGTTAAAAATAATCGGTCAGAAGTAATATGTTCATTTCTTTTTTCTACTAGCAAATGGAATAGTTTTACAGGGCAAATACTTTCGTCACTTTCATTTCTAGTCAACCATTTGCTGTCTGTTAACTTTTTCGAGCCGCCTTGTGCCGTTTTCGAAAATATGGTGTTATATTCAATCCTACCCGTAGGAAGACCATTTTGGTTCTTTTCTACTTTAAAATAATAAATTTTGCAATTAACAGCTTCTCCTCCTCTCCAAGCCAATTCGTAAGAAGCTATATGAAAGAATCTTTTTTGCAGCCCTTCAGGTTCATTTATATTCCATAGTGTTGCCATTTTTATTATATTTTCTTTGTCTATTGCTGAAGAACACGTCTTTCTTTTTGTTGGAATCAATTGAAGTTGTTTTCTTTTGGCATTTCTAGCATCCCGAGCTTCTTTAAAGGTTATGTCTGTAAAAGGATCAAATTTCAAACCATATTCGTTAAAATATTTCTGTTGTAACATTTTAGCAGTCGTGTTCCATATTGTTTTGACCGCAAATTCTTTGTAATCTTCTCCATTCTTTTTTTTCATATTGAAAGCCCAATCTTTTAATATTTTTGCTAGATCTTGTATTGTAGTATTCTCTTCCAACTTATAATTTCGGCTTTGACAAAACTCCATGAATTGTTTCCATATTGATGACTTCGTATTTTTTGTTGACTTCGGTATTGACTCTTCAATATTTTTTGTAATTTGTTCATGTGAAACCTCTCCAAATCGGTTCATACTTTATGTTTTTTGCAAAGAAAAGGTAGTATTGTTTTATATTGTTAAATTTGACAATTAAATACCTGTCAACAATAATGCAAAATTGATACACACCTACTAGATTGAGGAACATGCGATAAAAAAAAGCGATAAAAAAGGATGCACCTTTTTTATCGATGTCAAAATGACAAAATAGTTTGTAGGTATATGACATTTTAACATTGGAGTTAATTTATCAAAATAAAAAAACATCTCCTTATGTGTAGTGTTCATTTACATTAATATATTGATATATGTATACGTATAGGTGCAATACAAAAATATAGATTTATAGGATTTAATTTAAACCATAAACTTTTAGAATATCCAGGTAATTGTATTACTTCTGCAATATTTTAAACAAAGGTACTCAATTTAGGTCAGAATCTTGGTAGAATCGACATTACTGAATACTTTACCTATCTCTAGTTTAATCAATGCTGATTATTACGTATAAAATAATTTAAAATATATACAATACGAATCACAGGTTATTCTAATGGTTTCCAATTAACAATTGCTCTTTGGTCATCGGGTGCTAAACCAAAAGGTTTTGTGTTATCGCTGGAAACAAATTGATTAACTTGGTAGTCCAACAAAGTTTGGTAATTGTAGATGACGCTGAGTTGCTGTAAAGAATTTATAGCAAAATAAATGTAATATCATTTTAAAGGTTTTATTTTGTTTTATCAACTAAGTTTTTTGAGGAGACAAATTGCAAGTTACAAATGAATCTGATATCAAAAGATCCATGTCAAAATCACAATCTTATTACCTACACAAGGAAAAGAAAAAAATCCATAAATATGTTCAGAGTATAAGTAAAAGAACAAAACTACACTTTGATCTTAGCCAGAGGTTGAGAGGACGATCTCATGCGAAGTGCCTTAAACTTCATAACTACTTCGTGTTCGAAGGAACGACTTTCAGCCAATGCTAACAAAACGACACTCATTTCATTTACCAAGAGAAGGAAATCAATTGTATGAATGGTGTATGACTCTTATTATCAGAAGAGATAGAATACTTCGGAGTTATCCTCGACAGAAACATGGAATTCGTAAAACATGAAGTTTTAAACCAAAAACGATCTATTATTGGTTATTTCTGCTCTGGTTTGGTGGAACAAAACAACGCAACAAAAGGCAATAATAGAGTTGTAAAGGTACAAAAACTTGTTTCTATAGGGACCACTGGCGCAATGAGATCGTATCCTAGTGCGGCCTTGAAGGTAATTTCAGACCTTCTCCCTTGCAATTACATGTAGGGAGGATTGCTTTGAAAAGTACCTATGGGTTAACAAGGACTAAGTCTCTGAAACAAGGCAATCTTACTAAGATGACAAAAGACTCCAGGATTTCAAACTAACACTATATTAGTATTAACGAGTGTGAGTTAACAACCTTACTTATTATACTGATGGCTCTAAAAAAAAACAGAAAGATTAGATATAGGGGTTACAAATGCTAATGTTAGGTTCGCAGTAGCTTTTAGCAAAAGACTTTTGTGCTCAATTCCACCAGAATATTTATTGCCTCGGACAGCCAAACTGCTTAGAACGATCTAGAACAGCCCAGAACAGCCTGAAAATGCAAACAGTCTAGCAAACAACTGGCTGTTTGGGTACCAGAGCATTGTCAGAACCGAGATTGCTGCTAGTATCGCAAAAGAAGGAGCTAGTACCTACTCCTTTTATCGGAACTGGATTATTCTGTAGCATCTCAAAAAGCCACAAAATGAATGCAGTTCGTAATTCGGAAAAGGAACTCAGTGCAGCCTACTGGAAAAAAGCCTCATGGAGCTTCAAAAACCTGAACTCGAAGGAATTTTTACAAGACACTGTCCACTGAAGTATCATCTTTGTAAAATGGCCAAAGTGAACAGTAAAACATGCAGATTCTGTGAGTATACAAATGAAAAGGCTGAACATATTATCTGTAACTGCAGATAATATGTGGAATAGGTCCTCTTAGAGCCTGATCAAGTTACAAATTTATGTCCCAACCGGATAATAGACTTCCTTAAAATCTAGACCGTATGGACACATAAATACATGTAGGTATATGTAAGGTATACACAACAGATCTTTTAAGTCACTCATAATGTACAATCTGAAAACGTGCTGATTATGCTTCCAAGACTTGAATGTTAAAAATATTTAGTTGTTAAATACAATTATTGTTTAATTAAATTATATCGTAAATTTCCTTATATCCGGCTATAGAACTTCCAATCCTTTTTACGGTAGTGCTACAAATTAATGCTTCCGGCTTTGATTATTTGAGTTGTTCTTAGCAATATTAAGAACTACCAATTTGCAAGTTTTTTTGAAACAAGCTTTTTAGATTGCAACGGTTTCAACTGGTTTCGAAGGAAACCACAAAAAATTTATACATGGGCAATTTTCCAGGGGGGTATTTAACATGTTGCACTAATTGGCGGAGAATTTTTATGTAAGCACATTTTCGACTGGGCATTTCGGGAATTTATCATGTGCTTATTTCTCAAATGGGGAATTGTCTGTTAATGGACATTTTTGTGTCATGCCCTCCCGATTTAATTTTTCTTAATTAAGTGCTATCTTAGAATGTTCATCTTTATTTTACCTGTGTAAGAGGATTCGTATTTGTAGTAAAAATGCCTTTAAAATGTCGACTTCTAGCCAAACTAATAACTTCCCCTTCAATAAATTGCATGACCGCTACATTTTCTTTCGGTGTCAGAGATGCGTGTGTTGCCATCATAAATGAATGTAAAATCGCCCTTTTTCCTGGTGGAAGTTTATTGTCTCTGTAAGAATACATTTTGTGTAATTTTATGTAATTTCTTCTGCAAAATAATTTTTGAACATTTTTCTTGTAAAATATCTTACCGAATTGGTCCTTCAAGTGCTTCCAAAAATTCAAATATCACAGTTAATTTCGACGTAATTTCCACTTCAGGTTCGTTTCTTGCATCAAAATTTAAAGCCACACCCACAATTTTACCATGTTCATTTTTTACAATAAAGCTCAAATTTTGTTCCAAGAGTGGTTCCCAAATTTTATCAATTAATTCTGAATAATCTGCTGGAGATATGTCTGATTTAATCCATTGTTCCAAATCTGCCTTTTCGTAAAAACTTACAGTTATCATCCTAAAAGAAACACCAAAGACATAAAATATCTAATTGCTTGAAAAACAATAAGACGTTTTTATTAGGTGTATGGAAAACTAGAAACACCTAAATGTACTTTTTTTTAACTATAAACTTACTCAGATACAACTTGTTTGTAAGCTGGTTGAAGGTATTCGCAAGAAAAACTGGGTGCTAGAATATTCATGGAAGTATTTGAAGTCATTCTTAGTAGAACTTCTCCAAAATCTATCGCTGAGAGAAAATCGCCAATTTCTGAAATTATTACTTGTTAAAAAAACATTCACAACTCAGGTTATCTATTGGTATAATATGGCTTTTTTGGTACGTACAGCGGATACTTTTTAATTAAGAATTTACTTACTGATGTTATAACCCTGTTCACTCAGTTTTGATATTGTGTAAATGGAGTTTAAAGAATTGCCACCAATATCAAAAAAGTTTGTATTAATAGAGATTTCTGTTCTGATAGCTCTGTTTAATACACACGCTATTGTTTCAAAGAGAATTTTTGCTGCAGCTAATTGTTGAGCTGGTATTCCATCATAATTAATTTTGATTTCAACATCAACTTCATCTAAAATTATACAATGCATTTAAATAGTAGATATAGATAATATTATATCCCATGTTGGAAATTTTATATAAATCCTTTTTTAAAAGTAAATTTACACTCACCAATATCATTATTTTTTTCATATGATTGCAATAAGTATTGTCGATCAATTTTTCCATTAACCAATAAAGGAATCTTTTCGACCATAATAACTTGAGGTACCATGTATGACGCAAGTTTGTCTTTTAGTAAGCTTTCGATTTGGTGTTCACTCATTGGAGCATCTGTTGTAACAAATGCAAGAAGAGCTTGGTTTATTTCACCAGGTTTGTAGCACAACACGACTCCCTTTTCTACCTAAATTTCAAAAGTACAAAATATAATAAAGGTTGGTTTAGAAAATGGTCTTAATTTTGCAATTAGTGTTTGTCAGTATATAAACATACATAATTCCTTTTGCAGTAAGTTCTACATTGTTACTTAGAAACATGTTTATTAAAAACTTTAACACAAGTTTTAAATTGTCTTTAGAAACAAAGTTTGTTTAGTTTGTTTACTATCAGTTTAGAGTTATTTATTACAAAAATGTTGCTTTCAGATATAAATTAGACCTAACAAAAAGGATATGTAACTTGGTTGGGTGGGTAACTCGCGCAAAACCATTATTAAACTGTAGCGGGACCAATGTACTAAAGCAAGAAACAAAAGAAACAATAATAGAAGACCAATTTCTAAAATAAAATGCAACAATGGATTTTATACGGCCAACTTAACGAAATGTCATTATTAGGTACAAACAAAAAAAAAAGATTTGCGGATAAAATCCTTGCCTAGTGCACCATTTCTAAAAGCGGTATATCTAGACCTTTTGTGGAAAGAATAGGAGGTGCCGATTTGAATTAGATCTGTATTGATTAATGCTGTTTTAAATTGCATCAATTTTGTTTTGGCCACACTTATATTGTGGCCTTGCTCAAAACTCAAGTCAGACTGGCTTTGACAACATCAAACATTTTTTATTCCCAAAAATGATATCCCTCAGGGTTTTCCCATGCAGCATTTTTGAAATTAACTTCCACGAATCTTTATCAAATCGTCTGGCAAACACAGAATGAAGATAAGAACAATGTATGTAAAAAATGTAAAAATTTTTAATCCAATCTATATATATAAAAATGAATGTTTGTCTGTATGTCTGTATGTACTCAATGAACTCAAAAACTACTGGACAGATTGTCATGAAAATTGGTATGTATATGTATTTTTCCACGGAGAAAGTTTGTATGATATGCTCATTGATGCCACTCGCGACCAGGTGGCGCTGCAGAGTAGCAACTTCTGCCCTGTTCAACCGATTGTCATGAAAATTGGTATGCATATGTATTTTTACACGGAGAAGGTTTGTATGATATGCTCATTGATGTCACTCACCACCAGGTGGCGCTGCAGAGTAGCAACTTCTGTCCCGTTCAACCGATTGTCATGAAAATTGGTATGTATATGTATTTGTCCACGGAGAAAGTTTGTATGATATGCTCATTGATGCCACTCGCCACCAGGTGGCGCTGCAGAGTAGCAACTTCTGCCCTGTTCAACCGATTGTCATAAAAATTGGTATGCATATGTATTTTTCCACGGAGAAGGTTTGTTTGATATGCTCATTGATGCCACTTGCCACTAGGTGGCGCTGCAGAGTAGCAACTTCTGCCCCGTTCAACCGATTGTCACGAAAATCAGTATGATAATGTATTTTTAATGGGTAAGATGAATATGATATTCGTATTAATGGAAGTTACCACCAGATGGCGCTTCCATGTATCAAGTTCAATACTGATTTTAATAGATATCTATACGAATTCGTACAAATAAAAGTTCTTAAAATATATTGTTGGTGCGATAAGTAAAACAAAACTATAAACTTTCTTTCCTTCCCTATCTCTTCTTCTCTTTTATTTTTCTTAAATTTATTTTATTAGTTGATGGCGCAGCAACGCGCGCCGGGTACAGCTAGTTTTTTATAAAAATAATGACAATGAAATTCTGAAATTCTGAGGATTCTTGGGGAATAGCCATCCAGCACTGTTGAAGAGCTTGAAACAGCTGATTGCGATTTTGAAATTGATTATGGTCTTGAAAAATATATCCTACGCATTCTCATTAGGATTGAGATCGGGCGATTGAGCTGGCCAGGGCAAAACTGGAAAATCCTGCTCTTCCAAGTAATTTCTTGTCACTCTGGCTGTATGTGGAGCAGCAGTGTCATGCATCAAGATAAAATAAGGATCAATGTTTTGCTCGTATGGAACAACTACAGGTTCTAGAACATTTGTAACGTAGCGCTCGGATGATAAAAAACGATTCAGCAGAACGAGCTCAGTTCTACTGCTAAGCAAAATTTCTGCCCGCACCATAATTGTGCCTCCTCTGTAGCTGTACCTCTTGTGTATGTTGCATTCGATTGCGCCAGGATCTGTCCATACGCATTGTTCGAGAATCTGGATACAAACCAAACCGAGATTCATCGGTAAAAAGAAGATTTTGAAATTAATTTTGCTCCCATATACCTAACATGTTCTTGTGCGCGATGTAGTAGACTTACGCGATTCCCTCGATTTAAAGGTTGGCAGCTCCAAGGGCTTCGGTTAACTAAATTACCTTCTCTCAAACTTCTGTAGTTGATATATCTGGAAACATTTACATTATGAGCTCCAAGGAAATGATTAATTGAATGCCATGCTGTCACTGTGCGATTTTTTCGGGTTTCTACCTGAACATATTGGTCCATATGAGATCATTCTTAATCGTTTCAAATGACTTTCCCGAACGCTTCCCGTTTCCAGTGACGTCAGATAACGTTTCTATAGCGTTTGCAACATCAATTTGGTGCATTCCTGCCTCAATCATCCCCATAACCCCCAAAATTTCGTTTTCGTCCAAATGACGAGAGGCATTTTTAAACAAAATACCTTTGTAAGAAAACAACTGATAAACAACTAATAAAATCTCGACTAAAATTGTAAATTCTCAAAATAATTTCTTATTATATATTCTTTTATTTTGTATTTCTTTGAGGAAACATTTTTTTATAGGAACATTCTTTGCGGATCAATTTTATTTGTATATTTACATTAATACATATTGCATATTGTATTACACTGTCCAGCATAGCTTAATGTGTAAAATAAATAAATAAATATCTAAACTATTTAATACCCTAGATTTTGAGCATATGTTTAGTTTTATCATGCGCTACTGGGAAGCACAGGATGAAGAACAATTACGATGGCAAATTTACGAAAAACTTTATGAAAGGGATTTTAACTCCATCCAAAATTCAAAAAAAATTGATAGGATAATTGGTACTGAGTTTTAGTATATGGTAAATATTCATTGTTTATATAAATGTGTGCTAAGGTGCTAACATGCGTCAGTATCATGTAGGTAACTGAAAACAATTATCCGTTTCTAAATTTCATCCAGAGATTTTATGGTATCTAATTATGCAATAAAATATATTTATTACTTACTCCATCCAACGAATTTATAGCTTTCTCCACTTCAGCCGTATCAACTCTGTGACCTCTGATTTTAACCTGAGAATCAGTACGTCCTTCGTAACATAAAACTGTTTTCTCCAGACGAGCATAATCTCCAGTGCGATATAATTTACCATAAGTAGGATCGATGGCTAATGGATTATCAAGAAACTTTTCCGGATCTCTTCCGTTTACGTATCCAGCTGCTAAATTTGAACCGGAGACAAATAGTTCACCAATGTCACCAGCTTTTACTGGCCGGAAGTCTTGATCCAAAAGATACAATATGGTATTATCCAGTGGTATACCTGCAAATCACTTTCAATTAATTACACCAGGAAGTCGACATTTAGTTATTGTATTTTATTCCATAGGGTAGTGAGAATGTTTCATTCAAGGTTAAAATTTCAGTAACCCACTTGTTTTTGTGTGCATCGAGTGTTAATAATTCTATAGGTCAAGAGTAGGAGGATAATAAGGTTATAATTTCAGTAACCAACTTGTGCTTGTGTGCATCGAGTGTTAATAATTCTATAGGTCATGAGGATAATAAGGTTATAATTTTAGTAACCAACTTGTTTTTGTGTTCATCGAGTGTTAATAATTCTGTAGGTGAGGAGGCTAGGCTTACTAGCTCTAATGATCTGGAAAGTTGCCACCAATTATAAAATAAAATCGTTTTTAAAGGTTCGTCTACTAATTATAATAATCAAGTCTTAGAATATATGAATATGTAAAAAATGCTGAATTTAATACATTGCATTACTTTCCTATTTCATAAATCATAATTATTTCCGCTATATTAAATGTTGTTTTTACCTATTGGAACTTTATCTTTGTACTCGAATTGATCAACGCCTGTAATAACGTGATATGTGACATCTCCCATAATTTCGGTACTTCCATAGAAGTTACAAAGTTGAAATTCATTTTCTGGAAAATATTTAAAAAACTCTTTCACCAACGATACAGTTAACGTTTCACCAGAACAAACCCAAGTCTTTAAGTGTTGTAAAAGAGTTTTCTTCTTCTGAAACAAATAGAAAATAATACACTTAATTCCATCTTATAAGTATTTTTGTTAATATTTGAGATTCGCGCCGTCTATTTGAGTTTGTTGTTTGTCCGTACAGTTTGCAAAACATAAAAAATAACTATGAAAATTTCCTCTGTGACATAGTACAGACAGGACTGTACAAAGCAAAGTAATGGTGATGAAATACGCCAGCTAGAGTCGAAATTTCACCGTCATCAGTAGTAGATATTATATTGCTCGTTTGCAACATGTTTATTCAATACAGATATTTACGTTCCCACTCCGGTGGACACTAGTGGATACAGGGGGTAGCTATAAGGAGTGAAAGTTGCCAATTTTTTCGGGAAATTGGCGTCATAGATAATATGGATGAAATTTTTTCCAGTCGAAGGTATTGATACGACAATTCGAAATCCTGACAGGCGAACAACTGACTGGATACAAAGTAGGTGGTGGGCAAGGGCAAAGAAGACTAAAATATGTTCGTTATTTCTACCACGTAATGTTGGACCATTGAGGAGTCTAAATCCAAAATGGTGAACAGCTTGGTGGATACAAAAGAGATGGCGGACAAGCATAAAGAGGGCTAAACGCCCGTCGGGATTTCGAATTGCCGTATCAACACCTTCGACTGGAAAATTTTCGATGACTACAATTTCCCGTAAAAATTGGCAACTTTCACCAGTTATAGCTACTCCATGTATCCACTAGGGTGTCCCCCTGAGCAGGAACGTAAATACCTGTATTGAAAAATCTCATATTATAACGGCGAAATTTCGGCTCTAGTTCTTAGACTATTAGTTGTAAATATGTGCTAGCAAAGTGATCGAACTTTTTTATAAGTAATTAAAATATAATCATACAGTATACCTACATACTAATAGTACTATAATACTATAAGCGAAAACTTACGTTCATTTCTAAATACATGAGCATAGTTCTTAGCAACGAAGGCACCAATATCAGCCTTTCGATCTAAAAAAAATAATAGTTAAATTGCAACTTGGGATCTATTGATAAAATACAACTTGAATTATACCTTATAATTTTCCAAAAGGTTAATAAAACTCTCGGGATCTTTAGTGATTATTTTTGGTACAACAAGAATAGCTCTCCCATTCAATAACGGTCCCCAAATTTCGGCAATACTGTCAACAAAAGTCAAAGCGGTTTTAAACACACATACTGTTTCGGTAGAACTATATGGGAATCTTCTAAACTGCCATTGTAAGCGATTTAAAATAACTTTATGTGGTAAACGAACACCTAAAAATATGATTATGTTAATTGACAATGTCTAGAAGAAAAATATATTCACCTTTAGGTATTCCTGTACTGCCTGAAGTGTATAGAACAACAGCAAGATCTTCTCTAATATGCCGAAGTTTTTCTTTTTGGTTTAAAGTTTCTTCAAATTGATCAGTACTCTCCTTAACTAATTCTTCAAATGTTAACTTGGTTGTATTTAAATAGTATTCAGAATCTAAAACAATACATTTATTTAAATAGATACCTAATAGATTTTTAATTTGATTAAAGAAAAGAATATAAATTTGCTTTGATCTCACTAGGTTTTCACAAACAATATGTGTGCTACTAGGTAAATAACTGATGAACAAATAGTAGAAGAAAAATAAAACAACTGGAATCGTCATGTTATAGAAACATTTCAAGATCAGATGTATTTATGTATGTGCGTAATCAGGGGTGACAGATACACTTGCGACCAATCTATTGTGTCTTCCTTTCTTGCTATAATTCTGATGCTTTCTCACACTTATAGCAGCTCTTCTAATCCTATCTTTCTTAGAAAGTTTATGATATTGTTGGGCTTCAAGGTAGCTAGATCTTTCTCTACTCTTTCCTATCATCATAGCTATTTAACTCTAGAATTACGTATTAATGCCATGCATTCTAAGAGTAGGTATGTGTATTGAGATTCCACTTTGATTCATCAACCAACCCTAGTTTCTTCATGTGTCTTCTTATTCGGCAGTGCCTGGTTAATATTCCCTTTATAATACGGAGGTTGTGTTTGCTGAGGTTTAGACAGCTGAAAGATCTCTTCTGGCACCCTTAAGACGAAAACAGTGTTATTTTGTTCTAGTTCATTTAGTTTGCCTAGGCATTCCCAGACAATCTTTGTACTGATTGTGTGTGAGTTCAGTGCTTTGATGTCTGCTTGACTACCTATCATGATTATAATCTTTTGTCTACGATAGTTCCTTTCGATATTAAATCTACACATTTCCGATGGCATGGATTTTCGCTTGAAAAATGCTTGGGTATGCACCCAGGTTTTCTGAGTATTTACCTGTAGGTCCAAAAACCCCTTCTCCTGTTGCTTCGTCTGACTTGGACCCGTCCGTATACCATTTTGTTTTTTTTTGTCCCATTTAGATTTACAACCCAGTTTTGTGGTGAATTTTCTTACAAAGATAAATTTATTTGGCATATCATTTTGGGACAATTCCCAAGTTTAATTAAAGTGAAGTAATCTAGGTTTTTCCTTGATTGTTCCTTCTTTGACCATTCTATATATTGTTTTCTTCCTTACACTTCTTGTTGAGTATCTTCTCAAATGAAGATATAGCAGTTAATTCCAAAAACGTTCCAAATTCTTGGAATTTCAACAACTACGCAGGCAACGATTGGTTCAGAGGATTTATGCAAAAAAAACCTGAACTAGATTTAAGATCACTACAAGCAACCTGTTTATCCAGATGAACCAGATTTAATAAAAAAAAAAACGTTAGGTACTGTTTTTCTAAAATCTCAAGAGTAAGACTGTACAAGAGTGTCCCAAAGTAATAGCAAGACAATTGGTAATGATTATTTTGCCTATTTTCAAACTCGGGTAAAGGTTCCATACTTATGTGGTCACCAACTGAGGCGGGAGATATTACCCGAATGTAACTTCTATAGAAATCGTTAATTGTATTAATGAACTAAGATCTAGTCTTTATGTCAATAATGCGGGTTAAATTCTGACGTCAAATTACAATTTACCTAAATTTAATGTTCGAAGACGCCATTTAGTTAACTGTTATGTTCAAACTTAAAGGTAATTAGATTCGAGTCTAAAATGACCCTTGTAAGTATTTAAAAGTAGCTTTCTTACCATCCAATTGACATGTAACAAATTCAATCTTGGGTGAAAAATTTGATATATTCTGTACATAATGCTTGCACTAGTATTTACCTGTTTCATATATAATTATTGCTGGATTAGCTTCTCGTACAATATGTTCAACTCTTGGGCCGGGAAATGATGGATCTAGAGGTAAATATGCAGCTCCAGATTTCCAGATGGCCATTAAAAGTATAACCAGGTGATCACTTGGCTGCATATTGACAGCAATAAGATAATCACCATCCTTGTTTCTGGGAAGATTGTGTTCTGAAATTATATCCACTAGTGTTCGGGCTAATTTGTTTGTTATCCTGTTTACTTCTGCAAATGTGTGTCTTCTGATTTGACCAGAAACTACAAAAAGAAAAAATCAAAAGTTGTTTAAGTTCTTGGAGCTTTAGTTTTTTAAAAATATAATACTAGCATTGGGATTAGTTTCACTAAAACAAGTAATTACCTTTTAACCTTATAGACTATAAAATTATATATTTTTAATACTGAAGGATATTACAGCTAATATAAGATTTCCATTATTTTTTATTTTTCTACATGAGTGATTTTTTAACAATATAATGCTATTAATTTACCAAATATAATTTTACAGTAAATGAAGTATGGATTACTATGAAATTAATTAATTAAAGCTAGTTTCTTGCAAAATATAAAAATACATAAATGCTTACCATCAAAAATTAAGGCTGTATCATTTTCATGTTGAGATTCTGCAATATTTTCAAAAATATTATCCAAAGTTCTAGCATGAAAATGTCTTGTAGGCCCTTTTAAAATGGATAGTTGTGGAATAGATCCCATATTCTAAAATGTATGATTCATATGACACACTTCTATTTCTATTTTTTTTAATTAAAAACTAGGAACTTCTTTCTACAGGGTTAGGAAATTTTGTTTTGTAAATAAAAAATGTAGGTAAATATTTTTTTTTACAATTTTTTTTATTCGAACTTCAATTTACGAACGCCGTTTAACATACAAAAATTATTGCTGGTGTGCAGTAGATAAGTACAAATTCGAGATATTTGTCGTGAGGCACCTTTAAGAAAAAAATCTGCTTCATTATTTTTATTTGAGCAATGTGACAAGTACACAAAGACATGATAGATTAAATATAAAGAGTTATTCATTCACAAATCGACTAGTTCTTGTACATGGCTTATTTCTAAAAGCTCTTTGCAAAAGTTTTAGAGAGAAAACTTATAATGAAAATGTCTTTAATAAGGCGTGTTTACATGATGCCAGTGACTGGCGCCAGTCGCACTGGCATGCCAGCGCTGGCATGGTACTGGTATCATGTAAACACTTTCTTGTGCCAGTCCAGCGCCTCTGCCAGCGCTGTCTCGAATAGAAAGTTGGTCTATTTTTCATGCCAGTGGCCCTCGTCCGCGTCACCTCTAACCCCGCGCCAGTGGTTGTAGACACGTGTAAACACAGCGTTCCAGTGACTGGCGTACATGTGAAGGGTAAACTTTACCAAGTAGGAACTAGGGTGCCAGTGAGACTGTCGCTAGCTACTGGAGACGTGTAAACGTACCAGTCCAGCGCTGTCCTAATCAAGCACTGGCACGCCAGTAAGACTAGCGCCAGTTACTGGCATCATGTAAATACGCCAATATCGAAGTTATGAATTTTGATTTCATTTATTTTTGACAAAAAGATCAGATAAAAATATTTTAGTATCTAACAAAAGTCTATTCCTAAAAAAGTTGTTTGTATTTCACTTCACAAATTGCCAATCGTTAATTTAAAATGTGATTTTGATCTTTACACAGTTACCACACTGTTTTTTGTCTTGATGGTATTTTTCTGATTAAAGACCTAGTAAAACCTTGAAGTTTTCTTTCATTGGAGTAAGCTTCAACAGAAGATCATTGGGAAAGTTGTGGGCCTACGACTGCAATGTTTGAATAACCAAAAGTAAATCAAATTTTCGCTTCTCAAAGGCTTGATAAGTTATTTCAATATATTACAAAACCGTCAGTAATTGCATCAAACCTCTTATCTCATCAAGTTAAGGTTTATAATGTCTCTTTGCTGAAATTTTTGTTTTCTCACGCCCTTTAAATTGTGCCAAAAATTAAAATTTTTCTATTTTCTTCGATAGCATCTTTTATCACAAGGTTCAGGTTGTGTGTTGAACAATACACAAAAACGCATTAGATGCCTTATTTTCCACGCTCAAACGGCAGTTCCATCGTATGATAAGATTCAAGCTTAGTGCGGAATGAGACTCGACAAATTTCTGGGTTTTCTCCCGTCTGGTCCGGAAATCGAGACGAGCCCTCAAATCTTTTAAGGCCTGACATGATAGACCAGGGAAATAAAACAAAATTAGTTTATCCAATAATTGTAACTATAAAAAACCGTAAAAGCCAAATATCTGAAAAATCTTAATAAACCAGCATCTTTAATGAAATGTTTTCCGTACAAAAAACATAAATGCCTGAGCATTTATACTGATAAAAAGTTATTCTTATGGACTGCAAGAACAATTCATTTTTGATACTTCCTGTTCTATTCTTTCACACAAAATTTTATGAAGGTTGCAATAAATTGCATTATTCGTAATTAAGCTTTTAATTATATTTAGATTGGATTATGATTAAGTCAAGGATTATTATATTGAACAATTGTAATTACTACTCTTTGCATATATTTTTTTGTTCCATTGATTCTCACAAACCGTTATTGTTCTATTTAATTTGAGCTGATTTATGATCATATTATTATAGCTGTATCATTACTATTCATGTATAGGAAATTCTTTGCAGCTATATATGTAGGTTTAAAATTTTTGAATGGCATTGAATGTTTAATTTGAAAATATTTTAATGGGTCACCTTAGAATAAGTAGGTACAGGTATTTTAACTTTTACAGTTAATAATTCTTGTTAATATTTTTTTTACTGTAACCGCATTTATTAGAAGGTTACAAGAATAGCTTATTACAAAAATGGTAATAAAGTCTTAAAATACTCGTAAAGTGTTAATTACTAGTGTTCTGCACAAAAAAGTAATTATTTAAAAACAATTATCTTATGAAACTTAGAATAGAAAAAAATATAAAAGGAAAAGGAGTCCGAAGTACGTAAATTCCTTTCACGTTGATAGTAATAATGTTTAATGGTGTTTTGATATTTCTAATCTGAATACGGGGATACTTGTTAAAAGAGATGAAAAGAAAGATATCTATCTATTAATCTAATGTCAAATAAATGTTGAGGGTGTAACGATAAAATTTCCTCAAGTGATTGTGAGCAACAGAAACAAGGAGCTAACAGGTACAGAAGAACTGAAAAGTGGTAGCGCAGAGATGCAAGGGATAGAAAGTTAAGCAGCAGGAAAAAGGAGTTGGAAAGAAGTGTAGTGGGAACAGAAATAAGAAAAGATTTTTTGTTTTATATATTATTTTTTATTATAGCAATCAATACTTGTAAGTGTCAGAAACTACAACCCAGAATTGTATTGATTGGAAGGTGTTTCCGCAGGGAGATCCATATTGTTGGACTAACAGATGTACAGAGTGAAAGAATTGTTGGGAATGTCCAAAAAAAGGTAGCAGAGGTAGTCGGTGTTACCCAGGCTATTGGATCGAAAATCTATGCAAGGTACTTGGAACTAGAAACTCTTAAGGACAAGCCCAGAAAAAGTCGTAAAAGAGTCACAACTCACTAATTGGAGCGATTTGCTTGCCAAATTGCTGGAGAAGATCTCAATGTTTCTCAGTTTCTCATACAAATCATTTAAAACCATAAGAAAACATCTTCGTGTTCAAGGGTTGTAAAGTGGAAAGAGAGAGATAGAGAAAATAATAATGGCTGGCTAAACATCAAACCTGGACAAAGGAGAATTGGCAAAATGTACTTTTTTCAGATGAGACCAGAATGGGCCTAAGCTCAGAGCTCCAGGAAGACAAGCGAGACTCCGGGAAAAGTTTATTAAAACAATACAGGAAACGTCGAACAGATTATTGATGCAGCATTGGCAGAATGGAAAAACATACCTACTCAAGACAATGTAGACAATTTAATATGCATGCCAACGCCAATAAAAACTTGTCTAACGGCTAGATTGGCAATAAGGATTATTAAAAGAAATTTTAACATCAATTTTTTTTAATTAAACACGCATTAACATTAACAAAAATTTATAATTTTATTACTTTTGCTCTTAAGAAAATTTTATCAATTTCTAAAATATGAAAGATACAAGATAATATCTCATAAGTTAATCAAAATTCTTAAATATTCAAGGTAATAAATATGCATAAAACAAACTAATTTGTTAAGAAATATATAAAACACGCACAATTTATAATATTAATTCAATGTCATGCACTGAAGCATCGTACAGGCTAATGACCGGTATATATCCAATAATTTACTGGTAAAGGTTATACACATACATATATGTATGCATACAAATGTTGAAATGTAAAGTTACATGTTCCTATCCAGATTATTACTAAATAAAAGATCAATAAAGATTATGCAAGTTATTACAGTAGCAGATGCATGATGGCTCGAAAGTGAAATTAACTTTGCACAGTAAACTCTGTTCAAACTGTTAGGCGGATAGCTATAATTTAGATAAGATCAATAACACAAAAATCAAATAAAATGCATTAGGTTTAAGAAAAAATTTGTAATTTTATTTTAACAGACTAATACTAATGTGAAAAAAAAATGTGACAATCATGGAAAATGGATCAAAGTTTCACCAACGGCTTCTTTAAGACAGGTTTATTTTCAAAATAATATCTTTTATCCAATAGACATTAGTTTTAGAGTATTATTTGTTTCAAGTTCGTGCGGATTAACCTATGTTAAATTAATTAGTGTTTAACGACGGCTGTTTATCGCTTCCATTATCGCTGTATTATATTAATGGTTTTAATCTTTACACGTTTGGGTTTCATATTTTCATGGATTCTCAAATTCTAGGATTCTCCGACTATTGTCGTCGACGGGAGCTTTCGAAAAATTTTCCTCAGTTAGGCCAAGTACAAAGGTATTATGTACAATATGTGGACTAAAAGAAATTTTACTACTTTACGTAATTTCGAATTGAAAAGGAAAGATATGAAAGATTATGCGAGAACAACTTTGTAGCGATGTGTTAAGAACAACAGATTTAAATCTATCGATAAACGTTAGTTACAATCCATCAGAAATAAATAAAAAATGCGGTTGACCAATTTATTATCTACATGCAATAGTCATGAAAGTATAAGATAATCAAAACCAGCGAAAATGTAGTGTAGACGTTCCTTCTAACAAAGGAAAAAAGATTAGCATTCTACATTGTTGCGGTTCTGACGGTTTAGTTCAAGGAGTTTTCCTTCTCTGCGCTAAAAACATAAAAAATGGTATTCTGGATTACCACCAAGATATGGATGGCCCTCTTTTTAAAAAATAATTAAAAAGAGCAGTCGGTACCTTCTAGTGTCGACTTAGCTAGATGTTAAGATAAGTCAGTTCGCACGAACTTGGAACGAATAATACAGTTACAACTTTTAAATTAAACTTAGTTACCATTTTTGTTCGGATCTTTAATGCCAAATAAATAAATATTAATTGAAGAAGAAAAAGAAGAACAAAACAAAATTAGTTAACTGAAGAAATGAAATCACTAAAATACGAAACAGTGAACTATTTACGGTGTTTCAACTCAACTGCTGATTTATCAAACCAAAAATTTAGAAACTTTTTGCTTCGATGATCTAAAAGGTAAGTGATAATTAAAATAACTGGAAAAAATCAAAATCTAAATCTTCATAAAATTTCCGTAACTTTAAACTGATTTCCAAACCCAATCTAATGTTTGTGTATATATATTAACTAGCAGCCCGCCCCGGCTTTGCACGGGGATTAAAGAAAAATAACAAAAGCCACCAAATATATTGGGTCAACGCTTCCCTGTAAACAATATTACATGTTGTTTTATTTTCTGGCAACAAAATAAATTGATTTTCAGGTTCTCGACTCGCCTTAGGCGGTTGTCCATGAGAAAAACCAATCCCTACTAATTGGAAGGTTTGACCTTGAGGCTAGTATTCTCAGCGCACGCAGTGTAAGGGTTTTAAGGTCATTTTTGGTTACATTAATGGCATTTTAGCAGGGATCCCTTTTTTTTGAAAATAAAACATAGCCTATGTCACTCGGGATTAGTGTAGCTTGCCAACGGTAAAAGAATTTTTGAAATCGGTCCAGTAGTTTCGGAGCCTATTCATTTCAAACAAACAAACAAACAAACAAGCCTTTCCTCTTTATAATATTAGTATAGATAAACAGTTCCAGTTATATTTTCAATCCTTCACAATTCTAAATGTAAAAAATTAGTACATAATTAAAGGTTGTGACACCACGAAACAGTTTTTGTAATTGATAAGACTGTATATTGGTTGTTCCTGTAACCATCGACTAAATTAAATATCTAAGACTGTTCCATATTTGTAAACTTTCAAACTTTTGAAAACACACTGGTAGAGACTGTTATAAGGATTTCCAACTGTTTTACAAATTTTTGGGCTGTTGCATGTTGTAACGAGATTGTGATTTCTGTTGAGGCTTTTCTAAGGATTTAAATCTATTTTAGCGACGTTTACTGTTCTTTCAGATTGTTTTTTTGATTGAAAACATTACGTAAAAATGTTTGTGTATTTGATTACCTTAACCTACCTTAAAAATGGATATCCGCCTTGCAATTTCAATATTCATTTACAGTAAGTAAGTGTGCTGCTCTAAATTATGTCTATTAATAACATTAATATTATTAACCGATTAATTCATGATAAATCGTATTTAACCTTCATGGTGCGTTACTCTACATAACGACCTGGATTTAGTCGACCTTTTGCAAAAAATGAATAATTCTTTATATTTGTAGTGATTGGTAAATTATAATTATCCAATTAATTATAACAGTATACAATTATTATTAACATTTGCAATTCTTCAAGTACAGGTTTCAGGTGCAGAATTTAGAGTAAATCTAGTTTCTATGAAATAATAAATTACAGTTAATGGTTTGTTTCGCGATATTTTTTTTTCAAATCTACTGTTTTTCAGTGCTCTTTTTTAATAAAATATATCTTTTCTTCAATAATTCGTTTAACTACTTGATTTCCAGTTTCCTCCTAATCAATTGTCATTTCAGTAAAACGTTTATCAAATAGATGTCAAAGATAATAATAGTTTAATACTATTATGACGTTTTACAGAGTCTTTGAAAATCAAAGAACATATAAACCGTTTACTAAGAACCAACAACTACTTCCCTGGCTATTTGCCTCGACGGACATTGAATTACAGTTCAAAGTTAAACGGGGTTAGTATATCTGCAAGATAGAACTAACCATTTTAGTTTGCAATTGGAAAGGATATCATTTGTAGACCGGTTTCGGCGTATTGCGCCTCATCAGTACAAGGAAGATATCCGTCCAGAAGCTCTAGAGCATCTAGACTGGAGATATGTCTGAAATCACACAAATACATTATCTTTAGTAAAGAAAATGTTAAAAGTGCGATAAAAGCGACATCCCCATAACTAATCACAAACTAAAATTCTATTTGACAAAAAACCTCTCGGCTTTGTAGGGTTAACTACTTAATTTGCAGTTTCCTGCTAATCAGTTGTCATTTCAGTAAAACGTTTTACTGAATATTATGGAGGGTAGAACCCTCCATACTGAATATATACAAAGTACTAAATAGAGATACCTGGAAAATTTTGGAAAAAAAAATGTTTAGGTACTTTTCGAAAAACAATTACCAAAGTAAATTTTATTGAATGTCAAATGGGCTTGAGAAGTAAACAAAAAAGGGAAAGAGATGGAACTTGACAATATTAAAGATAATTGGATCTTGAAGAAATAAGAAGTTACACTTGCAAATTAAAAAAAAAATCCTTTAAATATAACATTAATGTCGAATTACAAGCTTTAACTGTAAAAAAATAAAGAAAAAATGAGGTAGAGGTAGAGAGTTAAATCTTGGCAATGTTGTAGAAAATCATTGGATGCTAAGATAAGAATATACGTTTAAATTTTCAAAAAAATGGATTCTAAAAAAATATAAACCTGCAAAATTTTAAAAAAAGTATACGAACATGAAAATAACATTATGGAGTCCAGCAGGAATTGAACCTGCAATCTTTACCTTTACGTGGTAGATAGCAGTTCGAGTTCTGCTGATTGCCACATTTTTTCAATTTCTCCTTAATGTTATTTTCTTGGTTGTATTTTTTCTAAATTTCAAAAATCCCATGAGAGAGATTATTAGTTTAATAAAAATTTTACCAAAAACTTTAAAATAGATTTTTACGCGCATGAGATTTTTGAAAATACAATTTAGATAAACAAGAAATGACATCAAGGTTTTATTTTTAAATGCTACATGAGGTTAAGGCGTTAAGGTACTGTCGCGTAAGGACAGAAATCACAGGTTTGATTCCTGTCGAATATAGAGTTTTTTCTTTAGTTCAATTTTTTAATCTTCCAATTTTCAATTTAAAAAAAATAATAATAAACACTTAGTCTCGACCCTAAAAAGTGTATTTTAAGTGTATTTTCTAACGGAATTTTTTGGAACGAAGTTCCCTTTCGCGCGTTACGAACAGTTACGACAGACGCTAGGAGCTAGCCAAAAAAAATTCATACCAAAAGTTGTCACGACACTATGACACGACACACGCATGTTTCTCTCTCTCACAGACCAAAAAATAAATAACTCTCTCTCCCTCTCTCTCATAGATAGATATATTACAATTAAAAAGACACTAGGGGAGAGGGGGGCAACTTTGAACAGGGGCACCTTTGAAAATATGAGTTTACAAAGCTATTTGAAACGAAATTATGGTAGTTTTTATTTGGTGTAGTGCCAACACTATCCTACACAACTGTCACTTGTCACCGCTGACATATCACAGCCCGCAGTTGAGTTACAAGGAGGGTTTACTTTCGAGTTTACGTTCTAAACTTTTTCAAATAAGCGCGTAAGGATTTCAGGAATCCAATGCAAGGTGTATGAAGTGTTTTCTTTATCTTTTAGTCAGAATTTTTCATATATCACGCAATAAACTAGAGAATAATACAATTTTTAAACTTTTACTCGGTAAAAAAACGTTTGTTATTTTTCAAATAGCATTGGGGCAGCTTTGAACAAAATGAAGGGGGCAGTTTTGAATATTGTTTAAAACTAACCCAACTGCATTCTTAAATACTGGTTTTGTTAATTTAACGTTGTTTTTTGTTATTTAGTCCTGGCTCTCGAATGTATACTAACATATATACTTAAAAAAAAATATTAGCTGGCTTTGCCGCACCAGGCATTTATCCATTTTCGAGCAATTCGTGAACAGTTAAATCTACAATAACACCAGAACAGCTTTGGCCATTTCCTAAAGCACTGCCTCGAAAATCTTGAAGTAAAGGCAAAAAGAAGGGAAATCCCGCATTTTAACGGATACCCCTAAAAAAGATGAGTTGCAAAAAGCTTACTTCGCACGCCAGGCACGGCTAATAAAATCACACGCTCAAAAGAAAAGAAGGGATTTTAAACTTGATTGTTTGGAGACAAAAACGCGCACGCGAAAGAAAACCAAAACTATACTGAGCATTTCTTCAGATGATGAAACTGACTCAGAAATGCATTTGGAGTCAGAAAAGGAAGCAACAATGGACTATGAAGAGAATGAAGATACTGATAGCAGTGCAGATGAAGACGCCGAAAAAGAATTGGACTGCAGCGTAATAAATTTTGGAGACTTCGTTATGGCGAATGTTTCATCTGTGGCTGGTAAAAGCTCATTATTATTTGTAGGAAAAGTTGTAGAAAAGGATAGCGTTTGACTGTTACGGAAAGTTCAAAACTACCCCACATATCTTCAAAGCTACCCCAGGAGCGGGGTAGCTTTGAACATTTGACTACTGCTACTAAAATTGATGTTGCGGCTACAACTTATATATTCTTCTTCATCTGATGCTGCGATTTTATACCTTAATGGTCTTACTAAGCATTGTAAAACAGTAAAAGGATTAAGAACTAGAGAATTTTAAGATATGCCACAAAGTTTAAAAACTGTTCAAATCTGCCCCCCTCTCCCCTATTTTAAATTAAAAGAAAATGTACATTAAAAAGAAAATACTGTAGAAAAAATAATAATTAACTATAATAGTATTACATTTTATTTCATCCTGTTTTCATAAATTAATAAATTCATAAACATTTTAAAAATAGTTCGTAACTTGACTATTTAGGTACCTACGTCAAATTACCTTAACTGTCAGTTACTGTCAAATATTTTAATTTTAAAATTTTGTATTGAATTGTTAATTCCTGTTTTAAATTATAAAAAGTAATTCTAAAAAGATGAGTTATCTAAAGCTCTGGTATTGTATAAATGGACACTTTTGTTTAAAGAAACGAACTGTTAGGTAAGTAGAGATTTTATACAGACAATAATAAATGCTTATGTATGTTTACAAATTACTAATTCCTTCACTAATTAATCGAAAGAAACTTCGTTCCATCCGGGTGTCCCTTGAAACCTCACACTTTTTTTTATAAATTAATAAATTCATAAACATTTTAAAAATAGTTCGTAAATTGACTATTTAGGTACCTACGTCAAATTACCTTAACTGTCAGTTACTGTCAAATATTTTAATTTTAAAATTTTGTATTGAATTCTTAATTCCTGTTTTAAATTATAAAAAGTAATTCTAAAAAGATGTGTTATCTAAAGCTCTGGTATTGTATAAATGGACACTTTTGTTAAAAGAAACGAACTCTTAGGTAAGTAGAGATTTTATACAGACAATAATAAATGCTTATGTATGTATAAACACTCTGTTGTGTTTACAAATTACTAATTCCTTCACTGATTAATCGAAAGGAACTTCGTTCCATCCGGGTGTCCCTTGACACCTCACCCAAATTAATAAATTCAAAAACATTTTAAAAATAGTTCGTAACTTGACTATTTAGGTACCTACGTCAAATTACCTTAACTGTCAGTTACTGTCAAATATTTTAATTTTAAAATTTTGTATTGAATTCTTAATTCCTGTTTTAAATTATAAAAAGTAATTCTAAAAAGATGTGTTATCTAAAGCTCTGGTATTGTATAAATGGACACTTTTGTTAAAAGAAACGAACTCTTAGGTAAGTAGAGATTTTATACAGACAATAATAAATGCTTATGTATGTATAAACACTCTGTTGTGTTTACAAATTACTAATTCCTTCACTAATTAATCGAAAGGAACTTCGTTCCATCCGGGTGTTCCCTGACACCTCACACTTTTTTTTTGTTACAGTTTTATTGAATTTATAATGGTTTTCAAATTTTTGTTTTGTAATTTTATGATTTCACGAAATTTTTAGATTGCTTTTGTTTTATTTCTACATTTTTTATAATTATTCAAAAATTTAAAGCAATATTTTTAAATTTAGAAAGTATACACACATGAAAATAACATTAAGTACAAATTGATAAAATGTCGCATCCGGCAGGACTCGACCCTGCAATCTTTACGTGGTAGACTGCAGGTTTAAGTCCTGCCAATTGACACATTTTTTTTTCAACTTTTTTTTAGTGTCAATATCTTGTTTGTATACTTTCCAACTTTCAAAAACCCGATCTTTAAAATTGTCTTTTACGCTAATAAGATTTTTGAAATTACAAATTAGACAAACAAGACATATTAACATTAAGGAAAAATGCTCCATCAGGTTGAGGCACTGTTGCGCAAAGACAGTAATCACAGGTTTGATTTCTGTCGAAAATATCATTTTTTACTAGTTCATTTTTTTAACTAATCAAATTTCAATATCCAAAAAAAAAATATTTAATTTCCATTTTGAAATGTTAGTTGTATGGGTATTTTCTAACGTATTTATTTATTACACTTTCATTAATTTTATAATTTTTGGGTTTTCAAATTTTTTTTTTGGAATTTTATGATTTCTCGAAATTATCATATTATTTTTTTTTATTTCTAGATTTTTCCTATTTTTTTTGAACGTTTTCCGAAATATATTTAAAATTTAGAAAGTGAAAATGACATAAAAAAAAATGAAAAAATGTCGCATCTGGCAAGATTAAAACCTGCAATCTTTATGTATATTTACGTAGTAGATTGTAGGTTCGAGTCCTGTCGTTTGCAACATTTGATCAACTTCTCTTTAATGTCATTTTCTTGTTTGTATACTTTCGAAAGTTCAAAAATCCTATTTAAGATATCTTAAAATTTGTTAGTTTACTAAAAATTTCACAAAATACTTTAAAATTGTCTTTTACGATCAAGAGTTTTTTGAAATTACAAATTAAACTATCAAGAAATAACATTAAGAAGAAATTAAAAAACTGCTACATCAGGTGGAGGCACTGTCGCGTAAGGACAAAAATCACAGGTTTGATTCCTGTCTATAGTCCATTTCATCGTTTTTTGCCGATTTGATATTAGAAACCACTGAAATAAGATTAAACTGTCTAAGTTTGAACCGATTCGAGCCGGTAGATTTCGAGTAATTTCAAAATAACCGAAAAAAACAATTGGTAAAAATGATGTTTTTTGGGCATATCTTTTTGGCTATTGCATCGATCAATTTCATAACCTAATCAGCTCTCAAGCTTAAAAAGCCACGTCGAATGCCGTTTTGCAAATTAAAATCGGTTGATTCGTTCGTGAGATATCGTTGTCGAAAAATGTCAAAAAAGTGTATTTTTTTTCAATAACTTAGAGATTATTTGACTAACCGATTTTGCACTTCCGGTAACGTTTTTAGGTCTCAAAAGACTGCGTCGAATGCCATCTTGAACATCAAAATCGAATAAACATTTCAAAAAAAGTCAAAAACGTCAAAATACGGTTAAAACTAGCGGGAAGTTGCAAGGATGGCCTTTAAGGTCAACCTCTTTTCGAATTTTTTAACTTCCCGCTAAAAAAAATTAATTTTTTTTTTAAATCGGGAAGTTATTGGTTTCACCCCGTTTTTCGAAAATCGAGTTTTCATCGGATCTCAACGTTTTGAGGTCTTAGGAACCTCCCCTGACTATTTTTACGAGGGTGTCTGTATGTCTGTATGTACGTGTGGATGTGTGTGTGTGTGTGTGGATGTATGTAAACCTCTTATAACTTTTGAACGGCTTGACCGATCGGAATAAAATAAAAAGCATTCCAAAGAGTTTCATCTAACTTAGATTCCCTGTAAGTTTGAACCGATTTGAGCCAGTAGATTTTAAGAAATTTCAAAATAACCGAAAAAAACAATTGGTAAAATTGATGTTTTTTGGGCATATCTTTTTGGCTATTGCATCGATCAATTTCATAACCTAATCAGCTCTCAAGCTTAAAAAGCCACGTCGAATGCTGTTTTGAAAATTAAAATCGGTTGATTCGTTCGTGAGATATCGTTGTCGAAAAATTTCAAAAAATGTGTTCTTAGAGATTTTTTGACTAACCGATTTTGCACTCCTGGTAACGTTTTTAGGTCTCAAAAGACTGCGTCGAATGCCATCTTGAACATCAAAATCGAATAAGGCGTTAAAAAGTTATGGCTTTTTAAACATTTCAAAAAAGTCAGAAACGTCAAAATACGTCACGTTACTATAGCTTTGCGGTGAAAACTAGCGGGAAGTTGCAAGGATGTCCTTTAAGGTCAACCTCTTTTCGAATTTTTTATTACAGTTTCATTGATTTTATATTTTTTGGTATTTTATAATTTTTGTTTTGTAATTTTATGATTTCTTAAAATTTTCAGATTGCTATTTATTTATTTCTAAATAGTCTAAAATTTTTACATTTTACGAAATATTTTTAAAAATTAGAAAGTATGCAAATATGAAAATGACATTAAGAAGAAATTGAAAAATGTCTCATTTAGCAGGACTCGAACCTGCAACCTTTAACTTTACGTGGTTGTTTGTATTCTTTATAAATTTCAAACATTCTATGGGATATATCTCAAAAATTATTAGTTTCCTAAAAATTTTACAAAATGCTTTTACGCTCGTGAAATTTTTGAAAATATAAATTAGAAAAACAAGAAATGACACTAAGGAAAAAACAAAAAAATGCTACATCAGGTTGTGGATTGTCGCGTAAGTACAGAAACCACAGGTTTGATTCCTGTGGAATTTAGCGTTATTTCCTTAATTCCATTTTTGGAACGAAGTTCCCTTTCGGGCGTTACGACCAGTTACGACTGAGGCTAGGAGCTAGCCAAAAAAAATTCAGACCAAAAATTGTCACGACACGACACACGTCTATCTGTCTCTCTCTCTCTCACAGACCAAAAAATAAAAAACTCTCTCTCTCTCTCTCATAGATAGATATATTACAATTAAAAAGACACTATTTTAAATTAAAAGAAAATGTACATTAAAAAGAAAATACTGTAGAAAAAAAATAATTATAATAATAATAATTATATTTTATTTCATCCTGTTTTTATAAATTAAAAAATTCATAAACATTTTAAAAATAGTTCGTAACTTGACTAGTTAGTTACCTACGTCAACTGTTTTAAATTAAATTGAAATAAAAAGTAATTCTAGATATATGTATGTCATCTAAACCTCTGGTATTGTATAAATGGACACTTTTGTTAAAAGAAAGAAACTGTTGAAAATATTCAGGTATGGATTTACTATTTTCTATAGTGTAGTGTCGCGACTTTGTTAAGTTTATACAGGTTTTTGTAGATAATAAATAATAAAATAATAGAAAATAATAACAATAATGTATCCTGACATTTGTGGTTCTCCACAAATTTTGGATATCGCTGAGTTAGGTAAGTGGAGATTTTATACAGACAATAATAAATGTATAAACACTCTGTTGTGTTTACAAATTACAATTCCTTAACTAATTAATCGAAAGGAACTTCGTTCCATCCGGGTGTCCCTTGACATCTCTCACCTTTTTTTTTAATCAATTAATTTTTGAAAACCTGATTTAAGATAATAAAGAGCCACCAAATTTTTTTGAGATTTTGAGATTTTTAGATTTTTGCATTTGTTAAATCCTTGAATTTATGTTTTTTTTACTTTAAATTTTCAATTAAAAAAATAATTTTAAATATTTTTACAGCTTTTAATAATTAAGATTAATATTTTACAGATTTTTAGAACGTTGCAAAATCTAATTGGGAACGAGTGTACAAAAATTATGTTCATAGGGGTTCAAACACTGTTGAGAAGCAAATAAATCTACTAATTGTGTACGGTATAAAAAATTTTATGTATAAGAAGTAATAGTAATATATATTTTAAAGAACATAATCAAATTATCATTATTAATTGTATAAAAAAATGATATAATATATATCTTCAGATTTGTTTAGTTTACTCAATTAAAACTGCGAAATTCAATAACATTTTTGTAATAAGACTTTTAAAAAAAGTTATAACAGTTTTAAATTTAAAGAAATATTTTTAAAAAAATAGTGTATATTAACTCACTAAGGCTTTCTAAAAAAAGAAACTCCTGAAAGAACTATTACTCGTTCCCACTAAACTCCACCACTAACTGTGGCTATCCTTGCCACCAACTACATTAATTACAAAATATAACTACAAGAAATATATAATCAAACTTTAAAAAGAATTGACAATAAGAAAGAGATGGATGATTCCTCCAATGCAATTTCAACGATGGAGGGGTTGACAATTTTGTATTTTGTCATAAAAAGTCCCCCTCAAATCTCCTTCCTCCTACTACAATAGCTCAATCTTTTATATGATGTAGTATTGGTTAACATAAACATTTTGTATATATAAGCAAATATAACCAATTTACTTGTTATTGCCTATGTATTCAACAAAGGAACATTCAAATGAAACATTTTTACTTAATTCAAATATAATTGTGTAATTGCAAATACATATTTAATCTTAACGAAATTAAATATTTCATAATTAAAAATTCACATTGAGGTGTTATTAGAAATTACATCTATTTTAACAATAAAGATCCACACCGATAAATACATTATAACGAATTACAAATATTTTGAGAATAAGACGCAAGTTTAACAGATAAATAATCTCAACCAATAAAGAAATTTAAAAAAAAATAAATAACTGTTAAATGTTTTTTTTCTTTTTTACAAGACAAACAAATATTATAAGTACTCCAAACAGACGACTTTCGCAGTAACAAATAAATACGATCTGAAGAATCCTCCAAACAGACGAGTTTGGCAGTAGAAAATAATAATGGATTATTCAGAAAATCTAAAAACTATTAAAATTACTTCGTCATTTACTTACTTAATCTATAACCTCTGTTTCCCATACAGGTGTCGAAGTGGTGTCTGTTTATGTTGGTTTCTATATATTTTCTTCCTTTGTTAGCCAATGCATTTGCGTCTCTTTAGTTTAAATTTCTTTTGTTTAGCGCCTCCACTACAGTATTATTCCATGTCTTTCTTGGCCTCCCTCTGGATCTTTTTCCCGGTACACCCATTTCCCATACTTTTTAACTAAGTGTGGGTGTTGCATACGTACCATGTGTCCGACCGAACCATCACAGCAGACTATTTTCTAGTGGTGTAGCTCTCAGGTTGTGTATTTTTATTTCATTTTTTATTTTATACCTACGTTTTATGTCTTCTATTCATCTAAGGACTTTCATTTCAAATGCTTGGATCTGGATTATAATTAGATCCATGCCTTGTTCGCGCTGCTTATTCTTAAGTTAATCTCGCTTTCCATTTGACCCAGCTGATTAATTATTGCTCCTAGATATTTATAGCTTTCTACTTGTTTGACCGATTCATTTCCTATGATTATTTTTTAAATTTGTACTCATTGGCCGCCAAGAGTGCCTCTGTTTTTGCTGTGTTGATTCTGAGACCGTATTTATCGAGCACAGACTTCCATTTATTTAAGATGCGTTGTAACTAGACTTCAGTCTCTCTTATTCACAGTTTCGCTTCACGAATGCTTTCTCCAACTTTTTTTGCCAATTCGTCCATTAATATTACCTATAAATGGTAGTGGGCTCACATAGTTTTTACAATGCCTGCCTACATATCGATTTTACTGCTTCTATCAGTTCCTTGAGAACTCCTTTCTCTTGAAGTACGCCAATTTTTTTCTCTAGGTGACTATCGAAAGCCTTCTGTTCATGAATTTATTCTAGAATTCAGGGATACCAACCATTAAAAATAAAAATAGTGATGTTTGTTCCACGTTTGTCTTTATTTTTAAGTAATTATATTTTATTGGTGTCGTTGGCAAACAATTACTCTGCAGTTACAGATAATATGCTTAGCAGCCGTCTCATCTGCATATTTCATTGTCCACTTTGCACATTTTATACAAAGATGGTACCTAAGTGGAGTAATTTTAGGGTAGTGCAGTGAAGGCCTCATTAACCTTTAGCCCTACTTTGGCCTGGAATGTTTTCCCAGTAGGCGGCACTAAGTGCCTTTTCTCAATTACGAACTTCATCCATAATGCGGCTTTTTGGGATGCAATAGAATAGATCAGGTCCGATAAAAGGAGTACTAGTTCCTTCTTTAGCAAGATTACAAGCAATCTTCTTTACCTAGTTGCTTAAGAGACTGTTTAAAGTTTCAAGCTGTTTTGAACAGGAACGTGGTTTATTAAACAGCATTCAAAGCTATCGGAGGCAAAAAATATTCTGCCTGAATTAAGGCATTATTGAATAGACTCTTGAGCACAGAAGTTTATTGCTAAAAGATCCGCTTGGAAGTTTGTAAAAGTGTTTCCTGGGCTACTGAGACCCTAACGTTAGGATCTGCAATCTCTATACCTACTCCGTTTGGTGTTTTAGACCAATCCAGTATAATAAGTTAAGGCTCGTTTTGTATGTTGGGCATTTTCGTTTTGTGTTAACTCACACTTATTGGTACTTGCATTTAGTGTGAGTTTGAAATCTTGTTTTGGAGACATATAAGACATAGACATTTTCATAGATTGGTTTGGTCCGATACTTAGAATCCCAAGACGTCAGGTAAGATCGCTGTGTTTTAGATACTTAGTCCTTATTAACTCCTATTCACATGGGAAGTTCTAGAATTACCTCTAAAGCCGCACTAAAACACGTTTTCATTGCGCTAGTGATCTCTATTTTTGTACCACCAAACCATAGCAGCATATATGATTAAGGGTCTGAAAACCGAGATAGGGCCAATAGATCATTTTATGCTTAAGACCCCATGTTTTTCCAAAAAGTTTACGGCATGTCCACATAGTCCTTGTAGCTTTGAAGAATATATTTGCGATGTATGGATTCCTCGTAAGTTTCCTATCTAAGAATAAAAGTGTCACACCATTCATAACTGGAGGTTGAATCATTGATTTCCTTTTGTTCCTGAATGAAATGAATGTCGTGTTATTAGTGTTAGCTGAAAGTCCTTCCTCCGAACATCAAATATTTATGAGGTTTAAAGCTTTTTGCATGCGGTAAGCAATAATACCTCTTGCCACAATAAATAAATCGCCAACAGCACGAAACCCTTCTCTTTTAAGCTTTAAGCTGAAGGCAATAAAGCTTCTTGACCGTGTGTGCGAGATTTCGCTGTTGTTTTGTTTTTGTTTTATGGAATAAAGAGGAAAATTTGAGAAATACAAAAGTTAAGTTTAATATTCAAAATCTTTAAAGGTTGGTCAAACTGATTTTTGTCAAAGAAATTGGTAAACCTTGATGTAAGTGTGAAACAAACACTATCGTAAATAAGAATTTGAGTTAATTCACAAAAATGTTTATCAAATTATTCACGAATAAATTAAAGAGATGTAATTTTTAAACTTCATTTAACAAAATTAAGGTGTACCGTACAGTATTTAGGTTAACATATTTACAAACATAATGACTACATAAAGAACAGAATATTTTCCATCATGTAATATTTAATTCAATCATTTTGAAGATTAATTTATTTAAACCTTAATAAGAAAATTGTTTAATTGTTTGCATCCTCAATGTGAATAATAATGTTTCATTAATCAAACAAATCCGCAGGAATTCAGTTATTTAACCATCATTTAAATAGCCCAACATCCTTGCATATTTTAGAATAAATAGGAATTTTCTTCAAAGCAACAATAAACCAGGAACAGAATTTCCACTGCTTCGAATTGAGTAGCTCGAATGCTAGTTCAATTTTAAGTTTAAAACTGTTTATTCAGCGCAGTGCTATATGTTTGTACTACTTTTATAAAGATTCAGATAATTCTAGATTAAACAGGAATCTTCTCCACAACAAAAATAACCTAATAACAATGTTTTTACTGTTTTTAGTTGAGTAGAAAAAATGTCAAATTCTGAGTTTAAAAGCTAGTCATATACTCGGACAGCCAAGCAGCTGGGCAATAGTCTCAGCACAAATAAGCTTGCAGCTGGTTAGGGACTGCGTTAGGACGCTGACACATTCCTGACACCGGCATCAATACCAGAGGATATTCAGGGTTTCGAGGCAACGAGAAGGCTGATGAATTGGTCCGTGCGGGAGCTAATATCCCAATGATTGGCTCGGAAACATCCGGTGGAGTTCCTGACACCTTGAGAAAGGCAGACATTGAGAAATGGAGGCTAGAGTAGGCCCAGGAGTAGTGGGAAAAATCACCGGGCAAGCGACAAGCCAAAGTTTTTATACAAGGACACGAAATTTACTGCAGAGCTGCTATCACAAAGGTGAATCGATGTCAGAATGATTGTCAGTCTCTTGACAGAACATTGTCGGCTTAGAAAACACATGAGTCAGCTGAACCTAGCAGATTAAGACATCTGTCGATGCTGCCATCTTTTTATTTTTTATTTTCTAATTAAAAGTGTGTAATTTATACTTTCGTTAAAATAATCTACCGGGTTACCTTATATAAATTATATATCATTTTTTATCGTTTATATGGGTTTCTTATCTTTCCCCATCCATAGGATAAAAAAGTAAGTACCTTTACCTTTTTCTTTCATTTCGTTTTCTTTTCCCTTTTCAATTGTTTTCTTACATTAATAAATTGACTCTCGTTTTTTTAACATCATTTCGATAATTTTTCATTTAGCTTGTCCGAACCCACGCTCGCTCGCCACCAACCAACTGAGTGCCGTTCGCAATAGTGAACCTAAAGACGAGCCTCCAACATCTTCCGTTTAAAAAAGGCTACATAGTGCCTTATTCATGTCTCTTTCCAAGTTACAGTATTTTTAGAAATGTATCTTTAATTAATCTAGTAAATGATCCCTTAATGTGTTTTTTCCTGAAAAATATTTTGGCCTATATACAAAATATAGTTCGGATACATCTTAGAAATTGCAGAACGGCAAGAGTCTCTGAATACAGTTCTTTGATTAAGTAAAGCGGTTATAGAAATTATTAGAACTAACAATACATAAAACGGTTTTGGTGGCACTTGTCGCTTTGTTATAATTTCTTTGATATCTTAAATTTAGAAAATTGTTTTATAAAAAGTGTTATTTCAGAATGCTACTTTTTAAAGTGGTGTGGTGTTTCTTGAGTTTTTGTACGATAATAGAATATTGTGTGGCAAGGGATGAAACAAGACGATTTCTGACGAGGCATCGCTCGGACAGTCTATACTCTCGCTCTGCTCTGAAATCGTTTTTGTTGTATCCCGTGTTACACACTATATTATTCAAATCACATGTAATCAAATAATGGGTTTTGATATCTGTAGCCAGTAAGGCTATTTCGTACAAATAGCGCAGTAATATTGGAACGAAGTTCCCTTTCGCGCGTTACGAACAGTTACGACTGACGCTAGGAGCTAGCCAAAAAAAATTCATACCAAAAGTTGTCACGACACTATGACACGACACACGCATGTTTCTCTCTCTCTCACAGACCAAAAAATAAATAACTCTCTCTCCCTCTCTCTCATAGATAGATATATTACAATTAAAAAGACACTATTTTAAATTAAAAGAAAATACTGTAGAAAAAATAATAATTAACTATAATAGTATTACATTTTATTTCATCCTGTTTTTATAAATTAATAAATTAAAAAATAGTTCGTAACTTGACTATTTAGGTACCTACGTCAAATTACCTGTCAGTTACTGTCAAATATTTTAATTTTAAAATTTTGTATTGAATTGTTAATTCCTGTTTTAAATTATAAAAAGTAATTCTAAAAAGATGTGTTATCTAAAGCTCTGATATTGTATAAATGGACTTTTGTTAAAAGAAACGAACTGTTAGGTAAGTAGAGATTTTATACAGACAATAATAAATGCTTATGTATGTATAAACACTCTGTTGTGTTTACAAATTACTAATTCCTTCACTAATTAATCGAAAGGAACTTCGTACCATCCGGGTGTCCCTTGACACCTCACACTTTTTTTTATACGAGGTGTGTCTCAAAGTTTTTTTTTATATACTATTTTAATCATTGAATAATTCAGAAATCAGATAATAAAAGAGCATTTAAATAAGTACAGTTAATTGAAAATTTTTACAATTTTTGTTAATTGAACATTTTTTTTATAAAGTTAACTTAAAAATTAATTGTCCTATTAATACTGCAGGATTTGTTTTGATGTTAAATTAGTTTCATCTGTTTTTGTAGAGAAGCTCACAAAATTTCCACTTCTTTTTTTTCCAACGAGGTGAAGATTTATCAATGTATTTAGTGATTTGATTTGATATTTTCCTTTTATTACTGGCCCAAACTTGAATATAGCCTTCGTGGGTATATCTGCTCCAGAATCAGCGAGTAAAGTGGTTGAATTCCGTCGGAAACTGTGGCCTGTATATTCTCCAGAAGATTTTAAAAATTTAGGTCTTGTCTAGGATTTAGGACAGACGACGACTTTATTCCTTTTTTTGTACATATTCCCTTTTGGTAGTTTAGGAAAAAACGGCGTTTTCAGGCCTCAAATTCGCGTATTTTTTTATTAGTTCCTAATATTCACCTTCAGCTGTAAAGGTATGGCTTATATTTTTTTATTTTGTTGGAATTATTATTTTTTTCAATGTCTTCAAAATCAGTCACGGCCATTTCGCACAATTCGGTTCCTCGACATGCTCCAAGAATTGTCACGACCTTATTATAAAATTGCTAAGTTTATATATATTATAGGATGCTAATAAATTATAGGTCAATTTACGTAAAAAAATAATAATTATAATATTAACTTTCACATAAAGATACTCTCGATTTGAGGCTTCTCGGAGAAATTTAATTATTTCGGTGGGAGAAAAACTTCTGATTCTTTACTCACAAATACAATTCTTTTCTTCTTTAAAAAATCTTGCAAGCCACAATATTTCTTACCTATATCTACATTATATTTCGAACCTATCGTTGTTTTCAACACTGAATACATGAACTACATAGTTGTAGGTTGTAGGAGCGTATTTTGATAATCCCTTCACAAAATAATCCAACAACACATTCTCTGACCACGATGTAGCTCCATCTGCTTCTTTCCATATCAAAAATTGATCTTATTCCTAGATAATTAAAAATAAATGTTTAATTATATAAAATCTTTGATAAAGATTTGACGACAGCGGTCAGACGATTATGATTTGATTTGTTTTTCTGACAGACTTAAAATAAAGACATTAATAATAAATAAGAGGAGAAACAACTTTTTTCGATGGTAAACAGAGATCAAAACTCGCTGTTAAAAAAACATTATTTTAAAATTTATAATAGCCTATTCTTTGAACTTCAGACCATTTTTATTGTTTTTTACGGCGGCTACAAGTGTATTTAGGAGGTATTTTGAATGCGCACAATCAGGCGCAAACTGTAACGGTTTTTCATGCATGATAATTAAAAAATAGTTTTGATGTAATGCACTCAGTTCCGTTTGTTGCCTGTTAGGTGAAAAACCTTCGTGCATCATACATACAGAAAAATGTTTACATGGGATTTTAATGGCAGACTAATAAAGCTCATTCGTGATGTAACATTTTGTCAAACTAACATACAGTCTTACCTGTTTATGTTAAAAGAAGACAAAAGTACCATTTGTGTCGGTTATTCCTAAAAATCTTAGATAGGAAAAGTCGGAATGGATGATGATTAAAACATTATAAGATAATCTCTATAAGTCAATTAGAGTAAACCAATACTTTACTTCACATGTATTTCTCGATTACAGGGTGTAGTCACATGTACTCTAATGGTTTCTCCTCTTTTTCATATCAGCTAATTTTATCCTGAAGAGATGTTGTCGTAGTGTGCAATGACTAGTGGCGATTTCTACAACTATACGACGATTTTCTATGGTTAGTTTTATTGCTTTATCCCAGTGATAAGGCCGATAGTATCGTATGCTTCAGAAACATGGGTCACAACAAAAAAACACCAAGAGTTGTTACTAGTTTGGGAGTGGAAAATAAGCGTAAATCTTTGGTGGGAAAAACTTAAATGGACAATGGATGAAAAGAACAAATAACAAGCTAACTGAGCTCTATTAAGAACCTAACATATTCATATTAGCGGTAGAGATGACTTAACGTAACGAACTGGGAAAGAAAAGTTACTGTCAAAAGGGAGTGGAAAAGAACATTACACAAAGCCATGGGGCTACTAGGCTCGTAGTGCTTACATATTATTATTATTTTCCTTTTGAGGATAAGGCAAGTATGCACTCTGTTTTTTAATTTTTTCATCACAGCAATGAAATATGTGGCTTGCAGACTTCTTGCCTATGGTTACCTATATAGTTTCAATGTCCAACTCAGAGTGATTGTGTTACTCCGGAATTTAACCTTTTTTTTTGGGTTTTATAAGTGTTGGAAATTTTCAAAAGACACTGGAAAGGAGACTCAGTAGTGTCGAATTCACCCACCGAAGTAGGCGCCTACCGACTAAAACCATTCCTCCACTCCGGGTGAGCGAGCAGGAAACCGCTCTGGTATAGGCATAACATCTGCTCTCTCGCCCTGCCTTTCACACCCTTACTCACGTTGGCCTGAATTTTTACGTTTTTTTTTTATTTAGTTCTTATCATTATTATTTTTTTTGTCACGCTCTCTCGTCCTCCTCCTCCTCCTTTGTTCCAATCACACACGCCTTACATACCCATGTACACAATTCTATACACTCTGGATGGATGGATGAGAAGAACAAGTAACAAGCTAACTGAGCTCTATTAAGAACCTGACATATTCATATTAGTGGTAATTAAGGCACTAAGACGGTTGGCCATGTACAGAGAATGGTTCCATCTAGAAATCCCAGAATGGTACTATTTAGTACATTGGCAGGCAAAAGGCGAAGCGGAAGACGAAAGTCAAGATGGAGCAAGAAGTTAAAGAAGATATAAGAAGACTTAACGTAACGAACTGGGAAAGAAACGCAACTGTCAAAAGGGAGTGGAAAAGAACAGTACACAAAGCCATGGGGCTACTATGCTCGTAGTGCTTACATATTGTTATTATTTTCCTTTTGAGGATAAGGCAAGTATGCACTCTGTTTTATTATTTTTTCATCACAGCAATGAAATATGTGGCTTGCAGACTTCTTGCCTATGGTTACCTATATAGTTTCAATGTCCTTTAATCCAACTCAGAGTGATTGTGTTACTCCGGAATTTAACCTTTTTTTTGAGTTTTATAAGTGTTGGAAATTTTCAAAAGACACTGGAAAGGAGACCCAGTAGTGTCGAATTCACCCACCGAAGTAGGCGCCTACCGACTAAAACCATTCCTCCACTCCGGGTGAGCGAGCAGGAAACCGCTCTGGTATAGGCATAACATATGCTCTCTCGCCCTGCCTTTCACACCCTTACTCACGTTGGCCTGAATTTTTACGTTTTTTTTTATTTAGTTTTTATCATTATTATTTTTTTTTGTCAGGCTCTCTCGTCCTCCTCCTCCTCCTTTGTTCCAATCACACACGCCTTACATACCCATTCTATACACTCTCGTTTCCTATAATACGGGACACCAACTCCTGCATCGAGTCACCGTCCCATCCGCATTCTCTCAGCATCTCTCTCTCTTCCGTCCATCTACCGTATTCCAACATCGTATGTTGGACAGTATCCAAAGCCCCATAGTACGGACACTCGGGCGTTTCCGCTCTATGGAACCTGTACACAGGTACGACCGAAAACACCCCCATGTGGTCAGAGCATAGTCCGTAGAACGGTGCTTACACTCCAACCAAGTTCTTATGTCCGGAATGAGTGACTTCGTATACTTGTGCCACATCTTCCGTCCCATTCCATTCCAATTGCCACATCTCAATAGATATGGCCTTTTCCTCACGCCTCCCATTTTCGCCGATGTCCGTCTCACTACGTCGACGGTACATCCTAGCTCGTTCGTCCGCCAGGATGTGTGTTGGCACGCAGCCCGTTACGACCCAAAGGGCCGCAGCGGACATTGTGCGGTAAGCACACAACACCCTTAGAAGACTTGACCTGTCAACCCTGGTGAGATACCTCCTATGAAAGGCAACCCCGGTCGTTTTGTGCCACACGGGAGCCGCATACAGTACAATGGATTGTATGCAGGAGTGGAGAGCCCTCCTCCTTTCGGGTTGGGCCCGCCAATCCTTGGCATGATGCCCCCGAGGGCCTTTGCACGTTCGCGTGCCTTCGAGGTTACCCTTTTAAGGTGTTACCCCATCGTCCATTCTCGTGCAGAGTCACTCCTAGATACTTTACGCATCGTTTCGGAATTTAACCTGGAAGTGTTTGTGGGGAGTCTGTATAAAGAAATACATTCCTTCCTGTAATAGCCCTTTTAGCCAGTTGTTTTGTGGATCTGGTTATGTTTGTTTGTTTTGACTGTGCTACATTAACCAAACATTTTATTTCGTTATCCTGGATAACAAAAACTGATTTTTTTGAGATATCGGAAGTATCGCATTCGATTCCCCATTAAATAATTGCAGGAAACAATATCGTACCGGAACTTTGCTTTATTCTGTGAAGCGTGACTTTTCATTTAAAAAAAGGATATTTACTTGATTGTTTTACGTTCATACATAACTTTTTAGTCAAATTTAATACAAAATATAATTTTTATGTTGTAAAATATGGACTCAAAAATTTTTTCTTACTACGTTAGGTACTAAAGACACTTTTTAATTAGAAAAAATCCATAAATTTAATTAAATATCTTTATAGTAATCTGTTAATTAATAAAATAAGTAGCTTTTTCAATCATTAATAATAGAAACATGATTCACAACAATTCATTAAACTAATTGGTACTTCTATAATAGAGCCGGACTTGTAATTGCACTCCTATTAACTGATCTAATGATATTATTTATCAATATTTTTGGCAGTTTATTAAGTAATTTTGTAAGATATTTTTGGATAATTATAGGTACTCCAAATTCAAGTACTTAGTCATTTAGTTGGATCATTTGAAACGAATTTTTTTTTAAAGCATCTTAGAAACTTGAATTGAGGGCCAGTACAACCTAGAAAATTATTCCTACCTCAAGTGTATTTTAATTCCAGCATCAAGGTTTTTTCCTATTAACTACAAAAGTAATAAATGTATGGGTTTAACAACACTTTTCTATGGATATGGATGCAATTATATTCCGATATTGAATATGAAATAAGTTAATTAAATTAATTTAAAGTTAAGTTTAAAGATAGACCAATTATGCAAATATGGTATTCCTATAAAATATTTTCATCTCCTTTACTTATCTCTGCATTAGCTATAAGAAAAAATGTAACAAAATTATTGAACAATATTTTTATTATTACTATTGAAGATCATTTACCTGCATTAAGCTTGAAGGTTAACTTTTGCAAACTATTGTACGTTTTACTTGTTACAATAGTAATTTTTGGGTCAAGATTATATGGCTCTCAACTAGGTGAATGTTCTTTAAAAAAATAGAAGGTTCCAATTGTTATAGATCAGATATTAGATACAGATACCAGTATTTATTTGAAAAGCAAAATTATATTCTCTGGATAATTTATTGTGTACGGACATACTTGTACAAAAGGAGAGGTCATTATTACTGTAATAAATTGAACTGTTAAAGAAAATTAGAATTTTTTTCTAATTATTAGAGTAATGTCACCGGAAATCATTACTCACATATTGGCAAAAAAGGGAGAGGTCCTTTTATTTTTTACTCGTTTTATCTTGACATACTGAACAGGACATGAAATTTATTTATTTTTAATGTACCTGTAATAAAATTGTGAAATTACATCATTGTTAAATACATTACATATACCTACTACTTTATATATTCCTTATACAGGGTGTTAAAAGTGTCACAAAATAAAATGGATGAAAGTATGTAAAAAGTGTTAATAAACGTATGTCCGAAAATTAACGATTCCAAGATAAGGAACCATTTTTTAATGTGTACAAAAAAACAATAATATTTATTAACAAACAACAGAAACCTAGAGTCAAATGTTCAAAGGCCTTCCCTCCATTACAATGCAGCAATGTCCCAAAGGCAAAAGTCAAAGGGGCTTAAATCAGGCGATCTTGCAGGCCATGGTACAGGTCCGCCTCTTCCTATCGATCTTTCTCCAAAAGATCCGTCTAAATGCTATCTTACGGCAATTGAAAAATGGGCCGGAGCACCATCGTGTATTAGATTTTGAAATAGTAGGGTTCATAAGTGGTATTGAGTTTACAAGGAGACAATTTCGAAAAATTTAAATATTTTGGGAAGTAAATTTTCTTTCGGATGCATTGACAAGGAAAGAAAACTGACACTAAGATAATAATTATTAAGATAGGATGAACATAGTGAGAAAGGTAGAAGGAGTACTGTCATTAAATCAAATATTAGATGATCAAAATTGTTTATCAGAAAAAAAAAAGAGTAGGTCGGTAGTAAAATATAAGGAAAGTTACATTTGGGGTTTACAGAAAATTATATATGAAAAAAAGTCATATTGAAATACTTAGCTGTTAAACCTTGACAGTAAGCTGACGTGGAACTCACACATAGAAAGCAAAGTTAAAAAAGCATTTAAATCTTATGAGCAATGCCACCGAACCATAGGACAGACATGTGTATTATCCCCATGTGGATCTACACGGCAATCATAAGACAATGCTATCATACAGCGCTGTCGTGTGGTGGCCTAAAGTGCAACAAACGATAGCTATCATAAAATTAAACTAAATCCAAAGATCAGCATGCCTTCTTGTAACTGGACCATGCGAACCACAACAACCAATGAAAGAAAAAATGCGCAAAGTTGCAATTTACGTATGAAATTTCAAGTGAGAATGAGGGAAATAGTTAGATGTTAAAATTTGTGGGAAGTGGAGAAATTCAAGTTTTAATCTTCAAAATTTATTTTTGTATAAAAGTTAAAGAAATGAAGAATTATGATTGATATTAAGTAGTGTATTATGTTAATGTTAGATAATTTGGAATTTTGAGGTTAGCAACTTGTGATAAGCGAATATTTTGTTAAAAACAGTAAATTTGAAGCGATTCACCAAGTTAATTCAAATTTTGAGGAAATTGATATGGATTTTCCTAAGTGCCGCACTGTCGGTGACTGTTCGGGAGTGTGAATCGCTCTTAAGTTAATCGGTTGCAAGGATCGATTGATTGTTTTTTTTTTTGTTGGAAGGTAGATTGATTTTTGGTTGAGATATCTCATCAGGATGAAAGATAACTGAATTAAATTGAATAAAATATAATGATATAAAGATTATGAAGTAAAATAATTACAGCTACAGTTAAAAATAAAAATATAATAGAACCCGACCCAGATTCCTGAGTTGTAGGTACGAGGAAAGAAGACCATCGACAGACAGTGAAAGAAAATTGTATTTTATTTTGTGCATTTAGGCAATAAGATATTGAATTTTGGTATAGTATTTCTTTAATGTGCTAAATCCACACCCCGGAGATTTCATCGATTGGAAGTTGTCCCCGGGGGAATTCTATATTAATATATACCTATATAAAGATATGCATACCAAAATATATAAATATAAGTATTACTTTGGTATTTAACAACACTCCTAAAATGTATTTCTTTAGAAGTAAGTGCAAAGAACTTAAAATACATTCAAGGTTTTGTTTACAATTACTGTTATTAGTAGACATTGGTGTAGTTCTCGACTACACTCCATATATTTAAAACAATTAGTATTTAAGGTAAGATTTACATATTTACTAATTTGAGCAATGAATGAACATTTGGTTAACTTTTTTTAACTGTTTTATTAGATGATTTCCTATTAGTGCAAATATGGAAAAAGGCCCATCTTACAATTCTGCAAAAATTAACAAAGTATTATATTTCAGGCTAAAATGAGAGAGTTACGCTGTTGTGTACGAGATTTATAAAACTATATTAATGAAACTTTATGTCTTTAAATATTACAGTTTTAAAGCCAAATTTTCTTCTTATCGAAGACGGTTTACAACTCGTCAATAGAGATGGAGTCAAAATACATGAAGATGTCACAATTGAAATGAAGACAATGTAAAATCTTTTTCAAATAAAAAACTTGGTTAGAATTTTTAACAACTTTATTCTTTTCCTTCAAGAATTGTAAATTTCCTTCTTCCTTTTATCATCTTTTAGAATTAACCCTCCTACTGAATTAAAACAACATCCAACTCTTTAACAACAGCAGAAACGTAAACGTAAAGGTATCAATAGCTGTAATTGTCCTTTGTCCCAAGAACTTAATTTCTTTTATATATTTCGCACCTCCAATAAACCTGCTAGACATTTTTCTTTGTACTTTACCTTCTAACGATTTATAATAGTATGTTATCGCAATTTTTTACGTTTTCCGTCATTATTAGACATAATAGATACTTACGTGAAATAATTAGTAAAATAATGTAAAGTAATAATAAAATTGCTAAAATGCGCATTCTTCTTATGCTCATTCGTCAAAAATGGTGAATTTGTATCCTTTTTGCATAAATATTATAATTATGAAATCCCCTTTGGTACTAGCACTGTGATCGTCTTAATGAGGAAATGCTTCACGGAAACTAATTGAACATAACATGTTGATCAAGGTTTTCCCAACATTTGGGAACTTTTTAAAATAATAAATAGGTAAATAATAAACCTATTAAATATATTTTCTGTTTGATTAGTTACTGAAGGTTTCTTATTGTAAATTTTCTTAATGAATTATTCGGATATGGTAATGTTGATAAAAAAAATTAACTTTACAAGAATGACCTCCGAAGAGTGCCAATAACATTCAAAACAAAACAAGTAACACAAAATATATTAACAAGATTTAATGTGTAAGATTGGTATCATTAGCAAGCGTGATTGTTACTTTACACATATTTGTTACATTTTAATATAAATAAATTAATTCATTAAATTAACCGGTAATAATATGCCAGACGGTTTTCATGTTATGTGTAGTTAAAGTAGAACGATGTTTCAGGAATAAGTTTTTTCCTCCCAAAGTACTATTTACTTCGGAAGCCCAGGGGGTTTTCGTAGCTGTTAAAGAGACAAGTCTCCACCAAAGTTTTTTCTATGTATTTTAACCCCCTGATTACAAATATCAAGAGTGGATTTCCGAGAAATGGATAGGAAATTTGTTACTAATAAAAAAAAGGTTTTTTTGCATTTTTTTTATCGTATTCCTTGAGTGATTCTAAGCAAAAAAGCTTCCTATTAAAAATCGTTCAACATTTAAAAAATAGCATTTTGGCCATTTTTCAAATTTGCATAATTTTTTATATAAAAAATATTTTCCAATTCTGCACTAAAGGTTATAAATTATGAGATGAAACCGGTTGTAATACGAAAATTCAATAATTTTATTACTTTTTAACGCTATAAACAATATGCATTTAATATTTAATCTCTTTTAAAGTGTACGACGCAGGGTGTAAGAAGGGTAATGGAAATCTACCTACAGATGCTTGTCTGATTTTTAAAACTATTATATATATTTTTATCGATTTTCAGTTTTTTTTTTATTTATAGTTTATTATACGTTAATTAAAATTATTTGTTGCTAGATTTTATAAATAATTATATCAAGAACAAATCAGCTCTTTCAATGTAATTAGTTAATATCTAGTACGACAAATGAGAAGACGTATACTGCAAATAATTCAAGTATCGATCTTGCATTACTGCAACGTTTTAATATCGAAGAAGCTGATCTAAAGAATATTATTCATCTTCATCTCAAAACGGAATTTCACAACGCTGTAAAATAATCGGGAGATACCGACGTACCTACATTTACTTCTATTACATTTTTTCAATACTTTGTATTAAAGCTGTGGTCGCTTGGAAACAACAAGACATTCCAGTATTAACTGTTTGTTCTTTATATTATGTATTACCTGCAGTTCACCAATTATCTGGATACTAGTAAAATCTGTACCAAGTCATCCGCACTTCAAGCCGATCCCGCCAAACACTTGTTAAATTTTGGCATAACTTAATAATTTTGTATTGACAATTGTATAGAAATTATTTATATTCATTGTATTTCAGGAACATTAGACATGCATAAAGAGAAAAATATAGATAGTGCAGAAAAATGTTTAGTAATAGTTTTTAAGAACAAGTCTGGTTGTCATATATTACGGTTAGATATCAAAGAATATTATTATTCTAACGCATTACAAGTTTTTGAAAAGCATTTTCAAAGACATTGACCGTTCAACCAAGAAGAAACAACTACTTCCCGGGCTATATGTCCCGACGGATATTAAATTGCACTTCAAAGTCAAACGGGGTAGGTATATCTAATAGATAATTTATCAGTCAGCGAGCTTAAAGCATAATCGCTGACTGAAAAATAAGCTAAAATCACTTTGAAGTGTAATCCATATAGCCCGGGAAGTAGTTGTTTCTTCTTGTATGAACGTTCAATGTCTTTGAAAATGTTTTTCAAAAACTTGTAAAGCGTTAGAATAATAATATTCTTTGATATCTATTGGTAACTCGCTTTATTAAATACGACAATATTACAGTTTGCTGTAATAATACTTTATATTACGGTGTTTATATATTGTATAATCAAGTTAACTGCTTAAGTCATAATCTCGTCATACTTGATCTAATTGACTATGGATTCATTGAGCAAGATGACTTACTTTTACTTCAAAAGTTGAAAAATTATTACCTCCATTAGATGAATTGGTACCAATGTGTATGTGTAAAAAGTGCGTACGACAAACATACGTTTGTGTAGCGGCTGCACTTGCATGCTGTTCATTTTGTAAATGTACCAATACATGTATAATAAATATTTATAATACTTAAAATTATTTTAATTAACGGCTCAATATCACAGGAACAGCTCCGTTTTCCGACATAAAGCGGGTAGTATTGCTGGTTGGTGCTGGTTGATGCAAAAACTGAAGGTAAAGGGACCAGTCCGTATGCCTACCAAGATTTTGCGTATTACTACTCGTATAACTCCAAGGTTCAAAAATTTGAAACAAATATAAAATGATAATAAATGATTGTAATAATCTCAAAAGTAAAATGTTTCAGTAAAGGACAGTAAATAAAACAAATATTAGGGTAAGATTTCAAGAAAAACATTTTTCTAATTTATTCGTATATTTACAGATAAATGAACCTGTGAATATATACAGGTGGCCTCTTGATAAGTATAGTTATTAAAATTGACACCGAAGGCTTTCTCTCTTAAGCCAAATCTCATAATTCTGCTTTTTCTGAATCGAACATACTACAAACATTCTAACCATTACTATCTAAAACATCAACAAATTTGTTCTATATGGTTTTGTATTCGTCAGATTTGTACAAAATTTTACGTTTTTAAAGCTCATTTACATCTGACGTTGAAAATACAGTGGAACCTCGATTATCCGGCTTCCCATTAACAGACACCCTTTGCCGAGGCATTGAAATACAAAACTGTGCGCTATATACTTTTAGTAGTAAATCATGTCGCGGTGCGTTTGATTTTCTTTTAATAGAATGCGGCACTGCTGACATCGCAGTGTATTTGATTTCTTTCGGCGCACGTTATTATATTGAATCATACGAATTGAATGGTACGAACAACAAGAGGATGCGAATAATATAGACACAATGCTCCTCAGGCGAATGCGAAAATTGGCTTTGGATAAATCCGAAAAAACAGTGAAGCAAACAAAAATTACAAATTTTCTTGTTAAATTTTAGTTTTAAATAAATATTTTAATGCTTTTTTTCACAAAAACAATTACAGCATACAATTCTTAGCTTTTTTCATGAAAATCTCGATTATCCGGCAGGCTGTTAGTCCTGTGCCTGCCGGTTAATCGAGGTTCCATTGTATTTATTAAAATGGAGAATGTCGATTATATTTTCACCAGTCAGTACCGTGTCTAAGAACAAAGATTAAACAAACCATTTAACAAAAATCAGTATAATAAGGCACCAAGAAGCTATACGGTATCGTTACTGACTATCAGAATATAAATAATGAGCAATTAATTTTTAAAAAAATATACTTGGACATTTAGATCAAAAAGTGAGGTATTTGACTGTTAGCACCTACAATTTTTTTTTTGAAATCTGACAAATAGGTACCAATATTTTTTATACTATATATAAGTAAATTAACCGAGATAAAAAAATAACTTATATCTGATCTTTTTTGCTACAGTATACTGATTTTTAGAAAACAAAAGAAATCTGGTAAAAAATAATAACTACAAGAGATACATTAATAAAAAATTTGTTAAACGAAGACCACATTTATAAAATATTTCTATTAATATCTTAAAGTATGTTGACAATTTTACTTTGTTTTTTTTTTAAGCAGGTACAATATTTTTTTTAAGTATAAATCGGCAAAAATAACAATACTGTTTCTACTACAACTTATTGATAACCCTATTATAAGTGCAAATATAGAGATCAAGTATTAAATACACTGATCTGTTTTTACAATATAGGAACCCTAAAACAATAATAAAAAAGTAATTAATTAGAATATAATGGTAAAAAATACTAATAAATAATAAAATCACACTTAAGCTTTGCCATTCATAGGTTTTCCATTTAAATTTCCATGACTAATGTTGTAAATTTGTTTCATGGTTTCGCCGTGATCTTGTCCCGCAGGGTATTTTGTAATATCTGTTTCTAAAATTATATATAAATCAGTACAATGTCAATAATTTCAGAACTAAACAATACCTGTTATCGATCTGCAAAATTTTTTAGACGTTTTCCAGTCTTCTCGCAAAGATAAGTTATACATAGAATAGTCTGGATTTCCTGTTACCTCTTTCTTTATATTCAAAAATGTTGGTAACGTAGTCAAAAGCTGTTCGTCGTCTAAAGCAGAGTATGTCTCCAGAAGAATTAAACCTCTACACCTAAAACACAAACAAATCCTACAATTATAAATATTTAAAATTAAATAGTTGGCCATATTCTATATAGTACAGTCATAAACAAGACAATGGAGACACGTTTGCTACGATATCAAAATATTGTTCTAAATCTTTGGGCAGTCACTGGAGTGAAAATAGAGTGAACCTGTGTAATTTTTCCAAACAGCACTGATTCATACCAAAATTTGGTTACAGGTTCTACCTATCCTCTACTTCAAAGTTGACCCTGTACCGAGGGTTGCTTTTTATTCAAAAATATTTTTAAAGTTGTAGATTCACGTATATAATTAATTAAAAATTAGCTAAAAACAAAACTGAAGGTTCTATGCGGTTGCGGGTGAGTCCCGCTGGATGCAGCATTTTTTTAATTTTTTCTTAATGTTATTTGGTTATTCCGCATTAAAACTTTTAACTTTGTCGTTTTACGAATAAGTACCAACATACATCAAGCTCTTACTCCATTTATATTGGGCCTACTCCAGACTTCATAAATACACCATTTTTGTTGGTTTTTAATAAGCTACAGTTATGATAATGATAATTTTATTGATAAAATACATAATTTTTGAGTTATTTGCGAAAAACCGTCAGAAAATGTGTTTTTTTTTAATTAAAAATAGACATTTTCACTCACGAATAACTCTTAAGATTTATAGAACCAAAGTAGCTTAGAATTAGTCAATCTATCCATTTCCTGGCCTATTCCTAATAAATATTTGTTCCCTTACTTATAGGGTCAACTTTAGTAGTTAGTAGAGAATACAAATTTTCATCAAAATCGGGGTTGCTAGTAAAAATTATTAGGGAAAACCCCCAGTTACTGCACTAGTTACCTTATTTAATTTATCATAACAATTGTGTTTATATTTTATAACTTTCAAAATCATCTATTCCCTTCATTTGCTTAAAATTCCGTTCGTATTCACAGCTTATCAATTAAGCCAGTTAATGGCCGATTAAGCATCAATGGTAGAATAGAAATAAATACCTTTACAAACAAACCCAATGCTAAACACTAGATAAATAGTTGAAGAACATTAGAAACTGCAAGATGTGCGTAATTTAAGCCATAAAATAACCGAATTTAAAATGATTTATTTTGACATATGTCAAAATTATGTGGCCTTTGTCTAGATACATATGTCAGTATAATAAATAAATGATAAATCTACAAAACCATTTTTTATTTGGTTTTAATAAATTTTGGCATAATTAATGATACTGATTTTTCATGACATCCAAAACACATTAATAATGGAGTATACAATGAACTTATTAATCACTGAATTTTAATTATAATAAAAAAAAACGTACCAACCGACGTAGGCTATTAAAAAGTGACAGCTGTCAGTACCTATTTAAAATATATAAAATCTGCTCTGTTTTAGTGTTTTGTAGAAAGATTGATAATGAATCGAAGTTTTCTGTTCCAACTTATTAATTTTCAAATAACTATAAGTTTTAAAGCAATACTAGTGATATGTTTAGGATTCCTAATTTATAACATAATTAACAAATATGTTAAAATGTATTTTTCTAACCACGAAAGGCAAAAACTTGTAACATACTTATATAAAGCAGTGGAAGACAACAATATTTTGGAATGCGCTAAGTTGATTGAATTTTCGCCACCATTGATCAATACCTTTAATGACAACGGATATACACCGTTCCATTTAGCGTGCGCTCTGGGCAATACTCAAATTGTTAAAATAATGTTAAACAAAGGTTAGTTATGACAGTAAGAATTGTTAATTTTTCTCTAGGGTCAATGTAAGTATGCCTACATTTTGCCATTAACAAAATCTTACTTAAGTAAAACAAACAATAATGTTTTGTGGAAAACCAGTCTTATTTATCTTAAAGACAACGCTGTCTTTGAAGCGTAATTCAGATTCAAATAAAAAAGAACAATTATAAATGCACGTTTTGGCCACAAATTGTCAGTATAATTTTTAAAAAAACTTAAGCAACGAAAATCGCAAGAATTTTGAATAAGAACGAAAAAGAATGTTGTTTTTAGTAAATTATAATTTTGAAAACAAAGTCTGAACTTTGGTGTATTATTGGCATAAAAACTGACAGCTAATTAAGCGTTTTAAAATTATACTGATGGTTTGTAAGTCAAAGAGACGATGGGTTTTAACAATCAGCTCTGACAGTTACTTTTCCTTTTACTGTGATTAAAAAATTGCGAAGCTATTAAATTAGTAAAATCAATTAACAAGACTGACGTTAAGGATAGTAACATGTTAACACTGATTTAAAGCAATTAAGATAAGAATACATCTGCAGTTTCGCAATAGCACAGAACATATCTAATGGAGATGCAATAAGTAAAGCTACGTACGTTATTTTAGAGTAAAACTAGCGACAGTCTCTGTCAAGATGATTCTCAAGGGTTTGTCCAACACAACTTCAAATTTAGTATTACAAATAAAAAACCTGAATTAAATTATATTTTAAATGGAAACTGTTGAAAGTATTTATATTTTCTTCTAATATGGTAAACTTAAAAACAACTAGAATTCTTGAATTAAAAATTGACATATATTTAATATTTCAATTTTCTGAAATCATATGTTATTTTAGGAGCTAACGTTTTACTAAAATCCGTTTACGGAGAATCTCCATTTTACCTGGCTGTATGTTATTATGTTCAGTTACCCTTGTTTAAAAATGCTACTTTGATACGTGAACTGTATTACTCTGGAGCTAATATTGATGAACCCAATCAAACAAACTTCACACCATTACAAATAGCTGCAATGTTTGGTCATACTGCATTAGTTCGATGGTTAATACTAAAAAACGCTTCGATAACGGTAGAACCTAGTCCTTATATGATTGCATTATGTCAAGGACATAAAATAACAGCTAAATTCATTTGGAGAATAACAAATGGATTGCCCATTGATTATAACAGACAAGTTACAAATTTGAATGATTCTATAAATTCCATAAACGGATGTAGAACTAGTGAAAGCATTTATTTGTATTAGTAATTTCGTTTAATATTATCAGGTAATCTATTTTGTTTTCATTAAATAAAAAAAAAAGAGTTGATGCGTAATCATTTTTTTTAACAAATTTTCAGATACAGAATGAAGTGACTCAATATTCCAGAATTTTCACAACCAAAAATAATAATAATATTGAAAATATGTTACGAACTGTAATCATAATATCCAGCGAATATCGTTGTTAATAATCGACATTTCTGTTACAACTCACCAATCTCACATATAAAAATATATGTAAATATTTTTAAATATTACTTGTTTTAATTTATATCTATTTTTCTGACAACAAAATAAAGTTTTTGTAAGGAAAGAATTTAGTTGATTTTAAAATTTTGAGATATAGGGGGGGCTAAGTATTAATTCGAATTACCTGGGATGACTAGGCTGTTCGTAAATATCCAGTTGGAAATACTGATTGTTTTCAATAAAACACCTACGTCTTTTGTAGATAGTAAAATGTGTTTTATCCTTTTGCGTTAATAAATTAATATAATCACGATGGGCAATCTGGGTCTTCACTTCGATAATTTGTCCGCCTGGTTGATTTTGTCTCCTTACTGTGTGAATATAACTATAGTGACCTGAAATTCGTAGATACTTATAATAATAATTTTTCAGAGAAGCATTAATTGCTACTATCAATTTACCTGAACTAAATATAGAAATTTTCTCTTGATGTCAGTTTAAAATTATATTTCTTGTTATAGACCTGGAGGTATGGGCGCTAATGTATCAACAATATTTCAGTTTGAATTTTTTTGCAGGATCATGTTCAGAATAAAATTTTGATTACAACGATCCATGTTGCCAGTTTGTATCTTTGCCAGAAATTCTTTAAACAAATTGCTTTTTTTTGTACAGCTCCCGCGTTATTTCCGGAGTAGGTATGCCTGTTCTTCTCGTACCCATACTTACCAGGCTTCGCTGTACTGTAGTCGTATATATAACAGTTGTAACATCTAAGTTTTTAAATTTAAGTACCTGACTTTAACTATACTTGAACATTTTTATTTGACAATAGGATACTTTTATTTTCCGAAGATAAAGCATTATTTTTAAAAATATTTCTTGAAATACCCTTTTTTTGTTTGACTTTTATTTTCAATTGTTTAAATGATAAATATTAATAAATAAATATTCATTTTACGTAAAATTAGAAAGAGTCGTTTTCGGTAGCAAATTAGTCAAAAATTGAAAAAGATAAAAAAAAAACAATTTACCCAATTTTTTTAAACAATTTCTGACAAAGATACAAACTATACACATAGATCGTTGTAATCAGAATTTTATTCTCAACATGATTCTGTAAAAAAATTAAATCTGAAAAATTGTTGATACATTATCGCCCATACCTTCTGGTCTATTAGGAAATATGTTAGTGAATATGAAAGTTAAAAGAAAAAATCTGAGCACATGGAAGTTCCCATATATTTTTACAACAAACAAAATTCTGTTTTACATCTGAATCAAAAAGACAACAAGAAGAAAATATGTAAAATGTCAAGTAATGGGCTGTATTATTTTGTTTCATTAGTGAAAATGAAAAGGTAAAGATAGCCTTTTTGGTTGTAAAAATAAACTTTAACTAACTTTACTGCACTAAACAAATGTTCAAAAACTGGAATCAATAGATTGAAATTAAATACATTAGTATATAATGTTAATAGTTGCATAGGATTGATTGTAATAATCATCAACATACTTAAATTCAAATTTGTTTTACAGATACCGTACTTTAAATAATTTTCGATTCTCACCTTTCTGTCCTCTTTTGCGTAATCTGACTTGATTTGGAGAATTCGACTGCAGGTAATTATGAATAACTTCGAAATCTTGAAACGGCGGAAATACAGAGTCTTCTGGGAGTGGTCCCTCTATCAAAAACTTGTGTTTCCGAGAATTTTTCAATAATCTGTCACCTGTATCAAGGCCAATCTTATGGCATACAGATACTATCATTCTTCGGATTTTACCTTCAAAATCGGTGGAATTATCGATCACATCAAAATATGGATGACCAACCCAAGAAGCAGCAGCTTTTGAATCTAAATCCCGTGCCAGTTCAACATCTTCTGATCGACAATTGTGATCCTATAAAAAAGTATTTTAGTTAGTAAATCAAGTACGAGAGCTATACGGTTTAGGAAATTGGACGACGCAGTGAGAATTGGCGCAAGATTTTATCGGTTCAATTGTGTAATTTATACTAATATATGCATGCAATATTAAATCAGTAGGTATTGGCAAAAAGGGAAAAACTATTAATGTGTTCAGGCGCAATTAAAACTTTGTGCATTTTATGCACGTAGGTAAATTAAATACGTCACGACAACGTGTACTTTATTTGTAATCAGCAGAACACATCGGTGTATAATCAAACAATCGCGGGTCTTTCTGGAAGAAGTCAAATCCGTCACCAATAGAATAATCTATTTATTTTAATAATAATATAATAATAAATTCTTTATTTCATTCGACTCATAGAGTATAGAAATACGTCAAAATACAATAATTAAGAAGACATATACATATAAACATACACATTTAAAAAGATGCCTGCAGGTACTCATCTAACGAGTAAAAAGTTCTTTCCAAAAGTAAATTCCTAACAGACTTCTTAAAGACATACATATTAGCTTCCTTGACATGACTTTGTAACTTGTTAAACAAACGAACGCATGTGGCAAACGGCCTCCTTACCACTGCCAAGTGACCAACTGGAGTCACCAAGTCATATCCATGTCGCAAACTGTACCCACTTGCCAAAGAAATATCATTCCTACATACAAAACTGTTCTTGTGGGACTTTACGTAAACAACACAATTTAAAATGTACAACAAAATCACAGTTAAAATATTTGGTTAAAGAGACTGTCGCAACACCCCTTAAATGAGCCCAGTAGGGTGCTAATAAAAGAGCAATAAAAGAGACCTTTTCGCCTACCCTACGCCTGTTATTACCCAACAATACAAATTGATATTAAAAAAACATTAGGATGTTTTGTAATGCAATAGCATTTTAATTAGTGTAAATCTCTTTCAATCTGATTGTTATTGGAATTGTTAAAGTTTATCTATTTTCAACACCTCATTATGAGATTATCCCTTGCTGTTTTGGATTTAAATTTGATAATTAAGCATTTTTGTAGTAAAAAGGTATTCTATTACTTATATATTATTTTCAAAACATTATTATGAGATTATCCCTTGCTGTTTTGGATTTAAATTTAATAATCATTGGGTATTTTTGTACCACATTATGAGATTATCTCTTGTTTGTTTCTCAGTGTAATTTAGAATATTTTGCTGACATAACTGTAAACTACAAAATTTTCCGTAAGTATTATATATGGTTGAAATCAGAAAAAAAATATCTTTATGTTTCTGATATTTATTTATTTTTATTTATAAAAAATTAAACACATATATTTGTTAAATATAAACAATAGATAGTAAAATCGTGAATTCATACAACCACATGCGGTGAGGGTAGGCGAAAAGGTCTCTTTTATTGCTCTTTTATTAGCACCCTACTGGGCTCAGGCAAGGGGTGTCGCGACAGTCTCTTTAACCAAATATTTAATTCTCGAAAAATTGACCTACAGGAATCCAAGCGCCTGCTAAACGTCATAGTCCGAATAATCTTTTTCTGAAGGATAAGCACCTCTTCTACTCGTGAGCAATTTCCCCAACAAACTAAGCAATACTGCAAAATTGACTGTACATGAGCAAAATAGTACAATTTTAGGATATCCAGAGAGACAAAATTCCTAAGTTGCCACAATTTTGCTACTATGTAATCAACTTGACAGCTCCAAGACAAATTGGAGTCCAAGTAAACACCTAATAATTTAGTAGAGTGACTAACCACAATTGATCTATTGTCCAGCTTCACTAATGGACTCACCTGCATTGCAGAAGGTGCGAAAGTTACCACATTGGTGTTTGATCCATTCAAGATCAATGCATTATTTACACAGTAGTCAGTCATGGTTTTTACAGCACAGTTTGCTTTATCTACTAAACAATAAAAATTATCAGAACCCACTGCAACGGAGGTATCGTCAGCAAATTGAGTGACATAACAGGATAATGAAACTGATACTGCAAGTGGCACTGATTTATCATGCAATGATGTTGGACTTTGACAATAGTTCTTATCAACGTTATTTCCGATGTATTCTTTTTGTCTTGGAACTGGCATAGGATAGGGTGTAGGTTGTGCTAATGCATTTTGAGCAAGTAGTACAATTATGCTAGTAGTTCTTTAGATCATTTGAAAAAATTAAACAATTTCATCATGATGATGAAAATTCATACATCCGTTCATACCCCGTTTGACTTTGAGAAGTGTAATCCAATATCCGTCGGGGCATATAGCCCGGGAAGTAGTTGTTTCTTCTTGGTTGAACGGTCAATGTCTTTGAAAATGTTTTTCAAAAACTTGTAAAGCGTTAGAATAATAATATTCTTTGATATCTATTGATCCTTGTACATTAATATATAGAAGACAAAACTCAATTACTACACAAAAATATTGCAACCAAACAGTAAATATTTTTGATAAATTGTTGTGCTTGAATATTTTAAAAGTTTACGTAAAACATCGTGTGATACATTATGACGATATAAATTCGAAATATGGTTAACTGGATTTATTTTATTGTCAAAATTATTGTTTTAAATACCTCGGTTTAAAAATAAATTCTAGGATCTAAATGTTTAACTTAAGTGTTGAGTTTTTGAATCATTTCCAATCTTCGAGGAAAATTAAACATAGGTACGTACATTTGCCTTTGATAAATATCTATACTGGTTAACTAACTTTGACTTGAAGTAGGAAAATGTTAGAATGCATTTTAATTTACCTTCTAACTTTTTGGGGTTAGACACATATACTTTAAACAGCATAAAAGTATTATCAGGTAACCAAATAAATTCGTGTGGTTTTTATTTATTCGCCGAAGTAAATACCATCGCACTCAATGACCTCGGACCAATTTTTGTATGCCGATATTATAGAACTCAGTCAAAAATTGGCGGACTGCATTTATTACACCATGTCGAGTTGTGAACTGTCTGTGCATTTTACAAGAGACAAAAAAAGAAGGTAATCACTTAGCGAAATGTCTGGAAGATATGGAGAGTGCAGTAATATTTACCAGCCGAGTTCAAAAATTTTCTATCGGGTCACTCTTGCGGTATGGGGCTTGACGTTATCCTGCAAGAATATAACTTTATCCGATTGATCAAAAAGGGCTGTTTCTGGATGCTGCTTGTACTCGTTGAAGCTGCTCACAATACAAGTTAGTAGTGATGGTTTGACTCTTTTCCAATAACTTATTATTATCCAGTTGCTGTCCACCAAACACACAAAAAAACCTTGTTTGGGTATAAAGAAGCCTTAGAAATGTGTGGTACCGAATCAGTAAGTTACAACCAAAACACGAACGCTTAGAATTTAAATACAAGATATGTAAGAAACGAAGTACTCATACTAAAGTGACAGCAGGTAAGAAATAATCGATAACATCCATGGCAATGTGCAATATACAGAAACCGCATGGATTTATTTGGTTACCTGATAAATCAAGATTGTTGTCTAAAAATAAACATCCATGGATAATGGTTAAATAGAAATATGTATAGTATATATAAAGAATATTTTTGATACCAAAAAAAATTATAAACAAACCGTAGTAAAAACATGCGATTTGGAAAGACTTAAACCATAAACTTCCGCTTTGTACCAACTGAAAATGCAAAATTATCGTGAAAAATTTAATCAAATTCATTCTTCTCTAAGTAACATAAAATTGTGAAAATGGCATACCTCTATAGAATAATATTCTTCTGCACCTTTTGCTGCTGTAACCATATGAATGATTTGGTTGTATCTATTATCTCGTAACTCAACATTATTCCAAGTGTTTTCTTTCATTATATTTTCCCATTTGTCTTTGGCTACAACTGTAAAAACATGAAAAAATTAAATTAGAAAAGCTGTACGATCAAATCTCATTTTTTTTTTTTATTTAGACGTAGACAATAGTATTATACGTTACAAGGTCGGTAGGTGACTTATTACAGTACGAGTTAGTTTACGGACGAGGCGACGTAGGAGCCGAGTTTGGAAATGAAAACGAGGACTGTAATAACACCTAACGACCATGTATCGTATTATATTTTATTTCATCCTGTTTTTATAAATTAATAAATTCATAAAAATGTTAATAGTAGTTCGTAACTTGACTAAAAATAGTTCGTAACTTGATTAGTTATGTCAAATTACCTTGAAAGCCATCTGTCACTGTCAAATAATTTTTTTATTATTAAGGTTTAATTGCTAATATAAAATTAAATAACATTGACTTCCTTTTAAATATGGATGTAAATGTAAGTAATTAATTATTTTATTTTTATTTTATAGTCATTATAGTGTTTTTAAATGTCAAAATTAAAAGTAATTGTCTTCCCTTAAGCAATCAGAGCAGAGTTGCTAGGCAACACATTACAGTACCTGATACCGTAATGTTTTACTTACCGGCGCCAAATTGATTATAGGGAAGTGTATTTACTGGACAGGATGAAATAAAATATATTTCATTACAGAGTATATTATTACATTCCGTTGTAATCACTTAGCGATAATAAAATACTATTATAAATACTCAAGTCATCAAAACTTAATCATAATTAATAAAAATTCAACATAACAATTTATTCTTACATGCTGAGGCATCCATTGCTCCCCTATCACATATTATAAGACAATTTCTTTTACAAGTTTTTCCTAACTCAAAAAATGTATCTTCAATCTGCAACATGGTCTTTAGCAAATTTTCTTGGAACTTCACACCTGAAACAACAGTAAAAAAATATATTAACACTAGCTGACCCGGCGAACTTCGTACCGCCTACTGATGTTTTTTACCATTTTTCCAAATTTTTACGGTTTTGTAAATTATCGATTAGATATATTATATATTAACTGCTCCACCTTATGGTGGCGTCATAGTAGGTACTTAATTACGCAAGAATTGCTAATGTAAATTTATACCATCTCAACTGCGCCACCTTACGGTGGCGTCATAATTCTTAATTTAGTGAGAGTCACTTTTTTAAGTTTTTTTTTTTGACAAACAAATCTTTTATTTTTCGTAATAAATAAAAATATTTTTTTATTAAAAAGTGTCCTATTTTACTTCTAATACCTCCAAGAATATATGTACAAAGTTTCATGATGATCGGTTGATTAGTTTTTGCGTGAAAGCGTAACAAACAAACTTACATTGACATTTATAATATTAGTAGGGATAGCGACAAATTTCCTGATACGTTAACGAATCTAATGCAAAAAGACGCATTCCGATCCATCTTACGTTACAAAATTCGGAGGTTTTGGTACTTTATTTCCTCGACTACTCGTAAAAACTCTGTTTATGTAGCCAACAACCTCAAAAGCATAGTGCAGGATATACTGTAACCATGTGACGGTATTTTAGACTACAATACAATACTCACTACTGAATATTATTAATATAAAATACTAAACTTAATATGTTAACTTACGTGACAGAATTATAAAATAATCTGTCAATAATCATGTGGTCCGTCACTATGATATTCATAAATTAGTTCAGACTGTTTTTTGTATATCTATCCCTTTTCAATGTACTGAATGTTAAAACGGTATTCAAAGGATTTATAGTTATGACTAATAACATGTGATAAATAAGTCATCTTTGTTTCTACCAACCAATATACGTTATAAGTGTTTCTGTCTCTCTCTTACTCACACCATTACATATGTAATGATTTTTCCCATTTAATTGTACACAAATCTTTTCCACCGAGTGTATGAATAGAAGTATAACTTAAAAAAAAACAAAAAAAAACTTCCCTCTGGCGTAATCGATCCCATTACGATAACCCAACCGAAATGTCATAATCAGCCGCTGATCCAAATTAGCTACCAAGACCTTACATGAAGACTTTCAAAATGATAATATCATATTTAATATAATAACAATTCAATAAACAAATAATTTACAATAAAATAATATTGCGACTATAAATTAAAATGTAAGCTATCCTATCTTTCAAGTTGGATCAAACTGCACACGGTGTGCAAATTTGATTAAAATCGGTTTAGTAGTTTAGGAGTCCATTGCGGACAAACAACGTGGCACGTAATTTATATATATTAAGATATTTTAGTAATATATTGACGCTTTCAACATCATTATTTTTAAAGAATTCATGAAGGTGTAGACTGTAGAGCAAAGCAGACAATGATAATTTTTAAACACGAGCTTGAAAGAAATCTCAATAAAAAACATTTTAGTGCATTGTACGAGAATAGCAAATGTAATGCAAAAATATAGAATTAACGTCATGTTTTAACGCACCAGACAGAATGGGAACATTTGTATATTCACACATAAGAAATTTGTGAATAGGAATATTTATTCAGATAGTTAAAACTCTGCTGCACTATATTTTTTTACGTTTGATATATCAAATATTTTTGTATTGATCTTAAGTAATTTCACATAACTTTATTTCAAAAAAAGTGACAAGTGTCTTGGCTGTATTATTGACAAAGTTCTGAAATTATAATTGTATTTTATATTTAATCTCCACCTTTATTGCTATATTTTCTTCGTTACATTCTATTTTTTTAACTAGAATTTCGATTAATAAAAAAAAAACGGGTGTGGCAGTCAGTGGGACTGTCGGCAGAATTTATACTTCTATGCACGTGCCCGGATTCATAAATTTGTATGCGAATGATTTAGCAGAATCATTATATAATATTCGTGTTTAGCGACCTCGAAACCTCCTAGTACCCAGTGTGCACACTCATTTTGTATCGAATTTGCATAAAATTCCTGGAGACGAGCTCCGTCTTAAGCACCAGGTGTTTTGGACACCATAGCCATTATCATATTCGTATTCAGCGACCCAAAAACCGCCGAGTTCCAAGTATGCACTGATTTTGTACTGAATGTACATAAAACCCCAAGAGAAGAGGTAAATACCCTAGGCACCAAGTGCCGCGGAGACTTTCGATATCATGATATTCGTGTTCAGCGGCCCCACATACCCCGAGTACATAAATTGAACCCATTTGGAATACTTATCGAGTTGTAATTTTTCTATCTATTGTATGTTCGGAATGCACGTTTCGACTATTCTTAAAAACTCTGTTTATTGAGTTAAGACAAAAGGAGCATTTCACTTATTATACTGATGGGTTGGGTCTAAAACACCAAAAGGAGTAGCTATAAGGATTACAGGTCCTTATCTTATTATCCCAAGGAAAACACTCCTACAAGTGCAGCTTTTAGCAATGTACCTTTGTGCTCAAGAGCGTATTAGAAACCTAGTTTAAAGGCTCTACTATCTTCTACGTTCGAGACCAAAACAGCCTGGAACTGCAAACAGTGTTTTAAGAAACTGGCTGTGGGTCACAGATTGGGATTGTTGAAGAAGGAGCTAGTACTCCTTTTTATCGGACCTGCAAAAAAGTTAATACAGCTTTCGCTTCGCTATTCTAAACAACTCTTATAGCTTCAGAAATCTGGTCTCAGTTTAATCGCAAGAATTTTTACATGACACTGTCCACTTATGTACCATCTCTGTGAGTATGCAGATGGGAAGGCTGAACATTTACCTGTAACAGCAGAGTAGGTAACTATTCGCCAACGACAATAAGTTTGACAAATTTCCATGCATAGCTATTAAATTTTATGAATCTTTATTTAATATCATAATTGATAATAGGAAATAAGTAACTGTTTACAAGCGGAAACATGTACCTCTATAATATTTTTAACGATAACAGAATGTACATACTCATCGTGACCAATTATTATCAAATATGCACACCAACAATTTTTTAGTATTATGAATACAAATAAGTATAATTAATATTAGCAACTTTTACAAATTCTGATATTGTTATTAATTGATTTATATTTCAAATAACTATATTATAAGAACGGTAATTAACAAAATGAGAAGGTCAGTACCTCACACAATTAATTATCGTTAATTATTATCTGGCACTGGCAATGTGTCAAGTCACTAAATTTATTTTTAGAGCTAGTCACTTGAAAAGTCCCTGCTCTATTTTGTCTACAAACATATATTTCCGATAAGCAATTGTAATGAGTACAATTCAGTGTCTAAATAATTTACTACCCAAACCCATATGATATATAAATATGATACATTCATATGTTTTAATAAAATCCAGAATCTTAGTTGAATAGCTGTATTTTTAACAATTTTTTTGCCATAAATGAAAAGATTTTATATCAAAACTTTTTTTTTATTTGTGCCTGCAGCGATATATCTCTATCATTATATATTTTTTTAGTAATCTATCACTTCGAATTGGGACGTATTGTTAGTAACGTACCACTATTTCAGTAACTAAGACGTCGATATTAAAGTTAGTGCCAAATCAACATTTTACAATTGTAAGAACAGATTAATACGTCTCGTGCATTTTTGTACAGTACAGATAGGTTCAGAACAGTACCGAGTAACATGAGACTTAAGGTGGAAACAGACTACTATCACGTCACGTGGGCTCATTTGCCGTCACATTATCATGTTTTTATGGTAATATAAAGTATAAAGTTTATTATACCGCTATCAAGTCTAACGGAATTTTCATGAGTATTGCAATGCAGTTGTTGTTTTTCGATGGCGAATAAAATTGATAGCTCAATAAGTTCTTCTGAATGGTAGGAACTGGAAAGTGTAGGTGTTTGTATAGTTTTGGATGAATGTGATAGAAACCTGAACACAGTAAGGGTACACAAAATAAATAATATAAATAAAATAAGGAAGCAATTGCGTTTGGAATATTAGTTGCTCGTTGGAGATGTTTAGAAGTACAACCCGATTTTGTTGGCAAAATTGTCCTTACATCGTGTTGCTAGCATAACGTTTTATGCGAAAATAAAATGTTTGAATCTGAAACCGAACTCACGCAACTTTCTTAACAAGCGTTAAGCTACTAAAATCTATGAGAAATATGTGCAAGCGCAGAAAACAACAACGTAAAATTACACATGAGAGGCCTATGACCTGACGTGATATATATTAGATGAGTTTAATGTGGCTGTGACGTGACGTGATAGTAGTCTGTTTCTGCCTTTGCAGTAATATTTTAAGTGTGTAAGGGAGAAAGAAAAATATTAGGATGTTGTTTTTTCTCACAGTTAGCTTGACTGACCGGTGAATACACCTGATTCCCGAAGGCATGACCAGCCATTAAACCTAATGTATTTTAATACGCTTCTTTCTTATTCTCACACATCAATCTCGATTTGTTAGCAAGAAGGCTACCTCTAATAGTTCATGCTCAAAAACGGTGCTATATTCCAAGCAATTTCGTTACACACTCGTAAAACGCTTCTGTCAAAATAGTTGTACTAGTTGCCAGTTGAAACTAGCAATAAATGTCAATTTATTTAAGCTTCAAGTAAATTAATTAAAAATAATAAAAAACATGTGCACTCAACAAACAGCCGGAGGTAAACTCTTACTCACAGCTAATGTCTATTAATCAGTAACATTTCTGATGACTAAATATTAGTATTATCTGATCATTCAGTGTTTCACTATTGTGATTTTTATTTTATATTTAATGAGCTATATAACTACAACAATGGGTTGGTGGATGTGTTAACTTTTTAAACTTGACGTCAATGAAATAATTTTCATTTTGATAGTACTTAACTCCAGATCACTAAGTCGGAATTAAAAGTTTTAATTATATTATTTATCACCTATAGAAGCCTTTTTGATAAGATTATTTATTTACGTTATTTATAATGGAGTATTAAAATAAAATAAAAATTCAAATTTTTTTAATCAAAAATTAAATTATTTCCAAGGTTGCCCAAAAGTATACACACATTTTAAAAAAAGATAAAGAAAATAGCACTTTATCCAATAATTTTATAAAGTAGTTCCCTCTTTTTAGAAAGTTTTTTATACTTTCACCGTGTTCTTTGTCTCTCTGTCATTCCGCGGAATTCTGTAATCGAATTTAAACCTATTTCCCGACTACCTAGAGCTCTGAAATTTTCAGGATAGCTAAGATCTGGATGACAATGCATGTTTCAAGTGTGTTTTGGCATATACATTAATTTCGAAATTTATACTGAATTGATATGAAATATGATATAAATTGTGTATACATGTTATCATTTTGAAAGTTTTTAAATATGTCGTTCGTAGCCTAGTTGATTAAGCGTCGGATATGAATCAAGGTGACAGTTCTATTATGTTATCATAATGGGATCGACTACGCGAGAGAGAATTTTTTTTTTTGTTTTACATGTGACAACAGTAATTATTATTTTAACTGTTAATAAAATAACTAATTTAGAAAAGTTTTAAAAATTTTAGACTATACTGTGGACTATGCTGTAATCTATCTTGTAAAGCGCTATTTGCCAAGGGAGTAATAATTTAATAATAGTAATATGACTAATAAATCACCAAAAAAAACTTTCTACTATAAAAAGTTCTTTTATAAATTGTGATTATTATACTTTTAGTAGAAAATGGAAAATAAGAAACTATACATTAATATTGATTTAATAAAAATTTTTCAACCAATCTTTTTTAACTCAGTTGTAAATTTTAAATATGTAGATGAATACGTGTTTACCAGGGTCTAATAACGCTAATATCCAGTATTCATTGTTCCTTATTGTATATTTAATTTACATAAAGCTTACAATTTAAATATATATCAATGACGTACTCAATGTTTTTGAAAATGTGTTTTTTTTTGTTATCGTTGTTATGTTTTCACGTGAAATGATCATACGCTCAATGATGTCATGTAATGTTTATAAACACCTGACGGCAGTGATTGACTAAGATTAAAATTTAAGTGCAAAATAATTATTTCTTTTATCAGATATAAAGCAATCGGATACTAATTGTTTCTTAATAACTATTATTAAAACAATAAAAAAGTGAGATATTCGGTTTTAAGAAATATGTAAAATATAACGATAATTATTAGGAGAGAAATTTGCAAACTATGCTTTGGCGGAAGGGATGAACGCAGAAAAAAAATTCGAAAAGAGGTTGACCTTAAAGGCCATCCTTGCAACTTCCCGCTAGTTTTAACCGCAAAGCTATAGTAACGTGACGTATTTTGACGTTTTTGACTTTTTTTGAAATGTTTAAAAAGTCATAACTTTTTAACGCCTTATTCGATTTTGATGTTCGAGATGGCATTCGACGCAATTTTTAAGACCTAAAAATGTTACTGGGAGTGCAAAATCGATTAGTAGAAAAACCTGTAAGTCATTAAAAAAAAACTTTTTTTTAAATTTTTCGACAACGATTTCTTACGAACGAATTAACCGAGTTTAATTTGCAAAACGGCATTCGACGTGGTTTTTTAAGCTTAAGAGCTAATTAGGTTATGAAATTGATCGATGTCATAGCCAAAAAACATCATTTTTACCAATTGTTTTTTTCGGTTATTTTGAAATTTCTCAAAATCTACCGGTTCGAATCGGTTCAAACTTACAGGGAATCTAAGTTAGATGAAACTCTTTGGAATGATTTTTATTTCATTCCGATCGGTCAAGCCGTTCAAAAGTTATAAGAGGTTTACATACATCCACACGTACATACAGACACCCTCGTAAAAATAGTCAGGGGAGGTTCCTAAGACCCCAAAACGTTGAGATCCGATGAAAACTCGATTTTCAAAAAACGGGGTGAAACCAATAACTTCCCGATTTAAAAAAAAAATTATTTTTTTTTGGCGGAAAGTTAATTAAAAAAAAAATAATTTTTTTTTGGCGGGAAGTTAAAACATTGATCATCTGAAATTCTCGAGCGCGTCAGATTAAGGTAGAGTAAGTTAGTTATATGCTAAAAAGTGTATATTCCACTAATCTGACAATTTTCGATTGACGATAAGAAGTAGGTGGGTTACACACTTGTAAAAAAAAACGTCACCTTGACTTTCTCGAGCGTGGCTAATTTTTTTTTATTTTGAAGGTAATAATTCAACGTTCACGAATAATGTATAATCTGACGATTTCCGTAAGCCGAAGTAAGAAAAAATAATCGATAAAGTTTAATGCGCTGCAGAGTATCAACTTCTGTCCCGTTCAACCGATTGTCATGAAAATTGGTACGTATATGTATTTTTCCACGGAGATGGTTTGTGTGATATGCTCATTGATGCCACTTGCCACCAGGTGGCGCTGCAGAGTAGCAACTTCTGGCCCGTTTAACCGATTGTCATGAAAATCAGTATGATGATGTATTTTTAATGGGTAAGATGAATATGACATTCGTATTAATGGAAGTTACCACCAGATGGCCCTTCCATGTATCAAATTCAATACTGATTAATAGATATCTATACGAATTCGTATAAATATAAGTTCTAAAATTATATTTTTGGTGCGATAAGCAAAACAAAACTATAAACTTTCTTTCCTTCTCTATCTTTTATTTTTCTTAAATTTATTTTAGTAGTTGGCGTAGCAACGCGCGCCGGGTACATCTAGTTTTCTGATAAATAAAAGTTTCGTACTTCAAAGAATATATATTGTTTTATTTGCATGCTATTTTTTCAGCTCTTTAATTTGTTAAGTTAAAAGATTTGAAAAAATACAAAAAAAAGTTCTTTCCATTGCCAGATTAGGCGAATCCATCCAGATTATGAGACAGCACGTTTAGGGTATATAAATGAACCATATATATCTTAATCTGACGCGCTCGAGTATTTCAAAATGGCGATTTTTTTTTGCACATTCTAATAATGGCCGCGAGTTTGGGTCACATCCAAATCGTCAGATTATTACATAAGAGCCTTCTTTTAGGTTCACTTAACATCCCCTTTGAAAATCTGACGCGCTCGATAAATTTTTTTTTTCCGTTTTCAACCCTTACGTATGACCACCCCCATCATGGAAACAATCAGATTAACATAGGTATGTTTTCAAAAATACGTAGGACATGGATGCTATTAATATCTGACGCGCTCGAGTATGTCCATGCAACTGTTTTTTTTTTTACATTTTTGAAAATTTATAGCCGCTCCCCCACCGATGAAAGTGTATATATTATATGACATTTTTTTCTTCTTATCATCTAAGCTTCGCAATCCAATAGGTCTCTTTGACGCTCGAGTAAATCCCGATTTAGCATCCTAGGCTCCCCTACTAATGGGATATATTATTTACTAAACTCTCGGAGTAAGAGAAAAGCGCGCTCGCATGGTTGAAAAAGTTATTATTTTTTAATATTCCTGGCTAGACTTGGGTTAATGAGGATAATTGCACTAGAGCTATTGGGCTTCATCCTAGTCAGGACGTACGACAGTTTGCTTATTCCTTACCTGACTTTTGTGATTTATAATAGTTTTTTTAATTAAATGATCTTAAAAATTTTTCTGGCAATATGTTGAATTTTGTTTTTACCAACATTAGTAGTACCTGCTTGGATATTTTTGACGATACAATTTTTGCATTTGATAACTTTCATTTTCACACATTAAATTGCAGTTGTCTCCTCATAATACTCTTTTATATAAAGAATATATTTATGCCTTTAAAAGAGCAAATTTTGTATTGCAATATTGATCACTGTCTAAATTTAGTTTATGACAGTCTTAACATAGTTATAAATGAGTTCGTTCGTAAGTTTGCTATTAAGTCTAGCAGCTACCCTAAATGGTTCTCTTTTTTGAATTGATCTCCGCAATCAAAAGTAACAAAAACATGTATTCCATCAGATTTTCCAAAATATATGTCTTGGGTAAAACTTACAGTTCATTTGTATTAAATATTAAATATAATGGTCCCATAGGTTTATTATTTTCTGAATACATTTTTTAAATTCTTATTATTTTGCTAGATGTAACGGGGTAAATACTAAAAATATAAAGTAATTCCACATAATCTAACAAATTTAATTTATTCTATTTTTCAAGTTATAACAAGATTAAACCAATACCTTTTAAAAGCTGCTGTTCTATTTTTAGATCTAAACATTAGTAAAGTAAAGGATACTGTTTTAAAGACTTTAGCGCTTGTATAAGAAAATAGTAAAATAATGAATATTATATCAATTGACGTCAATGTATTAAAACGGTTATATGTTCAAATATTTATTCGGGTGAATACAAAAGTTTCTTCAGAATACTTGGAACTAGGTTTATAGTAGGGGGTGATTGGAATGCCAAACATACGCACTGGGGATCGAGAACTATTACGACAAAAGGAAGAAATTTGCTACGGGTGATGACCGAAAAGAATTATGACTTCCTTACAAATGGAAAACCTACTTATTGGCCAACTGATCCCAGAAAGCTACCTGATCTACTAGACTTCTTTATAACACGCGGAATAGCACGAAACAACTGTTTAGTAGAATCCAGCTATGATCTTACATCTGATCACACTCCTGTAATAACTAGTATGAGTACTTCAGTTATTAAAAGATCACTTCCTCCTAAACTAACCACTAAAAACACTGATTGGAGTTTCTTTAAGAGCTACTTACAAGACAAAATAACTATTAACCTAAGACTGAAATCCCCAGAGGACTTAGACGAAGCGGCACAATATTTTACAAAAATAGTACAAGAAGCAGCCTGGAAAGCAACACCTGAAAACAGTGAAAAGTTGCCAGACACAGCGGAAAAACCCCTGCACATTCGCCAACTCATAGCTGAAAAACGCCGAGCTCGAAGAATTTGGCAGAGATCAAGAAACGTTGAAGATCAACATACTTTTAATAGATTAGCAAGAAAACTGAACAAAGCCCTATACGATATACAAAATAATACATTTGGACAGTATGTTAGTAATCTATCTGCAAATGATAATACGCTGTGGAAGGCAACAAAGAAACTAAAAAGACCGCAGACACATGTACCTCCTCTACGTAAACCTAATGGTCAGTGGGCTCGCTCCGACCAGGAAAAGGCCAATTTGTTTGCCACATACTTAAGTGAAGTGTTTAGAACTGAGCCAGATGACGAAGATGAAGAAATAGAAGAATTTATCAATGCTCCTTGCCAAATGTCCCCTCCTATAAAGGCTCTCTCCCCGGCCGAAGTAAAAGAGGAAATTAATCAACTTAATATACATAAAGCTCCGGGATATGATTTAATAACAGGACAAATTCTTAAACAGCTTCCCAAAAAAGCCCTCGTACTCCTGACAACTATTTTTAATGGCATATTAAGATTATCATATTTTCCAACGATATGGAAATATGCTGAAATAATCATGATTCACAAACCAGGGAAGCCTGAGCAAGAACCATCATCCTATAGCTATAGACCCATTAGTCTACTACCTGTGATAAGTAAAGTCCTTGACAGGCTGTTATTAAAAAGAATACACACGGATCATGAGTTCCTTGAAATATTACCAAATCATCAATTCGGGTTTCGAGAACACCACTCCACAATCCAACAAGTACACAGAATCATAAATGAAATATCTAAAAGTCTTGAAGAAAAGAAATTTTGTAACGCTGTTTTCCTTGATATATCACAAGCTTTCGACAAGGTGTGGCACAGAGGCTTACTTTTCAAACTAAAAAATTCACTATCCCAAAACTACTATCTTCTTCTCAAGTCATACTTATCTAACAGAAATTACTCTGTTAAATTCTCAGATCAGTACTCCAACTTGTTCCCTATCAAGTCCGGAGTACCTCAGGGTAGTGTACTAGGACCACTGCTGTTTTTAATTTTCACTGCCGATATACCTGAAACCAATAAAACAACTTTTGCTTCCTTTGCCGATGACGTCGGTGCAATTTCCATCGACGAAAATCCTGTGATAGCTACTGAGAATTTACAAAATCATCTCAATCTACTAAATAATTGGTATACAAAATGGCGAACAAAAGTTAACCAAACGAAATCGGTACAGGTTACATTCACTTTAAAGCACGAAGTATGTCCAGCAGTAACGATGAATAATGTGCGAATTCCAGTGGCAACAGAAGTAAAATATCTCGGCCTTCACCTCGACCAGAAGCTAACGTGGAAAAAACACATAGAAACTAAACGAAGACAACTTGATATAAAATTCCGTAAGATGCACTGGCTCCTCGGTAGAAAATCAAAGCTCTCAATCAGCAACAAGTTACTGCTTTACAAAGCTATGTTGAAACCGATATGGTCTTATGGACTCCAACTTTGGGGATGTGCAAAACCTTCTTCGGTTAATATCATTCAAAGATTTCAATCTAAAATGCTGAGAACCATTGTAGACGCTCCGTGCTATGTGAGTAACCAGACCTTACATAATGACCTGAGGATCCCCTTTGTTAAAAATGAAATACTGAGAATGACTAAAAGCTACAACAACCAGATAGCAGACCATGAAAATGAGATGATAGATCAGCTGTACAACAATGGCCCAAACATAAGGAGGCTCAATAGATTATGGCCCCAAGATCTCTTGCAACAATAAAATAATAAGCAAGAGAGAAACATTAATGAATGTTTCTCTATCAAGCCTACTACTCACCACACATTTACTTAATACTCTATTATAGATGTAGATTGTAAATATGCAATTGTCAATAAAAAAAAAAATATTTATTCTACTTCCAAATTCTATTTCCGATTAGGTAACGGTATATTGAATTGCAACTTTATTTAACGATATAAAGCCACAAAAAAATCAATATCATAATGTAATTGCATTTCATCACGAACACCATTCAAGTCTATCATGATTATAAAATAAATCGCTGATATTACTATTGCTTTATTGTAATTCATTGGAAACATTATACCAATAAAAAAATGTGAATATCTATATAAATAGATATTTTTGGTCCTCCGTCCAGAAACAATACTATTAATTACTTCAAAATCGTCCGGAAAATGGCATTTTCCGGCCTAGGCCGGCAAAGTAGCTTTTAGATTATCTAAAGAGATGGCGCTATGAGTTTAAATTTTAAGTCACCAAAAATACATAATAAATATAACTTTTAATTAAATTTAATTAAAAACAACGTACAATATACTAAACTTACCTATAACTTTTTCTAAATGTAAGCAGGATTCTAATTTACATTTAATTTCTCTCACAACTTGTATTATAAAATTTGACATTTATGTCAATTTACAACTACTTATCATTCGATTATGGATATAGTTCATTGTCTCTGCTATTTTTATATAAAATTATTAGATATTGATTTTAATATTTTCAATATAACAATTTTCTCTGTGCTGCTTATTAGCCAGAGATAATAGAAATAATTAATTAATTTGTCTATGTTATTAGCACAGTATTTGTATTTTGTATGTATAAAAATTAATTACCAGCTGACATTTTGTCGGCTATCTTCTAGTCAGTGGTCTTAGTTCAGTTAGCACAAGCAGTCAAGTCTTGAACATAAACAGAACTTTTGAAAATATTAAAAATTAGTCGAACCAAAAAATAGTGTGTGTTACACGTCCGGAAAATATTTTGCATGTGCTCGTATTGTTTCGCCTCGGTGCTACGCACCTCGGCTACACAACTTTACTCGCTCTTGCAAAATGTCATTTTCCGTCCTTGTGTCACAAATAACTATTTCATAACTTAGTATTATTCGATAACCGTATTTAGATTTCAAATGTTGCCAACTAATCTTACAGTTATACTTGAATAATAAATTGCAGAGGCTGAATCAGAAATTATAAAGTCAAACTAATTCACACATGGAATGGTATATGAGAATATGAGGTAATACGTATAATCTCAAAGACTTAATATTATTAGAAAAAAATCTTTTGCATGATCTCTTTGTTGTTAGTCAGTTGTACTAATATATTGTTAACTGGTAGATTTGTAAGTCTAACAACAATCCAAAAATGACCACAGTTGGATAAAAAATCTTTCTAGTTCTTAGTTCATGTTCAAATATAAATCAAATGTAGTTAAAATACAATTTAGATGCATGGCTTTCACATTGGCATAGGACATAAAATGCGATTTCCTCCTCCTCTTTCCAGTATCGACAGATGTCTTCATCTGCAAGTTCTGCTGGCTCAGGTGTTTTCTGAGCCGACAATGTCCTGTCAAGAGACTGACAATCATTCTGACATCGTTTCTGCAGTAAATTTCACCAAGCGTCCTTTTATGAAGACTTTGGTTTGTCGCTTGCCGGTGATTTTTCACACCCCTCCTGGACCTTCTCTAACCACCGTTTCTCAATGACTACCGTTCTGAACTAGTCAACAAACCCGTCGAATTGTTCCGAGCCAATTCCGAATCTTCTCTTTGCCCCGAAACCCTAAGTGGTACCCATGTCAAAAAATTCCAACTTGCGGCATGTATCAGAGCCCTAACGTAGTCCCACACCAGCTGAGCTTATTTGTGCCGAGACTATCGCCTTTAGATCTGCTTGGCTAAACGAGTATATGACTTCGGTTTTACCCCTTATGATCTCCATTACTTCAGCCTGAAACGCTGTAGCATACACACCTAGACTTAATTGGACTTCTATACTGTGTCTTCTACTGTATACACCGACCCGAAAGCATCTTTCAATCTGCCTTTTTTCTTGAACAATATTTTTAAAAAAACGTGTAAAATCGGAAAAAAAATTGTTACCTAATCACAATGTTATGAAAAAGTTGAAAATGTAAATGAACAAGAAAGACTCTTTTTTAGAAAGTTTTTATATTTTCGCCGTGTTCTTTGTCTCTGTGTCATTCCGTGGAATTTTGTAATCGAATTTAAACCTATTTCCCGACTACCTAGAGCTCTGAAATTTCCAGGATAGCTAAGAACTGGATGACAATGCATGTTTCAAGTGTGTTTAGGCATATATATATATATATATATATAGATATCGAAATTTATACTGAATTGTTATTAAATTAAATATGTATACATATTATCATTTTGAAAGACTTCATATAAGCTTGCGGTGGCCTATTTGGATAAGCGGTTGATTGTGACAATTCTGTTGGGTTATCGTAATAGGATCGATCTCGCGAGAGAAAAGTTTTTTTTTCTTTTTTTTTTGTTCTTACATGTGAAAACAGTAATTATTATTTTAACTGGTAATAAAATAACTGTTTTAGAAAGTTTTTAGATACAACTACCCTTGATTTTGTTAACAAGGAAACAATCTTCTCTATGATCAATCACAGCGTTGTATGACTTAATATTTTTGCAATATCAGGGATGCTGTGCATTGTTGAGATGACACTTAAATTCAGTTTTAATAATTGAAATGTTTTTAAATTTTTGCCGTGATCTTTGTCTCTTTGCCATTCCGTGGAATTTTGTAATCGAATTTAAACCTATTTCCCGACTACCTAGAGCTCTGAAATTTTCAGGATAGCTAAGAACTGGATGACAATGCATGTTTCAAGTGTGTTTATGCATACACATAGATTTCGATATTTATGCTGAATTGTTATTAAATTAAATATGTATACATATTATTATTTTGAAAGACTATAAGTTTGACGTGGCCTATTTGGATAAGCGGCTGGCTGTGACAATTCTGTTGGGAATGTTGGGTTATCGTAATGGGTTCGATCTCGCGAGGGAGAAGTTTTTTTCTTTTTTTTTGTTTTTATATGTGAAAGTAACAAAATAATTTATATAATAGTAATATGACCTATAAATCAGTAAAAAAAACTTTCTAATATAAAAAGTTCTTTTTATAAATTGTGATTATTCTACAAGATGAGGAAGCATGGTTTCTGTCGGTGTCAACTTTGCCAAGTTTTTATTTCGCTCAAATGAAATGCAAAATTTCAACATCAATGCAATTGCGAAAAAATTCTAAAGGAAATTTTGCGTCTCCTATAATTATATGAAGATAAAGAAATTGCACGTTAGTATACTTATGACCAACCTAAGATAATATAAATCATAATTAGTAAATTATTTAGTATCTACTTGTTTACATTCTTCATAAAATTGTTTTGAATCTTAACACCATTTACAGTTGTACTACGTACTTGCATATTATAAAAACGAATAATTTAAACATAAAGTTGATATAATAAGATAACTAAATTCACATAAGATATTTAAACACAAAAATGTTTGAAAGCCAGCCTAGGAATCAAGAAAAACATGCGAAATATCATTAGAAAGCACTTTAAATATCGTTAGTCGCGGTGTGAAAAACTTATATGTGAATAAAGTTATTCACAAAAATTTGCGATTTGGGACAAAAGTTAAAGTACAAAAAAAAACATTTTCATTGATATATAGCATGCTGTTATTGGTTCCTTGGCTAGAAGGCCCGTCTTCCTTTAAACCAAAATAAGTTCAACAATTACAACGGTTTAATTATTTTTTATTTCCTCCAGAACTTCAAACTAATAAAAACAATTTCTTGAAAACCTTGAACAATGTGAAACAATAAGTTTATAAATTACTTAACTTGATAGATCAGTAACCAAAACAAAGATAACGAATTATTATAAATTTTATGTTTTCAATATCTTATCCATGTTTATTTTGACCGTAGTAGAATGTAATAATTATTATGTTATGTAACAAAGTATTGTTTTTTAGTAGTATGGAAGTATATACACACTTTTTAATTCAATCTTTGATACAAAAACTAATGGGAGTATTTCTTGAAACGACGTCCTTCATAAAAAGTATTAATCGAAAATTGATTGTTCTTCATAAAGTGTTTAAAATTTAAAAAAAAGAGTCAATGTCCATCTTGCTTTCGACAGATTCACCTCGTTGGGCCATTCATTAACCCAGAGGGATGATCGATTTTCGTAGCTTGTTTGTAATGCAATATACTGTTTCTTCATAACCCGTCCAAAAATTCGTAGACAAACAGATATTATAGAGTCTATGAGGTTGTTCGTAATTCTAAATACGAATATTTTATATCCTACAGAAGTTAAATTTCTGACGGACTTGTTATTTTCTGGTAAATTTTCAGATCGTTCGTGTACATTAAAAATTTTATAAAAGTAAAACATTTTTTATGTCAATTACAAAAATTAAATAAAGAGGACCCAGGAGAGACGTCCCCCTGAGGATCACCGAAAGTAATATCAGTGAAAGCAGACTTATTTTTACGATCAGAGCAGATTAAGATGTACATCAAGTTTTTAAAATAAATTCGACAAGTAGATTTAAAAAATATATATCTCTGGATAATATGGTTTCAATTTTAAGCCGTCTGACTATAGTCACCGGTCGTACTGCAGCCTAGTTAGGCTTATTGTGCTTCTTTTATTGGTTCTTATTACCCACCCAGAATGTTTGTGGAGGCACTTTAAAAGCTCCAAAAATTGACAGTCTCATGCGATACAATGGCTCGTAATGGTACAGGATGTGTTTAACCGGTTCAAACTCCCTGCCACATAAGCTGCAAGTTATGTCTCCAAGGTTTGCAGGTGTATGTATGTTTTTAGAGGTAATAGATACACCTACGACCTATAAGATCTATTGTGTCCCCCTTTTCTTGATATATTTCTGATGATTCCTCGAAATTGTAGCAGCTCTTCTAGTCCTATCTTCCTTAGAAAGTTAAGGATATCATTGGGTTTTAAATTAGGTAGTTCTTCCCTTTCTATTTCGTATGAACCTAGGTATTTGACCCTAGAAGTACTTAATGCTATGCATTCTGAAAGTATGTGTATTGAGGTTTCATCCTCTACCTCACAGAATCTGCAGTTTGCTTCATCTACTAATCCTAGTTTCTTCATGTGTCCTCTTAATCGACAGTGACCGGTTAGTATTCCTGTTATAATTCGGAGGTTTTTCTTACTCAGGTTAAGAGAGCTGTAAGATCTCTTCTGGTTATAGTTTTCCAGTAGCGTCTTCGATTGTTTTAGTCTTTCTAGATCATTCCAGTACTTGGATTTTTTGCAATCCATTTTTTCCTTAGTTTTTCTAAGATTGTATTACTGCTGATTCCACAGGATGGTTCTGGTCCCAGGTATGGGGTTTCAGCTCCTATTTTTGCCAGCTTGTCTGCTATTTCATTTCCTTCTATTCCTACGTGTCATGGAACCCATAGGAGGGTAACAGTGTTAACCTGTCCTAGTTCATTTAATTTGCCCAGGCATTCCCAGACAATCTTTGAACTGATTGTATCTGAGTTCAGAGCTTTGATGGCTGCTTGACTATCTGACATGATTACAATCTTCTGTCTACGATAGTTCCTTTCAATGTTAAATTCTATACATCTTTCGATGGCACGAATTTCCGCTTGAAAGATGCTTGGGTACGTACCCAAGCTTTCTGAGTATTTGGTTCTAGGTCCAAACACCCCTGCTCCTGTTCCTTTATCTGTCTTGGAGCCGTCCGTAGACCATTTAATGTGCCTTCACAGATTCTTTGCCCGCCAGGAATCCTATTATGACTTGTAGCTGATTCCTGCTTGTTTTGTGTAGTGTTGTAACTATTCTGGCACACGTCTGTTCAATACATTCTGCTGTGTGCTTTGCCAGAGATGTGTTCCAAGTGTTGGTTGAGTGTCTCAGGAAGATATAGGTTCCAGGGTGACAGAATTTTTTAAGTTTCCGTCATTGCTATAAATTTCTGCTCCTGAACCCTATTCGGTCTTAGGTGTAACCCTAAAACTTGGGTGGGTTGAGTGCTCGCATTTTGCCATTACTCAAGTTTCTATATTTTTATTGAAAATCATGTCATCTGATTTCCTCTCCCAGATATCTTCTGCAAACTCCTGTCTTATTTCATTGATCTAACAAAAATGTGGCTCAGGTTTTCTTGCAGCCTATCCTTGTCTAACCCTTCAAAATTATGTGGAAAGGAGGAAATATTACAAAATTCCATTGGTGCTTTTTGTGTGCCAAGGCTTACCCTGAGATGGCATTTTTTGTTGTATCTTTTGTGACCATACCGAATTTAGATTTAATACTTTTTGACTTAATTCAAATTAATGCTTAATTAAAGTTTCAAAACTTTAATGTTTCTTGTAGAAAACCAAAGTATTAAATTGCGACTGCTTACTGAGAATGTTTAAATACACTATTTTTAAAGCAATTTATGATATTTGACTGATATTTTAAGGTTCCCAATATTTTAAAATTCTGAATAAACCTTGAATTTATAGTTTTTCATTTTTAGATACCACAATAGAAATCTGTAAATTTATTAATTTTATTTTAACGTTAAAATACAAAAAGTTTTTTTTTATTAAATTTTTGGCAAACAATTTATTTCTATAAATATGTATATTTATTCTGGCAAAGTTTTTTTCTTATAAAATCTAACTAGCCAAATTTTAATTATTAAACAACAAAATCATATTTTAATATTCAATTTCGGATATTTATCTTTTTATCTTATCATTTTTAGTAAATAGGCATAAATATTATATAAATTAAACTTACCTTCATCTTGCCCCAAATCTGCAAACTTTATTCCTCCGCTGAAATAAAATAAAATTGACAGTTTTATTATTTTGTTGTACAAAAGTTTTTCAAGTTAAAGCTATTATTAATCAAAGCATTATATTTTAACATAATCCAAAAACCCAATTAAAATACGAACTTTGCAACTCATATTCAAAATTATAGCTTAAGTTTGCACAAATAACATTGACAACGTTTAAAAATTTAAAGACTAGATTTTTTAATCAAATACCATATGAAGCAGTTCTGGATTTTAAATTAGGTCTTAACAACCAGGTGTGCTGAAAAATTCGGATTTAGGCGTTACTATAATTCTGAACATATTATCTGTAACTGCAGAGTGATTGTTCGCCAAAGACAAACATCTGGGATAGATCTTACAGCCTAATCCGATTACATACGTAAGCGGATAATAGACTTTTTAAAATTCTAGACCTCATGGGCTCATAAGATGTAGAGAATAAAAAAATGATATTTCGGGTCACCCGTGCCAATCGACCCTACTTGTAATCAACAATCTACAAAAGCAGTTTAAAAATAGGTAAAAATATTCGTAATGAAGCATTACATTTAGGCGGAGAAAATACCGTTGAAGCCAAAACTTAGCTTGATAACCATTATTCGGACTTTGCACCAGGAAAATCAACCGTTAAGAACTAGTTTGCTAAATATCAACGAGGCGAAATGGGCATCGAACCCATGCACTGAGAAGACTCCCAAAAGAAGTTATTAGAGTGGAATAATCCAGAAAGTAGGTGGAACGCGTGTGCACAATTTGTCAATAGCAACATTGTATTAATGATTTAGAGCGTAATAAATTATAATGGATTAAACTTGACTCCAGAGTTCAGTGGACTCAACACGATGAATCGACTCCAAAATGTAAAAAGATGCTAGTCTGTTGGGACGGTTATATTGTTTTGGGATCCGCAAGCTATAATATTCATCAACTAACACGAAAAAAGTCAGGCTAACAAGAGCGATTATTACATAGCATTGTTGGAGATATTGAAGGATAAAATCACGAAAAAAGATCCGCATTTGAAGAAAAGAAAGTGATTTTCATCAAGACAATGCACCGCGTCACAAATCAATGAAAACGATGAAAAAATTGCATGAATCAGACTAAGAATTGTTTCACAACTAAAAACTTCTCCAGATCTGTGCTTCAGTGACTTTTTCTTGTTTGCAAGCTTCAAACAAATACTCACTGGAAAGAAGCCCATCAGTGATGAAGAGGTAATCTTGAAAACTAAGGATTATTTTGAGGTTTAGGAGAAATCGTTCAATTAAAATCATTTCATGGCCATATTATTGAATAATAAAATATCGTATTTTACAAAAAATGTGCTTTACTATGATAGCCTACGAAATTTTTAGCTTAACCAACAGTGTAGACACATAATGTATATTTTACTTTCATTACATGGATTATACTTCCTCGATTTGACGGCAACTGTGATATTCTCGTGATATTTCTGTCTCTATATGAGAAGAATAGAATGCTGATATTACCGTTGTTTGAAAATCAACTACAAGTAGAAAAATAAAATTGTGTACGGGATTAACAGTTTAAAATTTAAGAGGGTGGTTTTATTCTAGTGAGTATTTAGAACTGAAAATAATTTATAAACATCCAAAATTTTATAAGCTTATGTATACAATTGACTACAATAATAGTAGTTTACGTAACAAGTCCCCAAATTGGTCTTTTACTGGACGAGTGGGCAATTGCAGAGCGAGTCCTGCAATCCTGCGAGTCCAGTAAAATTACTTTTGGGACGTATTACGTACAATATTTTTTTTTTTCAAACCGGCCAGAATTTGGTAATTTCCAGTTTATTTTTGGGTCAGAAAGTCTCATTCTGTCGGACCGGGCCAGAAAATTATTGTGACAGTCCGGTAATAGTTATTTGTGACACAAGGACGGAAAATGACATTTTGCAAGAGCGAGTAAAGTTGTGTAGCCGAGGTGCGTAGCACCGAGGCGAAACAATACGAGCACTTGCAAAACATTTTCCGGACGTGTAACACACACTATTTTTTGGTCCGACTAATTTTTAATATTTTCAAAAGTTCTGTTATGTTCAACAGTTGACCGTTTGTCCTACCTGAAGTTAGACCAGTGACAAGAAGACGACAGACTGTCAACTGGTATTGGTATGACGTGATGTTAATACATAATATGTATAATATGTATAATATTATTATAATTATATTTTTATAATTCACGTTCACAAAGTTTCTATTTCGACACTAAAAACAGTATCGAAATAGATTCATTGTAACACTGTTTTTGGTAACTTTTTGTTTTACACAATTGGTTGCACTGCACTGATTTTCAACGAAAGAGTTCAGGTAGTAAATCAAGAAGTATGTTGTAGTAAATTATTAACTACATTATCAGCGTTACTGCTAAATTCGGAATATTTTATACAAATTTGACAAACATTCTAATTTAAAATCATTAAAACTGACAAGTGTCAAAACTGTCAAGATTGCCAACATAAATAAATATTTCGAAAAACTCATTTTATTTATTTTTTTGTACTTTTAAAAGTTCATTATAAAAAATAGTATGTAACACTCGAATTACAATGACGGTTTGTAGTACTCGTTCTTTGCGAAACTCACCGCTTCGCGGTTCGTTTCACAAACTGAACTCGTACTACGAAACCTCTGTCATTGTAACACTTGTATTACAATATACTATTATAGTTGTATAATAACTTGTTTGATACTGAATATACGTGTTACTAGTGTTATTAGTGTTTTAATTAACATATGTTGCAAACACAACAACTTCAAAAACTTTTTACCTGTGCTTTTTACTTTTTGACATACAAGATTACATGTTTATTGACATATATTGCAGGATTAAAAAAATTAGTAATAATGAATGATTTTCTGATAATCGATTTCAAGTTCCTTAATTTTTATACATACAAATACTGTGCTAATAAGCAGCACAGTAAAAATTGTTATAATGAAAATATTAACATTAATATCTAATAATTTTATATAAAGATAGCAGAGACAATGAACTATTTTCATAATCGAATGATAAGTAGTTCTAAATTGACATAAATGTCAAATTTTATAATACAAGTTGTGAGAGAAATTTAGAATCCTGCTTATGTTTGGAAAAAGTTATAGGTAAGTTTAGTATATTATACGCTGTTTTTAAATAAATTTAATTAAAATTTGTATTATTCATTATGTATTTTTGATGACAAAATTTAAACTCATAGCGCCATCTCTTTAGATAATCTAAAAGCTACTTTGACGGCCTAGGCCGGAAAATGCCATTTTCCGGACGATTTTGAAGTAATTAATAGTATTGTTTCTGGACGGAGGACCAAAAAAGCTTTTACCGGACTCGTTTTTATTTTCTGGCCTTGTCCGACAAAATGACATTTTCTGACCTAAAAATAAACCGGAAAAGTACTAATTTCTGGCCGGTTTAAAAAAAATTATTGTTATGTGTAAGTTTTAAGTGGATCTGAAATAGTGTAATTTAATTTTTACTTCACGCGTAAAAATATTAAATATCAACTGACAAAATCAGCAAAACAATTTTGCAATTATACTTCAATTTTTTTTTTGTTTACATCGTCATTTATATTTATTAACTTGTTAATATTAATTGTATGTTTTAAAAATATATTAGCTACGCATGCAAAAATAATTATATTTAATCAATTGGTTTGTTATATTTAGAAATAACTAGTTTGTTGCTAGTGGATTAAATTTCGCTTTTACAGGTTCCTTAAAAATTTTTCAGTAATATTTCGATTCTTCTCACTTTATTTCTGAAAGCTAATATAAAAAAGTAGAATTTAAAAAAATTTACAATAGTTTTAGCAAACCAAATAATCTATAAAATAAATTCATTTTTTTTTGAAACAGACTTATTAGTTATGATGTTAATTTTACAACTTTACAGAATATTACAGGGAAACTAAAAGAGGAAATAAAAAATGTAATCAATGTGACAAACTAAAATATAACGAAAGATTAGATTTTTCTAATTAAATCTATGATAATTTATCTGAGTTATGATATGGTCTAATTATTTTCATATAAAATAAATGTTGACACATGAATATGTAATGCAATTTATTTTATTTATACCACGGAATTGCTATAATATACGTTATATACCAGATGATGGATTAATCAAGATATTTTTGTTTGGTATTAGACATAAATCCAGTTTTTTCTAGTAACAACTTAGCTTCTACTGTATTAACAAAGGTTTTTAAATAGATTTAATATTTCCTGTATAGTGCTGCCTCATAAGAACAATTTCTGATTTATTATTACCTACACTATTTGTCAGTAAGGTAGACGGGCAGTATCTTCTTGAAGCGTTTAAAAATATGGTAAAAAATAAAATTTCACTATCTCCAGGATAGAAAACAATGAACCGACAACATGTCCCCAATATGATTACATTTATTTAACCTTTTTGGGTATCGTATTTTCTTTGTGATGTGATGAATAACATAGGTATTGACAAGTAACATATGCAATCTACGTTGTATTATTTCTGAGATTACACAGTTATTCAGATAAATATGTAAGGCGCAAAATATAAAAAGACAACATCAAGTTAGAAACATTCATTATATATGTGCACATCAAAGTTTATTCAATTTATCAGTTAAGGTAGTTATTAATGTAACACTGATAAAAATTATCGTTTACCAATGTTTATATAAGGGAAAAAAATATTTTGAATTTTAAGAAATTAATTAAAATTAAAACGATAACATTACATTTTGTTACAATACCGGAACTCGCCAGCTGAGGACCTTTGGCCTCTCCTAAAATCCTTACAACAAAAACATATGAAAAGTTTATTAAAAAAAATAACGTAAAATGAAACTTATGTAACTGGGTATAAACTTATTGGTTACCCATTTCTATTATTATCTTTAGAGTGCACAGATTTTATGAAATAATCTTACAGGTAGTTATCGATATAATTCATTAGTCAAACATACCCGAGAAGGACTGAAGCTGTTTCAGGTACTCGGAAAACCTGTAACAAGGAACTAGTGCCAAAAACTGTTGTCACACCACCATATACAGAGTGTTGTGAACAAAAACTAATCTATTAATCGTTTACACTATGCTCACCTTCCAGCCTAAATTTTCAAAGAATGTACACAGTCTAGCCTGGCCAGTTGTTTTGCCACCACATGGACCTACAAAAAATAACCTTAAAACTAATGAAAAATCAATATTTTTTTTATATTTACCTCCAGTAAGGACCAGCTTGTAGAGAATATGATTTTCTTTAACTGCTTCCATTGTGATTCAAGATTTAAACTTTTTTAAAATGATACTATTTTAACCAAATCTAAATTGCATTTAAAAAATTAAATAAGCAGAAAATAACTGAATTTATAACGAACCAATATACCTATGTGTAGATAAATTTGAACAGCTTAACTTGAAGAACTGGAGCACATGACTAAATTGTATTATATGTAAAAATCATTTTGGGATTTTCGCGACTTTTATGCGAGGAAGCACACCGCACAAGGCGGAAAAACTTTACTGTTCAATTATAGGAAAAGGCAACATGAAAGATTTGGTTTTGTCGTTTTATTTGTGTCCTGCGCAAAGTATAATATACATACATAATCATCCCCTCCAATATTCAAATAAAGAATTTAACACGTGTTTCCGCTTGTTAAATTTTGGATTTGTTAATTTTAAGGACACATTAACGTAAATAAAAATTACAAATCAAAATTATGAAATGACAGATTGTTGTTTATTTTTCCTACAAATGACAAATTAAACTCAGACTAGGCAACATAAAATTAAAAAACATGTAAAGTGAGTTGCAGCCTTGGGACAGAACACAAAGTAAACATAAACTTCGTGGGATAGAACACAAATTAACTATAACCTCTAAAAATTTAAAATCTTTATTTACTTATATCATAAATATGACAGATTAAATTAAGTTTAACTTTTGTTTATAATATTCTAAGATTATGGAACAGTTATCCAGTAGTATAAATCATCATTTAACTTCAGATAATATTCAATTATTAAATGGAATAGGCATTTTTACTGTCATTGATTTTCTAAAAACCGAAAGCAAACAAATTAAAAAGGTTATACCACTAACGTTGAAGGTAAGAAAATGTTGTATATGTTTTCTCTGTTAATTTATATTACAATTTTTAGGAAATTTTAGAAATTAGAAAGAATCTGTTAAAAAAATACTCGCGTTCACGATGTGCATTTGACTATTATCAAAATGTTTTAAAACAATTTGCAATAATACCTACAGACATAGAAAAGTATTACTTACAATGTATTTAATATTAAATGTATAAAAAAATCGTATTTTTAGCTTGGATAATTTATTAGAAGGTGGACTATTCTCTAAAAATATCTATGAAATATGTGGTTTACCGGGATCCGGAAAAACAATATTATGTTTAACTTTATTAAAAAACATTACTTCTAAACTAGATAATGAAATCATATACATTGATACTAAATGTGATTTTTCAAGCTTAAAACTTAGAGAAATGCTGTCCGATTTAAACAAGGTAAATACTATTTAAATATTCCCTACAAGTTCTTTTACTAGGGGAACTTTCGCCACTAAAATAAAAATAATAAATCAATATTTTGAAAATGATCCTTATACAATACAATAATGTATAAAATTACAATTATTTTAGTGGCGTTCCCCTAGTAAAAGAAAAGGTAAATAATAACAAGATTGACACTTTGCTTAACACTTTTTATTTTAGGAGCAATTAGTAAAAGTAATGAACAATATTAAAGTGTACAGAGTATTTTCCAAACAAGGCTTTATTAAAGTCCTACTTACATTAAAGTATGACATAGAAATGGGAAGAGTAGTAAAATTAGTTATTATTGACTCGTTACCACCTTTAACATTTCCTTCAGTAGATCAAATAGAGAGAAATATTTTTCTTGCTTATACTGCTAATATCTTACAGTATTTATCGAAGGAATATAATACTATATTTATTGTTACGAATCTAATTACATTATGGAATGAAGGCGATTTTAAAAATATTGATGTTATGAAAGAAAGAATATCTTGTGGTAAATATTGGAGCACAGTTCCTAACGTACGGATTATCTTAAGAAAAAATAAGAATTTGTGTGAACTAAACATTACCAAAGCTATCAAATTTATACCGAAAGTTAACAATTGTATGCTCCAAATAAATGAAAAAGGTTTCGTTTAATATATGTTTATATTTTTATGATTTAGTTTAAATCAACAAAATATAACTTGATTCCTTTATTTACAATTACAGAATACCGCATATTTTTTTGGTCTGTATAAAATTTGTACTGTTAGACACCGACATACAAATAAATTTAAATTTTCTGATTCATGTACTGTTTTAAAACTTTTTTACCGGGTATTAACCCCTGGCTTAAACCAGGTCTTTTTCTTTTAGATTTTTTATTGCTTGAATTTTCATCGTCTGATCCGTTTTCTGCATTTATTGAACCCATACCTCTGTGAATAGTTGTAGTTACACACACTACTGAATTTTTGAGAGCAGCTACTTTTTCACTTTCTATTTGCTGTTCAGTTTTTTGAATATCAGAATCATGGGCATATTTACAGTTATGTCCAAATCGACACCTTCCTTTTCTATAGTTCCAACAAATTTTCTTTCCATTTATAACTACTACATTATCCTTTGTATCCACCATTTTGACATGTTTTTGTAATATTGCTTCTTTGGCGTTTTCTGCTTCAATAAATGGATTTTTAAAAACCGAGTCCCCAAGTTCAGGTAGAACATTGGATTCTCCGAAGTTTGGTGCAGGAAGTTTATTTTTTGATAGCACTTGAGGAACCTTTGTTGTACTAAAACATATGACAGCTGACCCATTTTTTACAAAATTAAATAGATTATTGTGTTGCAGTGTATAATTTAATGACAAAAGCTAATTTATTTTAAATGGAAAACAAAATGTGATTCAAACTTACATATATTCATTTTCAGAATCAGTTTCTGATAGTTCTGAATTTGATGAGTCTTCGTAATCAGGAACTAACGACATTATGTTAAGATATAATTTATATTCCAAATATAAAGAAATTAGGAATATTATTGGATTTTTTTGTATTTATTACAAATTTTCTTTGTTGTCCACTGTCAGCTGTCAGTACAGATTTAATCTGTATCTGTCACTTTTAGTTCGTTTGCATTGATTAGTCAGTTTTTCGATAAGTAGTTATCTTTGGATGCAAGGAAGAATATTTTGTAATATAATTTGATATAAGTTTTATAAAATATTCACCATTTACTCATATGGTAATCATTTAGTAAATCTTTTTACATAAATAATATTTTTAAATTATTTCTAATAATTTCATATAGAATTCGCTTCAGCATGTCCATGTAAACGTCAACATTTAAATGTCAGTCTTGAATCTGAAACAAGACGTAAAGTAATTTTCAGTCGTGTTTCGGATGTTGTTGCGTGTAGTAGTTTGTTATCAATAAGTGTACGTGAAAAATTCTGTTTACTACAATATATAAAAAGTTTTTTAGTTATTAATCTGTAACGTACTATATTGAAAGACAGTTAAAAATGTGTTAATAACTATTATTTGTTGTCATGCGGCCTCTTTATTGCTGTAAGTATTTTATTTCTTGTCCTTTCTAAATAAGAACGTAATGTTTACATACACACTTTCTCATAGATACTTAAGTGCTGCTCATGGGGGATTTTTTATTTTATATCTTATTATATTTAAAAAATAAAAAAGCAGAAATCGTTTCCTTATAAGGAGATTCTATATTAAGAAATAACATTTAAACATTTCATTTTACATCCGTTTGTTTATAATTACGTTGGAGGTGTTGAAATAAACTAAAATTAATTTATATTATAAATTATAATAAGTGATCTGGTATTTAAAGATTAACATTTTAATGTTAATTGCTTTATTTTATTTTTTTTAAATGAAAAGTATTTCTTTATTTAAATTGGAACATTACACTAGAGTACCGATTATTTTAAACTTTTCGTTTTCTATATATAAGTTATAAGTTTAAATGAATATAATTTATAATTTCCCTGTTGGAAAACTTTAGCGGCACAGTTTTCGTACTTATTGTAATTATTATTTATTATAAAAGATAATAAAAATGATAAAAATAATTTATATTTTTTTGATGTTAATATAAACAATAAAACTTGTTACTTTAATGAATTAAGTTAAAAATTACAGTCGATAAAATATTAATTTAATTACTTTAAATAAATGATTTACCTTTAAGTTTATAATAATTTTATATTCCTATTCTTCCTATTTTTGTTTCGTTCTATTCCTTTTTGTATCGCATTCACATATGTTTGCTAGTTTTATAATTCAATTTCATTTAATAATTAACACATTTATTCATAAATAACTTGAATTTCTTGAACAAACTGCAGCCGTTGTAAATTTTTCTATTACATTTATTGTATCTATTAAACTTTGGTGTTTAATTGGTGGTCAAATAAGATTATATACCTACCTACTACCTACCGTAGTATAATTTAAACAAAAATCACGATTAAGACAAACATAGTAAATTGAAGCTTTCATCACATACATATTTCCAATTGAATCATAAAAAGATTCACGAATTTATTTGGCATAGATTTTACAATGTTAGACGCAACTTGATGAATTTATTCATGAAGAAACTGTTAAATCAGTTTCAGTTCATTTAGAAAATAGGTAGTAAATGATTATTTAACACGATACGCTTTGAGTTGTTTTACTTAATGTGCACGATACATAGTGAAGTTTTGTTTATTTGGTTTGTTTGGATTAATTATTTTACGGGTCAAATAAAATCCAACAGATAACGGAAATTTTATTTAATTTTTTCATTAGAACTTAAATACACTTAGAGTTTTTAAATAAATAAATGTATATACATTATAAATACTAATTTTTATTAGGAATTCAAAACCCCATCGTCGCACAGCGGATCTGGATCTAGAGGACGAGCAAGTGCTCTGTGGGCACCGTGGCCACATACGGCATCCTCTCGTGTGTAGGAATATCCACTCCTCAGGCTGTCATCAGGTTTAGAGATTTAAAATAGGTAACGAGGATTCTGAGGGGGAGGGGGATCTCCTGATATCGGCTGGTGTAAGTCAGTACTCGCCCAACACGGATCTTCTGATTTCAGAAAAAGCAGAGCAGTCATACATTATATGCTGTACTGTTTCCTTTTCTTGTTCGCAGGCTCTGTATAGGGGCGATTCTACTAATTTTATCCTAAAGAAATGTCGCAATTGGCAGTGACCTGTTAAAATTCCCACAGCTGTTCGGAGATTTTGTCTGGTCAATGCCTTAAATTTTCTTGCTGTTTCCTCGCCAGGTTGAGGTAATAACTCTCTGGTCAGTCTACAGGTTGGTGTTTCATCCCAGCATTGTATAAAGTTTTGGTGCGAGTGCCTTTTTATAAGGTCCACGACAGCGGACATTGTTAGTTTGGTAGAAAGGCGAGGGCTAACATATTTTTAGCCCGCAGTCCTCTTTGCTAAATTGTTCGCAATGCGGTTGCCTTTAGAGTTCCCATGTCCTTTGATCCAGCTCAGACTGACCACGTTATTCTGGCTGCCGTCAGTTAGAATTTGGTGATATTCTAGTATCTACTAAACTATTCAAGGTCAGTAGTGATTGTCAGCAGCCTTTGTAAATATTTACATTCCTGCCTGTGATGTTCCTATTGATTAATTCTTTTGCAGATATGGTTATGCCTGTGAGTTCTAAATGAACCACACTTGACAAGCCATTAATAGCCCATTTCATTTTAAGGCTCAAGGATCTAGAGTAAATTCCACATCCACTTGCTGCCTTTTTGACCCATCCGTATAGGCGCTCAAAACGTTCACTACGTTGGGGTCTGCTTTCTTGTCTGTTAATATTTGGTACGGTTTGCCAAAGACAAATCTTGGCATCCGTGTCTGCCTGTAAGAGTGGTATCACCTTCAGCGATTCCCTCCATTGATTGTCCCTATGGGTGCCGGTCCCTACAGTGGGTTTGATACCACCGTGCGAAAGCGTACCATGGTCATCAATGCTCCCTCTTTAACAAGTATATCAAGGGGAGTGAGTACAAGTATTACTTCCATTGCCCTGGTCGGTGTGCTTCGCATAACTCCTGTTACGAGAAGGCATGCTGATCTTTGGATTTGGTTTATTTTTAAATAGCCGTCGTCTGTTTCACTTTAGGCCACCACACGACAGCACCGTATGTTAGAATAGGTCTTATGATTGCCGTGTAGATCCACATGGTGACCTTGGGAGATAATCCCTAGGTCTGTCCTATGGTTCGGCGGCATTGCTCATAAGATATAATTGCTTTTTAACTTTGCTTTCTGTGTGAGTTCCACGTCAGCTTGCTATCAAGTATAACCTAAGTATTTCATTTCTGTTGCAAAGCTTAATTTAACGTTGAGAAGACTAAGTGCTTTTAAGCCTCTAGGTTTCCTTTTCGTCGTGAAGAGAATCATGTCTGTCTTTTTGGGGTTAATAGACAGATTGCTCTTTACACCATACCTCTAAAGATTTGAGAGCCACTTGCATTCTGTCGCACAGCGGGAAATACTGAAAACAATTCGAGCTACGAGTTGTTTTTTAATGTTTTTAAGAGGTTGATTGATAAATCCAAAACCCTACAGCCTATAACCCTAAACTCTATAGCCATGAACACTGCACCCTTTTGTGGTATTCAGGTCCATGGGCCCCTTCAGATTGAGAAAAGCTCTTTGGTAAATATTTTTGTACATCACTGCTGTTTTGAAAAGAAGGTAAGTAGATGAAATTGACTAGTGACACGAAGCTGTGTAAAAATAAGTGGGCTCGTTAATGCCATAAAATTAGTTCAAATAGATTTTATTTATTGTTTTGATTGTGTTCTTGGAACGGATTTTTAATTTATCAAGTTTTTGTTACCTGATAATTATTTATTAATAACAGCCAGGCAAAAGCATAAGCTATTTACCATTTAATTTAATGATAGTGTAATAAATGGATCAGCAGATCTAGTGTGAAAAATAATACAGCTTTTAATGAAATTTTTGGAAGGCGAAAAATTGACTATGATGGGATCTTACGCTAAAGGAGGCCCAAATAATCAGACTAAAGACTGTTTAAGTATAATTTAATTTATGCCCAACCTTATTTGACAACTACCGTAAAAAAACATTTTCTGTTATAATTCCTAAGTATTGATTGCGAACTGTTTGGTTCCTTTATAACTAGAAAGAACTTTTCTCTTGAAAATTCGATTTTCTAAAGTTAAATAAAAAAACAAGTTATTGGAGGGCATTTTAATAGAAAGGACGTAAAGCACGACGTTTGGATTCAGAGACCCATGCATTTAAATTCCAGTTCTAACTTTCAAAGCTTTTATTAGTTTTTAATCCTATTTTTTTTATTTCACATTTGAAACTAGTATTTAAGTTTCTAATGGTTAAAAAATTTAGTATAAAAACATATGAGATTCTGTCACGATTATAATGCGTTCCATATGTTATACTGAGTTAAACATATGCGTATTTTGTCTGATGTTAATTTATGATGGTTATTTGTACAAAGGGATGAAAACTAATTTATTTATAAAGTATCAATAAATTACATTAAAATTAGAACAAAGCAAAGTAATAATTGTATACTATATTGTGGGCTAGACATGTATAAATAATTTATTAGTGTTTTTGCAATAAAATATTATAATTTCACGTTACATAAGCATTTCAAATGAAAGAATTCAATCCTATTGCTATAATCAGAATTAATAGTATACCCGTGGGCAAACTTAGATAATTATCTTTTTCATACTACATTTTTGATTAGGCAAATCTTTAGGGTGCCATGCGGTTCCCCCTGGGTGCCCATTTAGAAATGACCATTTTTTATAAAAACGGGATAAACATTTACAATTTTGCAAATACTACTTGACCGATCGATCCCATCTTAGGCACATTACATTTTATAGATAAAATCTAGAAGATCACAGATTTTGGTTTGTTTTTATAACTTATTTTTTAAAGTTATTAACAATAATCGCAATTAACGATTTTCCGCCTAATTTTGGAATAACTTTTTTATTTATACAGCGATTTTGATTTAGCAAATCTCATTTTATAGATAATTGTCTGTAGTTTATTTCGTCTGTTGAAAATTTTTTCCTCGATGTTTTGATTTTTTACAATATCGATTTTAACGAAAAGTTGTCATTTTACTACCGTAAAGTTTAAATAAAACATATCGCTATAAACATTTCGATACGCACGAGATGAGAGGCCTTTTCTATGATCGTCCCCAAGATATTCCAATGATAAAATCGGACCGGGTCATTAGTCATTTATTTAACAGTAGGGCTTACCTTCCTTTCCTGGTCTATAAGTTTTTCATCAACTAGAACTTTCGCTAAAAAACATAGTTTCAATAAAAAAGAAAAACGAATCGAAGTAATACTCTCAAATAGATTAAAACCATGAGTAATAATTAAAGAAGCATGTGAAATCTGACAGTAACAGTATAGGCGTGGGCAAACTTACATTCATCATCTTGTTCAGACTCGTATTCGCTTCCAATTTGACGTTCAGAGTTCAGACATTGGATTGCACGATAACATATTCTGTGATCCTCAAACGTCGACTATACCGTTGTATATGACGCAACTATATTTATCTAATTAGCGGGTATTGAATAATTCAGTTTTAGTTTAAAGGTGGATACACTTAGATACTACGTGAAAAGTTCGTGTACCCCGTTTTAGTTCAATTTAATTCGTTTTAAGTTTATAGCTTGTTTCTGTTTATTTAGACATCAAGATACAATAGAACAAATTTTACAATTAGTTATTTGTATTCAAAACAGGATTGTATGGATGGTTTAACATTCGATGATATACTAACTAAGTACAGCCTTTAATGATCTGAACGCAAGACTAGTAACGCCAGAGAGATAAAATGAAACTATGTGCTATATTACTCTCCCAAATTCTGATAACGATAACCAAACGACTATTAGGTTTTGGGAGTGGTGGATCCGCATGCATATAACTATCCCCCTCGGGATTATAGGCCCGTGTTTAGAGCCGTTGTAGTGAATTTTGCAGGGCAACTAAAAACATTTTTATTTAGATTATAGTTATATCTACGAGGATGGATTGAAAAGTTTTCGACCTCTACGGGAAGATGGCAGCTCTCGTAATTTTCTAGAAGTGCAGTTGTATACAGTTGTTTGATGGGATTTATGTGAAAAAATCGAGGATCGAGCTGTGTTTAAATATTTATCTTTGAAAAGCAATACGCTTATGCAAATCAAAGATGTGTTGGATTCTGTGTATGAGGACCATCAATTCACACAGTAAAATTTTAGCCCGCTAAAAAACCTGATTATAACGAATTTGGGATCGATGGACTGCAAAAACTGCAACTACCGACGAAAACATCACCAAAGCACACCAAATGGTGCTAGACGATCGGTGAATTAAGGTGAGAGAGAGATATCTATCTAGGAAAGGTTATGAATGTGTCAAAAGAACGTGTTTCTCACATTTTAAATCAACATTTAGGCATAAGAAAGTTGTGAGCATTGGTTTCAACGTTAGCTCACGTTACACATAAAATGTGTTCAATTGGACATTTGCAAAACTCTATTGGCGCAATAAATCTGAGTTTTGGTGCCGATCAGTTGCTCTAGACGAAACTTTGTTTACCATTATACGCACGAAACAAATATACAGTCCAAACAGTATTAGACTGAAAAGGAGAACCGGCTTACAAATCTTGTTACACCAAGACACTGCACGGACTATTCGCCTTACTTACCAGATCTAGCTCCAAACGACTTCTTTTTGTTCCTTTTTTCAGACCATCCTCGGATGTCTTTATCATATTACTTCATAGATATTTTAAACCTCTAATTAGACATTCTGGTGTTACAGGATTTTATTTTTAATCCATCAATATGGTACATAAATCAAAACAGGCAACTTTAAGCTGTGTGGGATTGAGAGTAATGGTTTTGGTATCATACAAAATAGTACCATTTACTTTTTGAACAAATTATATAAGTACTTATATTTCCTATAAACTATGAAAAAAGGTTTGTGGATACGTGAGTTTTTGAAGCTTGTACTCATCCTACTAACTGCGCCAAATTTATTGATATACGCCATACGACTTTAAGGAAATTAAAAGTTTTTAATTCTTTTTATAACTAGGAGATCTTTGTTAAATGTTTGTTAAAACAAAAACCTTTTTCAAGCAATCAGTTTATAAATGTTCTTACAGTCAAAATAATTCAAATTAACTTTAAATTATGGAATGTCCTTAACTTTTTGGATAATTATTTTTTATTAAATATTTTGTAAGTTGAACTCCACGCTATTAGTCCGTAGGTTGGGTGTCTCAAAAATGTAAAGTGAACCAATTTGAGTTCATTGATTCAAAAAATGTATTTAATTTATATGTAATAAATATTTTTTTTATAATTATAGTTATTTGAATTCCCCTCCTTAACTGAGAATCTACGTAAATTGTATACTCCAAGATATTTGGCTAAGTATTGTTTAAGCTTTTTATGTTGCTTTTTTGTTTCTGAACAATAGAATGATAGTAATTTATTTCTGTAAGATTTAAATGATAAACACTGTTTTGTCATAATTGACTGAGATATGATCTTTGGATTTAAAGTCTTTCGACAGCTTGTTACTAATGACGTCATACCTACCTGTGCTTTTAAACATATTTGAAATGGAGGAAGCAGGAAGCGGTATATATATTATCATTTTTGTAGGATAAATGACTTTTCCTTCTTTATCAAAACCAACTACAGACACTGTGTTTCGCTCTCATTTGAGCTCTTCAGTGTAGTATAGGTTATGTCTCTTCAGTCACTAATGAAGAGATATCCCCTGTATGAAATAAATAATATCTACAGATGTGGAATTGCGAAAGTTGGAAACATTCGCAACTAGCGCCATCTTTACTCCTTGTATGTGCTGATTATCTCGGATAAAAATAGTGCTAGGTGCATTCATATAAACTTTTTGGCTTATTTTGAACCATTCTAACATTTGTGTCTGTGCCTCTGTAGATTCTTTAGACTATGAAATTATAGTTTTAAAAATCAAAGAAGATATTGTGTAGGAGTTTTTTTCTTGACACAGTTGAATTGGTATTTGATAAACTAGATTCATTTCTTTTACACGCCCTGTTAGTCAGCTATTAATTTCATTTCGTGTTTGGACAACGATTATTTGTTGATTATTGCAACTAATATAATTTACTTAAAAAATAACTGATAACATGGTCTGAATGATTATAAATAACCATCAAAAAAGACTATAAAAATCATCATCCGGAACAGTGGCACTCTAAATTATACGCTTTGAACATCCAAAAATTATAACTCATTTATATAGTATACGTAATTATGAAATAGTAAAAAGATACCGTTAACAAATTTTCTACTTTATACTTTACGACAATGAAGCTTAAGAAATAAAGGTAAGTCAACTGATTAAGTTCGAGAAATGTAAAGTGATGGTACGAATAATTTTTATATTTCAGCTGCGAAAACTTCAAGGCAATTTAAATTCTGGTTAAGAACAGAGAATCCAGGGATGGCTTAAATTAGATTTGCAAAAATTTATTTTCAGATTCACTACACATTTTTGTAGCATACTTTTCAATTTATTTATTTTGTTTTCAAGAAACATGTGGTTTCTTTGCTTTTATAGAGCATACATAATGTAATTGACTATGTAATATTTTTCTACAACTGACTGCAGTGGTAATTGAATTTCTTATAGCTCGAATAATGTTCATCTGAATATTGCATTATTGAGTGCGATTGAAGAGAAAATTTTATTTACAGATAAGACTGCACTGTAGCAGGATGAAGGGTCTTCAAATATATAATTTGAAATGTAATTTGTCTGTATTATTTTGTTTCACGGTGGTATTAAGGAATTTTATAATACGAGGGTTTTTTAGTTTTGCATATAGCCGCTTTTAGAAGGCGCCTCCAGAAACATATCTTTTGTTGACATAAATCCAGAGTTTCATAGCGATATAACAAGTCGTGTAGGTACAGTGAATTTTTGAAATTAGTCGAAAAATGGATCTTAGCCAAGAACATTTTCGAGAAATAACTTTTCACACCAGTAAACTATTTCCAGTTGGTATTGCAAATTTTAACGTGGTCGCTCCAGTTTCAGCGACGAATCCAGGCTAGGTCTACCCAAAACAGCAATTACTTAGCTAATTCGTCAGCTAATTAAGGACATAGGCATAGATAGATGCATCTTTGGGCATTTCTAAGACCTCGATCCAAAAGATCCTACATGAAGGACGAATAAGGTCTTTGACTGGGTGAGTGTTTTTTTGATGTGTCGAAGTTTTCGAACGTCTAGCATGATCCAAATTTTACCTTTTTATATTTTGAACTCTAGCTAAATTGTAACCCTTAAATTACCCTAGGCTAGCTCCTGAGGGTCGTGGCTTCCTTCTGAGTCTATACAACCCCTCCCAAACATTAATTTAGGGCGCAAAGTACAGACAAACAAATAAAAAACGGTAAAATCAGTTGTAAGTTGATTTATTTAATCAATCAAAAGTTTAGTGAAAAAATAATAATTAATTTAATCTGTTATCTTTGGTTTATTTCGATTCTTCCTGTTGGAGCTTGATTTATTGTGGATCGGAACTGCTCTAAATCCAAACGTGGATGGAAGTGGGTTTTATTGCAAGGAAACTTCCTTTGTGTCCAAACCCGGGAATGGTTTCACCTTGAGCCGACTTCTAATGATCAAAATGGCTGTCTGTAGTCAGCGAAACTTTTCTGTTTTACGGTAATCCTTAATAGGGCCCTTCTTTGATGTGGTAATAACCTAAATAAAGGGCCAAGGTAATCAGAAAATATTTCCGATTTTATTTAGAATCGAAGATAAAATGAAAGAATTGAAATAATTTTCTAACGAAGTAACAAACTTTCTCCTACCAAATCGACGCGAACAGACCATCCACACCGGCGCGATAAAATTAAAATAAATAAAAATATAGTCCGAAGGATATACTTAAAAACGAACGTTACTTGGTCTAACATCATTAATAGTATATTACTTTACGAGTGTAGTAAATTGCATATTACAGCGAGTGTGTTTGGCCCATGAGCGAGCTTGCGAGCGAATGGACTAAAGAAACGAGCTAAATATGCAATTTGGTCCTCGAGTGAAGTACTATGCTTTACCCACGACTTACCAAATGGTTTTGTATAAAACTAAAAATAACAAACATAAAATCTAAATTTTGGCATAAGTTGTCAAAAATATTCGATTTCAATGAGAAGTTCTGTCTGAGAAATGTCAATTGTTAGTTAATTTAATATATACCGTAGGCGTGATTCAGTGCATAATACAGGTTTCTATTTACTTACTCCACTAGTGGAGTAAATGAAAATATAACACAACTGCTCAATAATTTGACACTTACTGACAGAGATATAGGTTAAAAAATACGCAATTTACTTATGAGTCGTGGGTAAATATTATTATTTTCGTTGTCAAAAGAAAAATCTATTATATGGGATCATAGCTAATATACAAATTGTTTGGTGATTTTGTAGTTCCATCATAATTTCCACTTCGGTTAAATTATTTATCTACTACGCTCTTGTGCAAACACTATGCAAGGTTTTTTAAACCTTCGTAATTTTATGTGATCACGATCTGCATCAGGATTTATTGATGATTTTGCATTATTCCGCAAATGTTTGTTCATAATTATAAATGCAAGTATATTTTACTTGCTATGCGATTTTATAATTTTAACTGATACCGCTCCTTTGTATTAAATTTAAAATATTCGTCTTTCTTTAAAATGGAAATTGGTATCGATTGAGTGCTAACTTCAGAATCTCATTATTTAATTTTTCTACTCGTTAACGAATGGTGTTCGAAACAGCTCTTTTACTAATCAGTATTTCTTTTGAATTTTTAAATGACTTAGATAGAAGTCCAATTTTAATTTAATTAGTTACTTCTGAAAAACTGTGGGTAAAAAAAGTACAATGAATTCTAAATAAAACGTTTGAAAAAGATCTAGATATATTTTTTTATTGTTACTATAAAGAGTGCCGGAAATTAATATCCTTCTTATGTATTAAATTTAAATAATTAAATTATTATCAATTTTATATTTTTTTACCAATTGTCATCCCCGTTATCAACAATTTGTTGCCATCCCGTGTGCAATTTCGTTAAAAACCAATTGGCTTTTGTACAAATATCTGGAATCTATATTTTGGATATCATCAGATTTTTTAAGTTATACTTCTATTCATGCACTCGATTTGTGTGGGGTTAAATGGGAAAAATCATTACATATGTAATGGTGTTAGTAAGAGAGAGACAGGAACACATATAAGGTATATTGGTCGGTAAAAACAAAGATGAATTATTTACCACATGTTTAGTCATAACTATAAGTCCTTTAAATACCGTTTAAATATTCAGTACATTGAAAAGAGATAGATATACAAAAAACAGTCTGAGCTAATGTTTTGGAGTATCATAGTGACGTATTACATTGTGTTTGACAGATTATTTTATAATTCTGTCACGTAAGTAAACATATAAAGTTTAGTATTTTATATTAATAATAATATTCAGTAATGAGTATTGTATTGTAGTCCATACTACCGTCACATGGTTGCATTATATCCTGCACTATGCTTTTGAGGTTGTTGGCTACATAAACAGAGTTTTTAAGAATAGTCGAAAAGTGCATTCCGAACAGACAATAGATAGAAAAATTACAACTCAGTAAGTATTCCAAATGGGTTCAATTTATGTACTCGGAGTTTTTGGGGTCGGTGAGCACGAATATCATGATGTCGAAAGTCTCCGCGGCACTTGGTGCTTAGAGTATTTACCTCTTCTCCTGGTGTTTTATGTAAATTCTGTACAAAATTACACTTGGAACTCGGCTGTTTTTTGGGTCGCTGAATACGAATATGATAATGGCTATGGTGTCCGAAATACCTGGTACTTAAGACGGACCTCGTCTCCACGAAATGTTATGCAAATTTGATACAAAATGAGTGTGTACTCGGTACTAGGAGGTTTTTGAGGTCGCTGAAAACGAATATCATATAATGATTTTGCTAAATCATTAGCATAAAAATGAATCCGGGCGCGTGTATAGAAGTATAACTTCTGCCGGCAGTCCCACTGACTGCCACACCCTTTTTTTTCCCAATTAGAAATTTTTATGTCTATCTGAAAAAAATGGAAAACCGATAATGAAATTTCGGGTGAGAACGGTAAATAAGGCAATATCTCCCAATCCCAGTTGGTTTTCCAAAATAACACCTTTTCTGTTTCCATTCTCTAGATACTTTTTAATTAAAGATTGATTTACCCGATCCAATTATTCACAGTAAAAGTCTGCATTTACAACTAATCCAGATTTCAACACTTCAAAATGAACGATTCTGCAAATACTATCCCAAACCTGACTTAGCTGTACTTCCGATTCATTTTGGATGTGTTGATCATTTAAGTGATCAAATAATCCTAAAAGGCTTTTGTATTGTTTCATTGAAACAACAAATGGTGGATCAGTTGACTTTCTGCAGATATGTAACAAATATGTATAACTAATTTTAAAATTTCTTAGGTATAATAAGTACACATTGCATTAGGTACTAACATATATCGAGATGCGCAGAAACAACATAAATTTCCTGCCTCTCGTACATTATGTTGTTACCATATTCCGTACATTCCCATGTATTAGCATTACTAGACATTTTTTGTTGCACACTTTTCTATTTGTTTATTTTGTTCCCAAAAAATATGTGGATTCTTTGAGCAGCAATAATTGTCAGTGGCACTTAATTGGAAACGAATATCATATGTTGAGATAGATGTTGATCATTTTCGTAAAAACTACCTACTTAAAATTTATCAAACAATACTTCATTATATATTTATTTTAATGATTTTTTGATCTTTATTATCGAAAAATAATGTGGAAGGTAATATCTATAAATGGAAGTGTAACGCTTACCAAATTATATAATGTTATATTTTGGAAAAAGAATAATGGATAACATTAATAATTATTGTAATTAATGGTAAAATATGACACAAAAATAAAGATTGTAATGTTTTTTACACGGTTAAGCGATTAAATTGTTACCTTTTCAAACAACCATAATTTTATAAGGCGAAACATATTTTATTGATTCCAATGACAAAAATGTCTGAAAATAATTAAAATGTCAGAATCCATTCATTTAACTCGATATGGCCACCTTTTGCTTTGACTATGGTATTAAAAATATCAAATATATACATCCCGATCTCTGGATCTGGACAATTGGAGAGGGACGAACAAGTGCTCTGCAGGCACTGAGGTCACATAAGGCCCATTGTGCATCCTCTCGTGTGTAAGGATAACCACAACTCAGGCTGTCATCAGACCTAAAGATTTAAAATAGGTGATAAGCCTCCCGAGGCGGACATTCCTGACATCGGCTGGTGTAAGCCAGTACTCGCCCAACACGAATCTTCTGATTTCAGATTTCTTCTTGTTCGCAACCTCTGTCTAGGGACAATTCTGCTAATTTGATCCTAAAGAGATGTGGTCTCCATTGGCAGTGACCTTTTAAGATTCCTACTGCTGTCTGCTCTCTGGCCAGTCTACAGTTCGTTGTTTCATCCCAGCACTGTATACAGTGCTGTTCGATAAGGTCCACAACTGCGGACATTGTTAACTTGGTAGATGGGCAAGGGCCCGCAGTTCTCCTCGCTAAAATTGTCCGCAATGCGGTTGCCTTCACAGTTCCCAAATCCTTTGATCCAGCTCAGAGTGACCACGTTATTCTGACTGGCCTCAGTTACAGTTTGTTTGGTGCCATTCTAGTTCTAAACTTGAATTAATACATGGTCTATTCAAGGTCAGTATTGTTTTTCGTCAGTCCATGTAAATATTTACATTCCTGTTTGTGATGTTCCTATTGATTTATTCTTTTGCAGCTAGGGTTATGCCTCTGACTGAACTACACTTGATAAGGCATCCATAGCCCATTTCATTTTTAGGCTCAGGGATCTAGAGTATATTCCACATCCTACATTTATCCGTAATCCGTCCTGCGACTGCATTTAATCTGGCCCGAATTATTGAAAATTAGTGCAGCACCCTTTTTAAACAACTGTTCTTAAATTTCTAAAAACTATATTTTTATAAAACACTTTCGAAAGATGTTTGCTCACGTTCAGAAAATTATGGCAATATTTCCATCGTCATATGTTAGTCCTGAAGCCCACACTGTAGAAAAGTGGAACGGTATGCAACTCTTACAGAATATATTTTTGTGTATTTGTAGTCGATCAAAAGCTATTCCAAGCTCATAACGAAAACGATTTTTGAAAGTGCAAAAAAACATGTTCCGGAACTGTTTAAGAAATATCTGCAAATACTTTTAAATTCAAATTTATAGAAAAAAATCCGGCGAAAACATATTTGCAGACTTGTATAAATAGTTAAGTAGCACATTACTCTGTAATGGCCAAGAAAAATCTTTGGAAAATTATGGTGTCTCGGAATATTTGGAGAAATGTCTGCAAAAATCATTGCAGACATTTACCAAACGTTCTGACTGAGATACCCATAATTTTCAAAAATCTTTCCTTTACCATTACGGACTGATGTGCTGCTTATATATGTATGCAAACTAAAAATACAATCTGTAAGGATTGCAGACATGCGTCTCCTGTTCCACTTTTATACAGTGTGGGACGCAGAACTATATTTGTAAACATACTTTTTTGTCCCGGAAATTGCAGGAAAACTCATTTAAAAACCAACTTACTGATGAATACCTTTTTTGCGCTTCTGACAGTTACTTCGTCACAGCTCGAACCTGCATTTGAAAATATAACAGCAAACCAAAATCAATTTCATATGCCTCACACACCTACCATCGTAGGGCTTCGAATAGAAAAGTAAAATATTCATTTTTAACATTTATGCAAGTGTGTGATACTGTAACGTTTTTATGATTAAACGTTTTAACACAAAATGTATTTTCATATAAATCTGGCTCTCTTCTGAAATTCCTAAAACTTTCTGGCCCTCATTAAGAAAGTTTACCCAAGACCTAATTGTTTGCTTACTTGAGATTGACACTTATTTCGGATGGTCGGTTAAATTCTCGTTGGAGCTTTCGCTCAAGTAAACACGATCATTTTAAGAGTTTATGAGCTGTTCAATAAGGAGATATTTTCATCAGAGAATACAATCTTTGCAAATTGATCATGTTCGGCCTCTTTTGCTCTGTCTAGCTAATTTTGTTGCTGTGCTGCGTTTTTTGAATTTGTGTTGCTTGAGATGGAGCTCAAATTACACTATTCGTTGTAGGCGTTGCGGTGTTATTTTTAGGTTCTTGGACATTTGATTACTACACCGATGTGGATTTCGCTCAAGCCGCTCTCCACTATGGACACTATTTGAGATATTTCACCTACATAGCATTTAGCGATACTGGTAGTACTATTGTTATGAGTTATATTACGAAATACAAACTATTTACTTTTAGATGTTTTAATTCACCAAAAATAGGTGGTTGTGAGTTTCCAATCATACAATTGTGTTAAATTTTATTAGGATTTTTTTTTTTGATATATCTTAGACCCAAATGTGTTTGGTAGCTTGCAAACAATATCATCAGAACAAGTGTCTCTCAATATAGATTGTCAGATATACCGGTATAAAGTTGGTAACTGATAATGGCCTAAGCCTCTAAATTAATTTTGTTTTATATAACTCTTTGTACCTGTAAAGTTAAAAGGATTGAGCTAGGTCTTACTTAACAGTGATATATAGTGACCTGTCAACAGAACAAGTATCTCTGAATATAAATTGTCAGATATAAAGGTATGAAGTTGGTAATTGATCAATTAATAAAGTTGGTTTCGTATAATTTCCAATACTTAATTCTTTTATACCGGAAAGTTAATAGGGTTGACATGGGTCTTACTTAACAGTGAAGGGCAATCAGTAAGGACCGCACCTTTAGATGCTCCTAACCCAATATTCGATTTGCTTTAGAAACGATCGAGTATTGAATAAAATTTATATCGAAGCTCTTTAACTACTCCATTTTTTAAAACCCATCGTTAAATTTTGTGTACAGATATTTGTGTATATATATTATAGAATATTTTTTTTATATTTAATTTTATTGTATTTCTGCACACCAGTTATCTTGAAGCGACAAACTATTTTGTAAACGATTACAGTTGTACTGTTCTTCAATACATCTCTACATTTTTAAATCATCTACAAAAATAGGAGTTAGATAAATTTAAGTCACTTCTAATTATATTCACTAATAAATTAACAGTAATGGCCCAAAATGGTAACCTTGCGGAATGCTTGTCAGTGCTAAGAATTGTTATGATTCATATTCGTGTCCTATTCTAGAAAGATATATCCATTTGAAAAACGGTTCCCATATACCAAGAACATTGGGATCAACACGATCAAACGCCTAAGTAAAATCTGTATACATGGCATGGATTTCGTGGAGCCGATCCATTGTTGTAGCAACAGATTTGAGCCGGGTTATCCAATCCCAAAACAACCATGTTGTTGCTAACCTACAGTATAATACATTTTCTCAAAAAAATTAAGCTTGAATACAAATTACCCTATCTACGATTCTTGACGTCGGATCTTCTTCTTCTTCTATTTTAAGTGCCTTGCTCCCCCAAGACTATTGTCGATCAGTAGGATGATTTTTAATTTTTCTACAGCTGACCTATAATAAATAGTGTCGTGGTGTTCACTCGAAACCACTGACGGAGGTTTTTCTACGCCCGAGGACGCGCTTTCCCTCTATCTTTCTATGAATAATTACATGTAGCATTTCATATTTCGGATTTCGCATCACATGGGCAAAGTAAGATTTTTAATGCAAAAATAATGAGAGGAATAATAATAGAAAGTTTTAAAATTAAAAATATTACTAATGTTACGTTCTAGGGGTTCAAAATAAAATCACTGCTGAACGAAAATGTCTAATTTATTTACACACACAATAAACTAAACGAATTATAACTAAATAACTAAACTAACTATAACACACTAATTTATATACAACAATTAACTTCGATTTATATTCACTATTTATTTTCACTTCGTAGTTCGCTCGAATATTTAGACTACTCGCTATAAACTTTAAACCTCCCCGTGGGTCGCGGCATCTCAGCTTATATACCAGTCCACTGCTTCCAGAACGTCTTTCGATAACACTTTCTCGACGCGCGTAGAAAGGAAGGAATTTTCTCGATTGCTAGACTTCCGGGAATCAGTTGTTTACCTAGCGCTATCAGGGCGACAGAGGCGTACTCAGGGAGTCTCGCTCGTTACACTGCCCCCTCCTTAAGACGTTCGGTCCCCGAACACCTTGGTTGGTATGTCTGAACCTACAGGCATCTCCCTTTCTGCAGCTCCCTTGCTTTTCGAAATAGCAATCCACAGTCTTCTCCTTCATTGTGTTTCCGCTCGGGTTGAAAATGCACACGAGTATCTCTATTCCTGTCTTATGGAAAAGCACCTCGAGCATGTTCCGGACGACTCTCCAGTTGAGTTGATCTAGACCACAACCCAACTTAGGCACAGCCAGCTTCTTCACTTCCAACCTGGTGAGTTCGTTTCTTAGGTTCAGCAAGGTATTCCACATACTTTTATAGCTAGGCTTGTGATCGGAAAACCTCTTAGTCACCATGTAGAAGAGGTGACGATGACCGTCAGTAAGACTTAGAATTTTTCCGGGATGGGGCTGTTGTCTGGAGAGCTCAGATACACGGCCAAACTTCTTCCTGAAGACTAATGCTATTCCCCTGGACATACGCAGATCTTCGGCGACACAATGGGCTAGGGAATAATCTCCAGGCACAGAGAAGAGGTCCTGCTGCTGCTCGGTGGTAACTCCGAATCGTGCCTTCCCAGTTCCACCATAGTTCTCCATGAACTGGTCGAAACTCATCTCAACATGCTCTGGGCTGGTCGTCCTTCTCAGATGGGTCTCGTCTTGTTCGTCGTAGTCCGCCTCGTATTTCGCCAACCGATTTACATGGACCACGCGCCTCTTGCCCCTTGGTAGTTTTTGTATACGGTACACTACATCATTGATCCTTTTTACCACTCTGTATGGACCCTCCCAATTCCTCTGTAGCTTAGGTGATAATCCTCTCTTCTTCTGGGGGTTGTACAGCCAGACCAAATCTCCAGCGTTAAAACCACCTTCTGTAGCTTTGCTGTCATAACGGGTCTTCATTCGGTCACTAGCAATTTGTATGTTTTGTCGGACCTTTTCATGAATGTAGTGTAGCCTGCCCCTCAACGTGCTCACGTAGTCCTCACCAGCTATCCCTGTTCCGGGCTTACAACCAAACTCTAGGTCACAGGGTAATCTTATTTCCCGGCCGAACATGACACAAGCTGGTGTCTCTCTAGTAGACTCCTGTACGGCTGATCTGTAGGCCATGGTGAACAGATGAAGGTATCGGTCCCAGTCTCTTTGATGGTCAGAGACCACTTTAGCCAAATATTTTCCCACAGTTTTATTCATTCTTTCGACTAGGCCATCTGACTGTGGGTGAAGAGGCGTTGTCCTGGTCTTCTTGACTCCGAGTATTTCACAAATGCTCTGGAATAGGCCAGACTCGAAATTTCGTCCCTGATCAGAATGTAGCTCCAGTGGCACTCCAAACCGACTAAACATCTCTTTTATCAACACGTCTGCCACTGTCGAGGCCTCTTGGTTTGGGATGGCATGTGCTTCAACCCATTTGGTAAAGTAATCCGACGCCACCAATATGTACTTGTTCCCATCGTCGGTCTCTGGGAATGGGTCTGCGATGTCTATAGCAACTCTTTCCATAGGCCTGCCTACGTTATACTGATTCATTGGCGCTCGTCGTTTTCCTCTTGGGCCATTCGTTGAAGCACAAAGTCTACATTTTCGGCACCAGTCCTTGACGTCTTCTTTGCAGTTGACCCAGTAAAAACGTTCTCTGATCTTTTCCAACGTTTTCTTGATGCCGAAGTGTCCACCGGAGGTTCCATTATGAAGTTTCTCCAATACTTCTGTCGTCCGACTCCGGGGAATTATCAGCTGAGTCCTAGCTGCAGTACCCTCGTCATTCTCGACGGACCTCTTCAACAATCCATCCTCTAAAATGATGGAGTCCCACTGCGCCCTGTAGGACTTGATCCTAGGACTCAGGTGACTCACTTCTTCCCATCTTGGTCTCTGTCCTTTTGCTTTCCAGTCAAGCAACATCTTTAGTTCGGTGTCATCTTCTTGGTCTCGCTTCAGGGATTCTGGCAGCCAATCCAGATCCACTACGGTTGTTCTTAAACAGAATTCCTTCTCTTCTGCTTTGCTGCAGTGTTTGCAGTCAGAAGGACAAGGTCTTCTAGATAATGCGTCAGCGTTGCCATGTGACTTTCCGGCCCGGTGTTCCACAGAAAAATGATATTCCTGCAGCCTTTCTATCCATCTCGCAACCTGACCTTCTGGGTTCTTGAATTGTAGAAGCCACTTCAGAGCAGCAAGGAATTCGCGACCGTACAAGTATTTATAGAAGTGTTCCATGGACTTGACTGCGGCGAGAAGTTCTCTCCTCGTAACACAATAGTTACGCTCAGGCTTCGACAGGACCTTGCTGAAATATCCTATAACTTTCTCTTGGCCATTCTGAATTTGGGATAATATGCCTCCTATGGCCGTGTTGCTTGCGTCCGTGTCCAATATAAACCTTCCACTGGTCTGAGGATAACTTAATATAGGAGCTGTTGTTAGTGCTTGCTTCAGTCGATTGAAAGCATCCTCGCATTCAGTATCCCATTTGAAGTCCCTTCCATCTTCCGTCAGTCTTGTTAGAGGCTTCGCGATGTCAGCAAATCCAAAGACGAACTTCCTGTAGTATGTGCACAAGCCAAGAAAACTCCTTACTTGGTGCTTGTCCTGTGGTACTGGCCATTCTCGTACAACCTTGACTTTGTCTGGGTCAGCACTAATGCCATCTGCAGATACTACATGTCCTAGATATTTCACTTCTTTCCTGAAGAGGTGGCATTTCTTTGGACTGAGTCTTAAATTTGCAGTGCGTAGTCTTTCAAGGACTTCTCTTAAATTTTCCAGGTGTTCGTCAAATGTCCGGCCAAATACTATGACATCGTCCAAATAAACTAGGCACGACTTCCATGACAATCCTCGAAGAATGTCCTCTGTGAGAAGCTTGTTTAGCAGCTTCAAATTCTAGGGCATGGGCCAGGGCGTCATCTAGAGTTTTGGGTCGGGCCAACCGCAACGTCTGCTGAGTCTCCGTGTCTCTCAACCCATCGACGAAGGTCTGGACAGCAAGTTGTTCTAGGAAGCTGTCCGGTGCTGAAGGATAGGCCAGCCTTACCAACCTTGCTATGTCTGCTTCGAATTCCTGCAAGGTTTCTGCGCTCTTCTGATGGCGACTCTTGATTTGTGCGTGATACACTTGTTGGAGATGTGCATCACCATATCTCATTTGCAGTCTACTTGTCAGAGTCTTATAATCACCTTGTTGACTTACAGGAATGGTCTGAAGGATATTCAGTGCGTCTCCTGTTAATGCAACAATTAAGGCAGTTGCTTTCTCTTCATCGTCCCAGCAGTTGGCGTTGGCTGCTGCTTCAAATTGTTTCTGATATGTGCTCCAGGGTGTTTTGCCATCAAAAGTTGGAGGTTTGATCTTTGTTCGGCCTGGCTCACCCCGTTCTCCCAGCTTAACCGAACAGTATTTGCTGAAGTTCTTACTCAATCGCTCTTCCATGGTTTTCACCTGTTCTTCCAATTTTACCTGCATTTCTTCCTCCATATTAACCAATCTGCCTTCAATGTTTCCAACCCTGTCTTCAAATTTTCCAATTTTATTGTTCACGTTCCCCATCTCGTCTTTTACGTTTCCCATTTCGTCTTTTACGCTTCCAATTTCGTCTTTTACGCTTCCAATCTCATTTTCCAGTTTGGAGTAATTATTCTTCAACTCATTTTCAATGAATGTCAATTTATCTCCCAAATTATCTTCCATTTTCTTAGTGTTTTCTTCCATTTTATTCTCCATTTTCTGGGTGTTTTCTTCCATTTTATTCTCCATTTTCTGGGTGTTTTCTTCCATTTTATTCTCCATTTTCTGGGTGTTCTCATCCATTATCTTTCTAGTATTTTCTTCCATTTTCAAGCTCATTTTTTCAAGGGCTTGCTGGAAAAATTCCATTGTCGCCTGATCCATTTTCTTCGCCTGTGATCTCGTTACTGGCATACAAAATATTCAATAATGAAGTCCACAATTTAAATTAACACAGCAGTTTAATTTACCCCACACCTGACACCAATTGTTACGTTCTAGGGGTTCAAAATAAAATCACTGCTGAACGAAAATGTCTAATTTATTTACACACACAATAAACTAAACGAATTATAACTAAATAACTAAACTAACTATAACACACTAATTTATGTACTACAATTAACTTCGATTTATATTCACTATTTATTTTCACTTCGTAGTTCGCTCGAATATTTAGACTACTCGCTATAAACTTTAAACCTCCCCGTGGGTCGCGGCATCTCAGCTTATATACCAGTCCACTGCTTCCAGAACGTCTTTCGATAACACTTTCTCGACGCGCGTAGAAAGGAAGGAATTTTCTCGATTGCTAGACTTCCGGGAATCAGTTGTTTACCTAGCGCTATCAGGGCGACAGAGGCGTACTCAGGGAGTCTCGCTCGTTACACTAATATATTATTAATTTTATAATATGTATGTAGTACTTCTCTTTTTGTTTAGCCGCTGCATTACCGCTTCATTTGTAAGTCTTTCAATCCAAGATATCCTCAATTTTCTGCGGTAAGCCCACATTTCAAAAACCTTAATCCTCTGGCACATCGTTTCCGTGAGAGTCCATGCTTCCATTCCATAGAACAAAATGCTGAACACATAGCAGCGTAATAAGCGTATTCTTAGCGAATTTTTTAACTCCATTTGGTTAGTACCATTTGCATTTTCCTAAATGATATATTCTCGCTTGCTCTGTTCTACATTTGATTTCCTGCGACAAGTCCCATTTTTCATTCACCCAGCAGCCTATGCACTATGTTTCCATTTATTCTAATATCTGCCAAGTTATTAGTTATATTTTTGTTTTTTTTTTTCTGATGACTATCCATTGAGTTTTCTTTATGTTTATTTCCAGACCCATTTATCGGCTATGGTCCGTCACTGAATGTAGGAGTGCCTGCTAATCAAACCTGTCCGTTGCTAGCAGAACTGTGTTATCAGCGTATCTCAGATTCTCTGTCTTCTACTGCTTCTTTGAAGATCTTTTCTGCATATAAATTAAACAAAAGCGGGGAGAGCACGCAACCTTGTCTAATGGAATAATGGAAATTTCTTCAGATGTCTGGTTGTTAATTCTAAAATCAGCCGTCTAATTCCAGTACAAGTCGGCTATTATCCGAATGTTCCGTCCATCCAGACCTATCTCTTTTAGTATAGTCATTAACAGTGTCGAATGCCTTCTCATAGTCGACAAAGCAGGCATATATATCAACATGCACGTCCGACATCTCTGTATAAGAACCTGGATGCTGAACAACGCCTCCCGCATATACCGAAACCACTCTTGAAACCAAACTGAGATTTGCCGATGTTTTCTTCACATTTGGTATCATATATTCTTGAATGAACGATTTTTAGGAACAACTTTAGCACGTGGCTCATTGAACTAATTGTTCTATATTCTTTGCAATATTTGCTGTTGGTCTTTTTTAGTATTGCGACAAAAGTTGATTTGAGCCAGTCTTTAGGGATAATTCCTGTCTTACATATACAGTTAAGCAAATTTAACAGAAGTGCTATAGGTCTATCTTCTTCCAAAATTATCAAAACCTTTATCTGTATTCCATCTGGTCCCGGCGTAATTCCATTTTTTACACCAGCTATGGCGTTTCTGCTTTAGTGATATCTATTCTGTCATGTGTAGTAATATCGTTTGAGACGCTTCTATTATCTGTAAAGAGATTTTCAATCTATCCTTCCATTCCTGTAGTTGTTCTTTTGTGCTATTTGTTCTTCTGTGCTATTAAAAATCTACTGTTGTTCATTCATAAGAATGTTCTTATTATTCTTTTTATAGTGACCAGCTGCCTATATAATTTTCTTATACATATTAAATGAGCCGTGGTTTGGCTTCTAACTGTTCTATTTTTCTGCATTCTCCCGTTAGCCACTCTTTTTTTGCTTGCCGAATCCTATTTCTATTTTATTTTGGGGTATCTCTGTTTCTGGTAGGGTCTTTATTTTTATATAATCTGTGGATATCCATTAATTTCAGAATATCGTCGGTCATCCAACTTTTGTGTTTGATGTTATTACTTTTCAGCACGGACGTTTTAATTTGATTCCACGTGTCTTCGACATTTCTCTCATCTATTGTCTGGTTAATGCTATCCAATCTTGAAGTTAGTTCAACGTGTATTTCTGTGTTTAATGTCAGATCGCTTTTATGTTTTATAAATTGCAGTTAAAAATGAATAGGTAACACCTTTTGCTAGCGATTTGTTAAATATAAAGTTTAAAGTCTGAGAGGTTACCATTGATCCCAAAATCAATTTCAGAACTGTTTACATTACTAGTCAAATTTTAATAGAGATTTGAAAAATTGGAAGCGCAAAGGTGGCAAACTTTATGATAATTGAACATACAGGGTAGGATTCAAAAGTAATGAGCCTCATTTTATTCTGAGGCGAGCGTACTTCGCCGCGCGCTCCGCTTGCCAGGGACGGTGGTGGGGACTGTTAGCAACACAACGCAGCTTAGTTCTTAGTTCAGTTGCCTCCGAGCTGTCGGAGCGGTAGGATCGGTCTGGAAGTGAACCTCTGTTCGGTGGTCCGTGACACGGCAGAATGGAGAGTTCGTTAGAGCAACGCTACGCGCTAAAGTTTTGCTTTTGGTTGGGCAAGTCTGCTTCCGAAACGTTCGCAATGCTTCAACAGGCGTTTGGGACTGAGTGCCTATCCTATTCTCAAGCGAAAAAGTGGCACAAGGCCTTTTGGGAGGGCCGGGAAGAGGTGCCCGACGAACCCCGGTCTGGACGCCCGTCGACGGCCCGAACTGACGTTAATGTGCAACGAGTGCGTGATTTTTTGGACACGGACCGGCGTTTGAGTCTCTATCAAGTATCAGTGGCTTTGGACTTATCGGAGGCAACGGTGCAACGCATTGTTACCGAGGTCTTGAAAATGCGGAAGGTCTGTGCCAAGTTCGTTCCGAGAGTTTTGACTCAAGAACAAAAAAACAATCGAGTCCTCCGAAGTCAAGAACTGCTGCAAATTTGCAAATACGGTCCTGGCTTTCTCGAAAAAGTGATAACCAGCGACGAAACATGGACTTTTCAGTACGACCCAGAGACCAAACGACAAAGCTCCGAGTGGCACACCTCAAGCTCACCACGTCCCAAGAAAGCGCGGATGAGCAAATCGAAGGTGAAGACCATGCTCATCACCTTCTTCGGAGTAAAGGGGATCGTCTATTTCGAGTTTGTCCCGCCCGGACAGACCGTGAATTCTACTTACTACCTGAAAGTCCTGAAAAGGCTGAAAAGAAGCGTCACTCGCAAGCGACCGGACATCAAGGACAGCTGGAAGCTTCACCACGATAACGCGCCCTGTCATACCGCCATCATCGTGAGCAACTACCTGACCCGGGTGAACGTTTCTGTGGTCCCCCAGCCTCCCTACAGCCCGGACTTGTCACCTCCTGACTTTTTTTTGTTTCCGCTTTTAAAATCTGCGCTAAAAGGAAAACACTTCGACTCGATCGAGGATATCCAAGCTAATGTCAAGGCAGCCCTTAACGCCATCCCGGAACAGGCCTACGCGGACGTCACCGAGAGTTGGAAATCCCGCCTACAGAAATGTATTGATGCAGAAGGGGCTTATTTTGAAGACTATTAGTTATTTGTACCGATTTGATTAATAAATTTGTCTTTCTGAACAAAGGCTCATTACTTTTGAATCCTCCTGTATGTGTAAAATATAACCAACAAAAATTTTTCATTTTGAAAATTAAATGGAATTCCGGTTGAATGCCAAAATTAAAATTAATTATTGTGTCACTTGTCATATACATAGAATATTATTTGATTATAACCCAATAAGCGGTCAAGCAAAATTGACATAATTCGAATGGAATAGTTGGATATTACAAACAATAAATAATAAGTGTGGCAATTTAATTTGTATCATAAAATTATATAATTCATGTAGGCTTTATTGTGTCGTTTTATTTTTAAAACAATTGACTATTGTACAAAATTTAAAAAAATGCTATTCTGCATTAACTTATATTCACATTACATAGTAATTTGCAAATTGATTCATAAATATAATAAATTTGTAATAATAGTAATATAGACAAAAGTAAACATGAGAAAACCCGGGATGGCATCTTCTGGCGACTGGAATCTCTGCCCACGCATTGAATTCTTGATCTTTGGTAACGTGAAGAAGTCTTCGAGACTATACGGTGGATGATCTAATAATTCGATGTTTTGAAGCTTCAAAAACTCGATTGTTTTTGGGCAGAGAGAGCACTTGCATTGTCGTGCATTCAATCTTCTAATGCAATAGTTGCCACCGGTCCAAATTTTTGCACAAACGTTGCGACCAATTTCTTTGACACACTTCGAGAACGGATCAATTTTGTTAATTTTTCCTCATCGAGATACATCCACACAGCGGATTGGCGTTTATTTTCCCGTTCGTAGGAGTAAATCCAAGATTCATCACCACTAACAAAACTATAACCGTTTTTCGACACCAATTGACGAGAACCGCTGTTTGCTCTTCTGTGAGAAAATAAGGGTTCCAACGGGAAACACATAGTTCTTCATTTAGGATCTTCATTATCGAGGTTTTTGAAATGTTCAAATATGCCTCTATCTCCTGGTATGTTACAAGGCCGTCATCCTAAATTACCTGACGAACCGCATCAATGTTTTGCTGTGTGACTGCAGTTTTGCGTGGACTTAACCTAGATTCGTCGCTCAGACTGGAGCGACCACGTTGAAATTCGTAACACCAGCGGGAAATAGTTGACTGGTGCGGTGCTTGATTCCCAAACACAGAAAATATTTCAGCGAGACATTGCTGTTGAGATAATCCTCTCCGAAAATTGTAAAAAATTATTGCTCGAAAATGTTCTTGACTAAGATCCGCCTTGATAATTTCAGAAATTTACTGTACCTACACAACTTGTTATATCCCCATGAAACTTTGGATTTATGTCAACAAAAGATTTATGTTAGATTTGTGGCTGTAGGTTCTATTGGTGGAGCCTTTTAAGCGGCTATATGAAAAACTAAAAAGACAACCTTCGTACCTTATTTTATATTCATGTTACTATTATCGCAGTATTTTACTATTTTTGGAATATTACAGTAACCAAATTTGATCTGGCAAAAGTATACGACATTTAAATTTCTCACGTAGAATTCAAACGAATTTACGTGGAAACGAATATATTTTCGTATCCTCGGAATAGCACTTTAACTAAACATTTTTAAAGAGTTATGAAGTTCTTTAGAAGTTAATTTTTGACCGCATCATTAATCTTTTGTACCATCCTTTTAAATTTATTTTCAAATATAGTTAATTTTTCAATTTACAAAACAATTTCAGTGTACTAAAATATGCAATTCTAAATTTATCAGACCATTTCGACTACTTAAATAATATAGTCAGTCCATTTTTGAGCTACACGAAAATGCAGACTGCGACACAACTACGGCATAAATAATTGATTTCATACTTCGATTCATAGAACTGCAAAAGCAAAATAATACTAAAGAAATTGCAACGTTCATTATGAATTCAATCCAGTCCACGAGCTCATCTCATCATTCCGCACCGACCAACCGAAGATCTCATTTTAACGAGCAAATCTGATAAAGAACTTTGTGTGTACAGACTTGATTTTAAACAAACAGAACGTCAGAGATTTTTAATTGTTTGTAAAAATCTATGAATAAATACAATTGTATCATACGAAGTCTTAATTAAATGTGAAAAAAATATATTAATATTACCATTTAAAATTAGTTAGGTTTATGTATCACTATTTAAGTGCAGCACTCTTATACAAACATACTCAAAATCTGGAGATATTAAATATTCTTGCTAAGGTGTTTTAAAAAATTGTTTTAACATGCCTCGACGTCATTTGGCCGAAAACGAAATGTTGAAGACTGTGGGGATGATTGAGGCAGGAATGCGCAAATTGATTGACGTTATAAAAATTACTCAGAAACTCAGAAGGTTATCTTACGCCTCTGGACTCGTTATCGTGAAACGGTAATCGTTTTGGACCGATATATTTAGTTAGAAGCGCGAAGAAATCGCACAGTGACTGTTAAATAAGCATCTCCGTGGAGCTCATAATGTGGCATATATTGGAACGGTTTAACAAAGGAAGCTCAAAATCTGGTCAACATTTGCTTTAGAAGAACGGTTACTTCCGATTGGTTTATAAACCTTTGTTTATGAGCACTTACCGCGAAACTTCGACAAAGCAACACCCAACGGCCAAATATCCTACATCAGAATAAAGCACGTGCTCACACTACCCAAACGACCAGCAAGTTTTTGGAGCTTTAAAACATCAAATTGTTAGACCATCCGACCTAAGTCCCAACAACTTCCTTCACGTTCCCAAAGATCAAGAATTCAATGTGTAAGCAGAGGTTCCAGTCGTCAGAAGAAGCCATGGATGCTTTAAAACAACGATTTTACAGGTGTCAACTAAAGACTGCCACAATTATTTTACCAATTGGTTTGAACGCATGCAAAAGTGTATCGATCTTGGTGGGACATATTTTGAAAAGCAATAAAGTGCTTTAAGTCTATTGCCACGTATTTTAATGAATTTAAAACAAAAATCAAATTTAGAAAAATAAAGAAATTTAACTAAAGCAATACAACTCCAGCTGAGTTCGGTAGTGGTCTCTCTACTGGCAAATTAGTGCCCAGCTCAGCCGTAGAGGTAAGTAAACAAATACTAGTGAGTCGCGCCACCGATTTAGACGGTCAAAATCGGAAACCCCTGTTGTTCCAGGCACTACTTTACCCACTGGAGATAATTAAATAAATTTTGAATTTTTAACGGTTCCAATTGAATTACACAATAACTGAAAGTAACGATAAGTGAGCTAAATAAAACTAAAATGTCAACTAGACCCTTCTTTAATGAACAACCAATTACAAAACTGTCAAGCCTCGTACTCGACAACGCTATTGATATTTATATAAATACAAAAAAAAATATATATGAATTATATTAATAGAGAATTTTATCCCAAAATATGTGTGATCACACGCAATATGAAAAAAAAAGTATAAGAAAAATAACTCTTAACTAACGACTTAATCTAATTTAGCTTATCTGTTAAACTAATAAGTTTTGCCGCAGTCCTAAGTATTAGGTCAGCACCCAAAATTCTGCCTAACTCTAGGACTTATGTCTGTATCGAGGACTTATGCCCGTAACTAGGACCCTAAAAATCGTAATTTAAAATTAACGATAGCTCAAACAATTTTAAATGACTCCTTGAATTAATTTGATTTAATAACATTACTCTACTTTACTGACTTAAATACAATTTAAACACATTGACTGATATTTGTATAACAATGAAAGAATAAAAGTGAATTTAAATGAGTATTACAACATTTAGAAGCTGATTTTTCTGAATTTATAATTAATGATCAAAACTAATAATTAAAATGTGCTTAACAAACTTAATTTTGACTGGCTAGTCACTACAAAATTATAACAATAACCTAAATCAAGATTAAACGCAATATTAATTTATAATAGTACAAAAATATTAATTCATAATAGTACAAAGAATTAAAAGGAGTCCAGTTACACATAAATAATACCTAAATACAATACACGAATAAATTCACATATAAAATAAAGATTTTCAAATTAAAATTTGCGGTTATATGGCGTTATTAATCTAGTAAAATATAAATACGTGACTCACCTATTTAAAATAGGGTTTCTTTTCTCGATAACCTCGTGACACAACTACTTTGTTGCTAACTGCAATGATGGGGAATCCTGACCACAATTCTCTGTCTGAACAGTCTTAAACTACCAAAATACCACAACTGTTTGTTCGTTGGACCACCTACACTCAAAGAAACCATGAGAATCGACGAACCACATGTATAAAGAAATTTGTACTCACCAAATGAAGATTTAATTAAATATCCGGACAAACCCGTATTTTCCACCGAATTCACCAAAATTCAGAGTAGGTAATCTCTCCCACAATATTCAATGGAAATGAACGAGGTTAAATTTCGTAAATCCAAATTAAATTGTCTTCGATGATTGAAGATTACAAATTAACCTCAAGACAAATCTTCTTTAACGATGCTTTCAGCACAAAGGTTCGTAAATGAAAAGAAAGACAGTTTCCCACGTCACTTCGACCACAATAATTTGACATACGTCGAAATAAGATATGGCCTCTACTATTGGGACAAACCGTAGCTTATTCAGCCAACAACTTACGAACAAACAGGGGTCATTCGACAAGACCAATCTAAATATTTATATAGACGACTATAAAAATCCCAACATTACCTAATTTTCCATTTATTTTTTTGATTTCAATAATAAAGTTATAAATATGGCCGAACGTTGGCTAGAAAACTACAATATACAAGTTATCGACGAGAAGGTAGGTCAGACGTCCTATTGTCAAAGATTTCAAACATCACACAATCATAATAATAAACTTATTTACAAAACCCATCGTTAGCGACAACTAAATATAATTTTATAGCCGAAATTAACAACAACAGTTGGCGTTTTACTATTAATAACCTATATCAACCGGTTTTGCCTCGATAAATTCTGCAATATTATAAGGTAAGCCAACGATTTTGTTTACAAATTAAAATCTATCGCTAACGCCAAAATTAACCAGTGACACTATTATATATTTTTTGTCTTTATGGCTGTATGTAAAACTTAAAAGACAACCCTCGTATTCTGTTATTATATCGTACTTAAAGATATTTTGTGCAAATTGCGGTAGCTTTGCTTACCTATTTGTTACAGGGTTTGAACCATAAAGGATATTCTAATTAATTGGAATATCGGATAATCATTATGGAATTATCGGATACCGAAGCCGTTTACAGAAGATACTCGCATGGTTAATGCGATTATTCACAATAATCCATCGTCTGCACTAAATACATGTACTTACTATTGGAGCTCGAAGCTTAGACTAAACAATTATTGCTGATAATAAGAATAATTTTTCTTTTCTCCAAAACCGCATGTCAATCGCAGAGAAAAGCATTAAATCACTAAATGTAATTTATCTTATACTTTTTCGGTGTTTATTTTCAGAAACTCTTCCTGGAATTGTTCTGGAACAATCTGCCTAACAAATAGATTATTCTTTCCTCTGAGAGAGAGTTTGAAATTAAAACTATAAAATATTTATCATCGCTCTACTTGTGGTGCTCTAATCATTATTTATCACCAGGGATTTTTCTAGATTTATGTTTGTTGTAGGGGAAATAAAATAGTATTTAAATTGTGAAAAGTTTTATTAAAACTTGTGGATTTACTTAATAGGTACGTTTATATGTTTAGAATTATAAATTTTACTTAAAGTTGGTGTTGTAATCAAAGCCAGCAATGGTATAGATGTTAATTGGAGATTTTTTGACATTCTTTATAAAGCAAAATACAGTTGGGTCCGTGGTTCTTTACCCGTGCGTCACTAATACCTGGCGAGATAAAACACATACTTTTAATCTAGCGTCATTGTCTTTCACGCATGTAACTAAAGACAAAACAGCTACCGCATGTTATTAAGTTGCAATTTCCGACTTACTTCGTATGCTTTAAATCAGTGGTTCCCAACTCACAGATGACTGCGGACCACTCAGCCTAAAAGTGAGTTTCCACGGACCACCCATATGTAATAATGTAACAAAATGTTAAAATACATTATTACATATATACACAAACTTATACATAAATACCTCCACCCTGATAAATACATATTAGTTGTGACCAAATCCTAATGTGATTAAACTGATTAAAGAAAACCATTTTAGAGAAACAAACTTTTTATTATCAATTAGGCTTAACACTAGTAATATTGATAATATTACTTAAACATTCAGTTTATCTTTTAATAATAAAGTAAAAAGAATACAAAACTTACTTGTTAGAAAATATAAATGAAAATTTAACTAATTTTTGTTCAATGTGATTTTTGTGCACGCATATGTTTAACAAGCTGTGGAATTTTCGGACTTAAGCTCTTACTAAGAGCCACTCTTAAATCACTGCTTACACTTAGCCGATTTCTTTGTTTGTTTTTCATTAATAATAAAGTAGAAAATCCCTGTTCACACAAAAATGTTGTGGAAAACATTATGAGATACCGCAAAGCTACTTGCCGAATCTTGGGGAAGGTCAGGGCTTTCTTACACCACAACTCTTCTAGCTTTAAACCAGATTCATACGAATCATTGAAGTTGCTGTCATTTTGAAGTTCGATGGCCTCCTCTTGAATATCGTCAGGAAGATCTATAGGCCTCACATTGAAAGGATTTCTAATAAGTTTTTTCAAATGTTCTGTTTCATCTTTGCCATATTCAGGGAAATAACGACCAAATTCACGTTTAAGGGTACTTAAGTGATTGAGTATGTTATGCTTCAACTGGTCTGTAACAGAAGCATATTCCTTGTTGTTAGCAAGCACGTTTAAACTCGGGAACGATTGAAAAATGTTTTCTTCGACCTTGCCTATCCAAAGATCAATCTTACACAAAAACGCACGAAGTTTGTCCTCGAATACAAATATATTGCCAGTACCATCCAAATGTTCATTTCCAGATCCTTGAAGTTGTAAATTTAATTGGTTCAAATGATTAAAAATATCCACTAGATATGCAAGTTTAATCTCAAAGCTTGGTTCACATATAGTTGTTCAAGGAAATGTTACTTTTTAGTCTCAATAAAAAATGCTTTCAACTCCTCTCTCAGCTCGTATAAGCGTGCCAACATATAGCCTTTTGACAGCCAACGAACTTCAGTATGATAAAGTAGTGTCTCGTGCTCAGAGTCTAATTCTGTGCATAGCTTTTTGAAGATTCGGGTGTTTTTCGCGCTACCTTTAACAGAGTTCACCATCTTAATGGCCGATTTCATAGCATTTAATAAGTCTTCTGGCATGGTTTTCGATGCTAATGCTTTACGATGAATTATGCAGTGCATTGTAACTATATTAGGGTTCTTCTCTTTTAATAATGTTGCTAGGCCTGTACGTGACCCAAGCATAGCAGGTGCTCCATCGGTACAAAAGCCTACTAGCTTCTTCCAATCCAAGCCATGTTTCTTAAAGTAATCACATATTATTTTCATGACATCTTCTCCTTTTGATGTCGTTTCCAACTCTTGTGACATTAAAAGTTCTTCTTTTATTTTGTTTTCTTCTCCCAAATATCGAACAAAAACTAGCAACTGGCTGCACTAAGATACGTCCGTACTCTCATCACACTGCAGACTAAAATAAGGAGAATTTTAATTTCACAAACCTACTGGTTCTCAATGTCAGTGGACATGGAATCAATCCTTGACTTCACTGTATTGTTGGATAAAGGAATGTCTTGCATTTTCTTGGAAGCGTCAAGTCCTAAAACCTGTTCGACTGCTTTTATCAAACATGGCTTTACAAGTGTTTCACCGATCGTGTGGGGTTTCTTAGCCTTAGCAATCAATTGAGAAATCTCAAAAGAAGCTACCAGTACCTTTTCAGAAGATTCGTATGCTGCACCGGTTTTTCCTAATTTCATTTTCGATAAGTTTTCTAATTTTCCAGCAAAGAATTCAGGTGGTCGGTCACTTAGATTAGAATGATGTGTCTTTAAGTGGCGTTCCAGTTTTGCAGGCTTCAAGGCTTCATTGCTGAGAACAGTGGCACAAATCACACACTGAGGTCTAATCTCTTTATTTATCTCGATTGACGTAAAACCAAACTTTATATAACCACTGTCATATTTCCGTTTTGGAGGCATTTTTAATTTAAAAAGTACAACAAATACACCAATGTTAGACAGTGATTTTATTAAACACAGAACACCTATGAAACAAATGTCACTCCTTTGATAGAATCGCCGTGCGAAGTTGCGACTGAAACTGAATGAACACTGAATTAAACTTGCTTGAACAGTAGTATTACCAGAAGTCACGTGAGAGCGTTGTCAGATGCCATGTCACAGCGTTGCCAAGTCTGCTGTAACTGTACATGTAGTACCTATTTATTATTTTTGTTCCACAAAAATCAACATTTTATAAACTTATCGGCGGACCACTTCCAAGTCTCTCACGCACCACCTTTGGTCCGCGGACCACCGGTTCGGAACCACTGCTTTAAATGATGACGCACGGGTAAAGAACCACGGACTCAACTGTAATGTTGATATCCTATATTACATTATTTAATTAAATTAAGCATTAGTTTCCACTCAACTAAACAATTTCAAAATTAGTAAATTAGACGCTATATAAAGTTAATATCGTTATTTGACAGGCCTAGTTGTTAGTATATATGAAATTAAGACAAAAACAACCACTCTAAAGCAAGTCTCCGATGTACCGGTATACTAACTTTCAAGCAAAAAACACAAACACCGACAGGAGCAAAAACCATGAAACTCGACAACAATTAAGCCTCTTTAACATAACAAGCGAACACTCTCCAAAACCATATTGAATAGTTTTAAAGTGCAGAACCTGTCAAAAAAAAGTTGCAGTTTAGCCCGAGCATGAAGTCGACGGCGTGCGAAGTTCAAATTGCTTACATTGTTGTGAGATCAATTCTGTTAGATAATTGTGACTTTGCACCGCGTTTTGCGAAAGGTACAATTTAAATATTTGTGCAGCTCTTCAAAGCAGAGATCGTTAAATAACTATTTAATTTCAATTTATTCCAAAGAGTACTAATTTCAATACTCAAATAAATCATTTCGAGATCGATTAAAGGAAATCAAGTATATAAAATATATATCATTATTACTTAAATATTAACGCCATTCAGAATCTCTTTAAATAGTGCAAGAGTTGTCTTTTTAGTTTTGCCTATAACCCTAAAGACAAAAAATATATAGACTTATAGTACTTTATTGCTTTTCAAAATATGTACCACCAAGATCGATACACTTTTGCATACGTTCAAATTTTAAAGGCATCGATGGCTTCTTCTGGCAACTGGAATTGCTGTCCACGCATTGGATTCTAAATCTTTGGGAACGTGAAGAACTCGTTGGGACTCCGGATTATACGGTGGATGGTCTAACAATTCGATCTTTTGAAGTTCCAAAGACTAGATTGTATTTTGGGCAGTGTGAGCACTTTCATTGTCCTGGTGTAAGATGAACAATTGTTGCCACATGACCAGAATTGGACACAAAAGTTGCGACCATTTTCTTTAACACTTCGAAAACGGATCACTTTTGTTGGTTTTTTCACACAGTCGAACTTTTCCTATAGTAATAAATATATTTGCAAAAACCTAATTATAGTCGATTTTATTTGTAGAAAGTGTATCATATTGTGCCTTGTATATTAATAAACGTTTTGCCAAAAACTGTACCTTATTCTGTTTGTTTGATTTATTATTCCTAAAAATTTATACCTAGGAACCAAATTACACAAAGGGCAGTTAAACTCAAAACTATTGTGTACCAACATGAACCATCGTTAAAATCTAAGGGGCTTAAAAACACCTAGTCTTTTCAATGTTAAATTAAGCTGTGCTACTGAAGTGAAATACTTTGGTGTTATCCTTGACAGCAGGCTGATGTAGAACTCGCATATAGAAAAGTTTGAAAAGCATATATATCTTATCAGCAATGCCGTCGAACCTTAGGACAGACCTGGGGATTATCCCCCAAGGTCACCATGTGGATCTAGGCAATCATAAGACTTATGCGAATATATGGTGTTGCCGTGTGGTGGCTCAAAGTGCAAAAAACGCTACCTGAAAATTAAACCAAATCCAAATATTAGTATGGCTTCTCGTAATATAAGCCATGCAAACAAGACAGTCCAGGGCAATGGAAGTAATACTTTGACATATTTGTTAAGCAGGTAGCTTTGATGATGATGGTACGCTTTGGCACTGTTGGTAGCGAACCCACTGTAGGGACCGGCACCCATAAAGAGAGAATTACTAAAGGCGATACCACTTTTACAGAGGACACGGATGCCGTCGTACCAATATTTATCCTTGACAAATCCTACAAAACAGTTAAGACAGCAAACCTCAACGTAGTGAACACTCTGAGTGCCTATACGGATGGATCAAAAACGCAGCAAGGTGTGAGATGTGGAATATACTCTAGATCCCTGTGCCTAAAAATGAAGTGGGCTATGTCAAGTATATTTCAGTCAGTACTCGCAAGCATAATCATAGCTGCAAGAGAATTAATCAATAGGAACATCACAGGCAGGAATGTAAATATTTTCACAGACTGCTGACAGGCACTACTGACCTTAAATAGTTCACGTATTACTTCAAGCTTAATACTAGAATATCACCAAACTCTAACAGAGGGCAGCCAGAATAAATTGGTCAGTCTGAGCTGAATCAAAGGACATGGGAACCCTAAAAGCAACCGCATTGCTAACAATTTCAACAAAAAAGGAAACAGTAGGAGAGTACTGGTTTACACCAGCCGATGCTACGGAGATCTCTCTCGGGAATCTTATCACTTATTTTAAACCTTTAAGCCTGATGACAGCCGGAGGTGTCAATATCTTTACACACGGGAGGATGTACAATGAGCCATATGTGGCCTCAGTGCCGCTAGAGCACTTGCTCGCCCTGCTCCAATTTTCTAGATCCAGATACATTTACCCATTTATTTTATACTAGCGGCCGCCCGCGACTTTATCCGCGTGAACTTTAGTTTTTTGCCACCCAATTTCATACAAATTTTCAACCCCTATTTTAAATCCTTGGGAGTTAAATTTAAAAAAGTCATTTCTTACTACACCACTACGTAATAGAAAAAAAAAATTATTTTCGAATTTTCAAGATTCTACGCGTCTATCGACAGTGTCATGTCGGCCAGCAGCAGCGTGCTACCGCCTTACCGCTCCACACACCCCGCACATTAAAGCGCGAGTGGTATTAGACTATTATTATTTTAAAACTATTAAAACTTGCATGCTATATGCAATCAAAATCTCAGCCCGATCGGTTTGAAATTCACAAAGTTTCATACAAACTTTCATCCCCTATTTTATCCCTTAGGGGTGGAATTTATTAAAATCCTTTCTTAAGCAATGACTACGTCATAGTAGCTATATGCACGCAAAATCTCAGCCCGATCGGTTTGATATTGGCAAAGTTTCATACAAACTTTCATCCCCTATTTTATCGCCTTAGGGGTAGAATTAATCAAAATCCTTTATTCGAGGATGCCTACGCCATAGTAGCTATATGCATGCAAAATCTCAGCCCGATCGGTTTAAAATTGACAAACTTTCATCGCCTATTGGATCCCCTTAGGGATGATATTTATTAAAATCCCTTCTAAGGAATGCCTACGTCATAGTAGCTATATGCATGCAAGATCTCAGCCCAATCGGTTTTAAATTGACAAAGTTTCATACAAACTTTCATCCCCTATTTTATCTCCTTGGGGGTGGAATTAATCAAAATCCTTTCTTAGGGGATGCCTACGTTACATAGCTATATGCATGCAAAATCTCAGTCCGATCGGTTTAAAATTGACAAACTTTCATACAAACTTTCATCATCTATTTTATCCCTTTAGGGGTGGAATTATTCAAAATCCTTTTTTAGCGGGTGCCTACGTCATAACATCTACCTGCGTGCCAAATTTCAGCCCCATCCGTCCAACAGTTTGAGCTGTGCGTTGATAGATCATACAAACTTTCATCCCGTATTTTATCCCCTTGGGGGTAGAATTAATCAAAATCCTTTCTTAGCGGATGCCCACGTCATAATATCTACCTGCATGCCAAATTTCAGCACCATCCGTCCAGCGGTTTGGGCTCTGCGTTGATAGATCACTATGTCAGTCAGTCAGTCACCTTTGAGTTTTATATTTATTTTATATAATTTGTTGTTGTTTTCTATTTACTATGCGAATAATAAAACACAGATAATAATAAATATTAAAATCGATTATTTCTAATAATTAACCAATAATTAATTAAGAAATTATCTTTATTGTTCTTGTGCGATTAGTTTTATAATTGTTTTAATTTAATTAATTAGCTTAGTTTCGTTTTTCTAATCTGATTAGATGATTTGATGCTGGTTGTTTGGTTTCTATATCCGCTTAATTAGTTTTTTTATAATGAATTTATAGTGCTTAGTATAATAAGCGTTTGAAAGCGCACTCATTGAGAACGAAAGTGGCTGTACAACTACAGATTATATTTATTAAATGAATTGATATAGCTTCTTTCGTTTTAAGAGCTATTAATTAATGATGTTATGGATCGATTTTATTTTGTTTTGTGAATAAACGACGTCATTTTCTCTCGTGAATGTTTTTGATAGTATTAAGATATCGTTCGCTTGGTGTTTGGTGATTATTATAAGAGTTTTATTTGTCAGAATTTAATCGTTTGCGTTATTATTCATGATAAGAAGTAAGTTTCCATTTAATTAATTTATTTGTTATTTTTCGACATTGGACGAGTGCAATTCTTCAAAGTAGACCCCATTTGATTAACTAACACGCACCCGTGGTGTTTCCACTTTTCCAAGCAATGCTGGAAGTCGTTTTTTTTTAAATAGCCTTTAAATAGCCGCATTATCTTCAACCTTCTTTTACTTGAATTAGTGTCCTTCAAATAGTTTTTCAAATTCGACAATAACCAAAAGTCTCAGTGCCTATGTCGGGACTGTATAGTGAGGATGTTAGTAAGCAAAACGATGCTGTGCTCTACAAGAATCGATTATATGACGGGCAACCACCTTCTAATTTGAGTTTTGAGCACAGTCCAACATCGGCTTTCTTTAATAACGCTTAATTTTTTGATCTAATCACATTTAACAATAGCAAAATCAATGTAAGCTTGGTAAACATGAACTTTTTGTCTGTAGGTGTCAGCGAGCAACCGATAAGTTCGTAAGACTTGACGGCCGGCAGTGGTCGTTTGAACATTATCGCGATGATATAATATATAAAGCCAAGTCGGATATTTTTCCACCAGCCCTCGTATTCAAACCAATCGGGCGACAAATTTGTCGACATAATGAAGGATCTTTTTGGCTTATGATAGTTTGTTGTAGGGATGCAATTTGTTAAAGCAAGTTGACACAAAACAATACCAGTCTTTAAAAAAATGCTTTATTTTAAACTCTTGAATAAATATTTCTAACATACAACTGTTAAGCTTGTTCAAAAAAACATTTTTTGTTCCAATCGATGAAAACTCTAACTTTAATTACAGTAAAAACAACAGTTGTTACACTATACTGGTTTTCGTTTTAATAAAAAACTATACCAGAGTAGAATAGTCATTTAAAACCAAAAGTGGAAAAAGGGTCAAGTAGTTTCGTCCGTGTTAGCATTGTGTTAAAACTCGAACACAAGAAGAAATCCTCTTTCAATTGAAGTGGTTCGATTTCCAACAATTCTACTTTTTATCAAGCTTACGTGGAATGTACAAAGAAAAATAAACTGAAAAATAAAAGGGATTGTCAATGGTATAATTGAAGAAAAACCGTTATAAATAGAAAAATGGTAAAATTGAATTACCTAGTCAAGTCATCCATATATACAGAAGCTCAGGTGATTTTAGAAAATAATTCACAAAACTGCCCAGTTCAACATTTTTCAGCAGAAACAATAGTGTGTTACATACCGAGGTGGAAAGTACTTCATTGTTCTCAAGAGAAAAACATTGTTCACGGAGGCCGTAGGCCGAGGTGAACAATTTCTTGAGAGAAAAATGCTATTTCCACGGAGCTATGTATACTACTTTATTTACAATCGTTTAAAAATAATATAATGAAATTAATAAATTAAAGTTTAGCGTTTTTAAAAAACCCGCTTAATTAAATTTTTTTTTAACAGTTTCTTTTTAACTGAACCGACTCTGTCCTAATTTATTTTCGAAGCTTCCAGTAATTTAGAATGTAACCGTCGTTTCGGTGCAAAAGTATTGATTTTTTTTGATTGACCAATCAGGTCTCATGTTTAAGATCAGATGACTTAAGCGAGGGAAGCGACGGTTTTTTCATTCTGGGTGGATTGCTCTCGTTTATAACGGCGTCGCCAGACACCCTAGTATCAGTTTTCCCGTTTTTTTTTTCTATTTGATGCTAAAAATTACAAGCTAATTTGTTCCTAGTGCCGATAAAGTTAGTTAGTGATTGTCGTTAATGGTTTTGGCGAAAGTTGCCGATAATTACCTGTGGATAAGGCTAGTAAGAAGCCGAATTTTGCCGTATTTCTGAGATTAAGCTAGAAGCTGATCTAATTACCTAGGAGCCATTTTGTAAGTCTTTTTATTGCCTAATTACTATTTTTTTGGATTTAATTGTAATCAATATGATCAATATCTACGTATGAAGAGTTAACGTAATTAGTGACCGTAAACTTCAGAGTGTAACTCAGTTTTTTTGAAAAGCCGGTTACTGTTAATCTAAATGTGAAGATTACTCTTAATTGCATTCAATATCGTAAACACCTACGTACAAAGTTTTAAAGTAATAAGTGATCGCGACGCACAGACTGTGATTCAGTTTTTTTATAAAAGCGTTTTATTACTAGATTTTGTTTATCTCTGTATCTCGCATATGTATTTTTATTAATTATAAATGGTTGTGTAAGTACTCTTTTTCAACTCGAGTTAAAACCAAAGCAAAAGGTGATTTATTTTTTTTATATATCGTTTTATATAACTTTCATCCCTCTCCCACTTTTCGCTTATCAGAGTACACAAAAATAACAATAGAATTTACCTAGCTGTTATTTTATGTGTAGTAATAGTTATGTTTTTGAATTAAACACAAATGTGTTTATTAATATAATTTACTGTTTTTGACACTGATATTTTTTTATTCCATTTTATTTATTGTACATCTCATTTGTTACCATACCGAGTAATAAATTCTGTTTAGTGTTTAATAGATGTTTTCTTTTCCTCTCTGGTGTATGTTATTCTGATCAATTTTATTAATGAATAGAACGAGCCTTATTTAAGTATTAATACGCCAGTAAAAATAGCCGTTTTTAAGGGTCAACTTTGCACTAAATTTCCGATTCAAAATTTTTTTTTTATAAGATTTGGGATCACTTACTGAGCATAAAATCACAAAATGCTGACAGATCCAGGTGACGCTAGAGGCGTCATCTTGAAAAAACGTTTTTGGCCGATATCTTGGAAACTAAGCACTTTTGAGCAAAAGTCATAAAGACCATTATTATAGAAAATTAAATTTCGCGTTTGTTGTTTCCAGTAAACTTTTTTGTAAAACCTACAGTTTACGATTTATGGCCCATTTAATGAAACCGGTTTTTCGATCGCGGCCAAAAACTCTTGAAATATTAGATTAATCAATAAAATGCATCAATTCATTTTTAAAGATCCGTTTATTCTCTACAACTTTTGTTTTAAACTTTTTTTTCTAATGTCCATACTTTTTGAGTTATAGGACGTTTAATGAAGAAATGTCGACGCTCGGCGGGTGACGCGACAGCGAAATATAATTAAGTAAAATAAAAAAAATGTTCGTTACTATTGCAGGTAAGGAATTGAACTATTATTTGTTAACTACATAAACAATCGGGATATTTTTTTAATTTATTTCTTGAATTTGTACTATTATATTCTATGCGTATCTTGAAATTTTCAACTTTTCGCTCGGTAGTCCAACATAAAACGTCCTATAACTCAAAAACTATGAACATTAGAAAAAAAAATTTAAAACAAAAGTTGTAGAGAATAAACGGATCTTTAAAAATGGATTAATGCATTTTATTGATTAATCTAATCTTTCAAGAGTTATTGGCTGCGATCGAAAAACCGGTTCATTAAATGGGCCATAAATCGTAAACAGTAAATTTTACAAAAAAGTTTGCTGGAAGCAAAAGATGCAAAATTTTATTTTCTATAATAATGGTTTGTCTGACTTTTGCTCTAAAGTGCATAGTTTCCGAGATATCGGCCGAAAACGTTTTTTCAAGATAGCGCCTCTAGCGTCACCTGGATCTGTCAGCATTTTGTGATTTTATACTCAGTAAGTTACCCGAAACCTTATAAAAAAAGAAATTTGGATCGGAAATTTAGTGCAAAGTTAAAAGCTATTTTTACTGACCTATAAATTTTAATTTAGGTATTGATTATATCTTTATCTTACATATGGAACTTTAGCCATTGGGATAAGTAAAGGAAAGAGTAAGTACAATTATTTTATTAGTTTTACGAATAGAAGTATGTGATTTTAACTTTAACCAGAACAACTGACTCGTTATCTTATCCAACTTATATATTTATAAAAATCATAAGTGCCGCCCATTTTCCTTTCGCTTTCATTTCTTTTTTTTTTTCTCATTTTTGTCCCTTTTAACTTTTATTATTCTAGTAAATATACTCCTTGACATTTTTTTTATAATTCATCATCTAGCTCGATCGAATTCACGCTCGCTCTCCTCCAACCCCCTGAGTGCCGTTCGCATAAGTTAACCTCTCAAATCGAGCATTTAACACCTTTAGAAAAAAGAGGTTACACAGTAATCCATTATGAGAAACATTTATTTCAGACAAATCTTCCTGTCTGGTAATCTATGAAAAATTTGACAGTTATCGTTGACGTGAAATTTATTTCTATAATATTTCGTGGTTTATTCGTTTGTAATTGAAAGTATTGCAATATGTCCGACAATAAAGAAGATTGTACGCCCCCAGAAATACGTGATGCTGCACAAGCGGTGGCGTTAAATCTCTTATCTGACAAAAGTAAAAAAAGGTATGAGAAAACGTACGAAATTTACCACGAGTGATGTATTGAAAAAGGAGTTCAAACCGGAACATCTGAAAACTGTTTATTGGCTTATTTTGCCAATATTGTTGCTCGAAAAACGAAACCTTGCACCCTTTGCTCTATTTATTCAATGCTAAAGAGTACAATACGATTAAACAAAATATTGACATATTAAAATATGGAAAACTAATATCGTTTTTAAAAAACAAAATGTGGGTTATAAACCTAAAAAATCCAGTGTATTTAAATAACAAGAAATTGAAACATTTTTACCTTTTGCTTTTCTTCCTTAGAAGGTATGTATAGCTTGGAAATTATCACCTACATGTATAATTTTATTCATAAATCTTTTGCTTTTATAATTGGCATCTCCGGCACCTGTCGAACTGATGAACTATTCAAAATGAAAATGGATCATTTGGATCTACAAAAAGAAAAATGTGTTATTGTTATTCCTGACACAAAAACACATCAATCGAGAGCTTTTGTTATTTTCCTTAAGCTGAGAAAACAGTGGTGGCTTAGATAACTTAGATGACTTCTACAGGATTATTACCGACATTCATGTTATTTAAAGAGCACTAAATGAATTTAATACCTACTGTATCCACGTTGAACATATAAAAACACAAACTAACTAAGAAAAACATTGGTGCTTAGCTGTACTATCAAAAAACTAAAGTTACACTCCTTACGAAGTGGATCTAACCAGCCTCTATGTCAGGAAAGATGAAGAATTCGGGCGAACGCTCTCTTAACGCTAAAGTTTGGGGGTGGTGTCTGTTCATGCTTCACTCGGTTTGGACAAAGAACTATACCATGATGCGATGGTCGGAATTTCACTCATCTGGATTCTTATTTGAATTTGATGAGTTGAAAAGTAAATAATTAGAAATATCTATAGCCAATCTTTCAGCTTTCTAGGTGCCATCAGTAGCACCTATCATAAAACAAGAAGAAGCTTTGAGTACAAATTCAGCAGATACACGCATTAATTTGAAGTGATACAGCAACGATGAAGGATTTATTTAACAGTGAATGAATGAATAAATGATTGAATGAACCAAAAAGAAAGTCTTCAAACAGGATTGTTAGAGAATGACCTCAAAAATTGGTCTGAATTAAGGTCATAGAGAAACAATTGAAAAAAAAAAACAAAATTCGAGCTAAACGTTAACTTGACTATTTTTGTTATTGGATTCCAATTGTGAAAAACTGTACTGATAGAGGTGAAGTGATCTAATTTAAATGAGCTTATCTTTGAGCTACTTGTCTTGTGTAAAGCGGAAATATCTAAAGCAACAATACTATCTATGTTCAAAGAAACTAATTGGACTTTGGTCCTTTGTACTCAGAATATATATTCAGAAATCAATGAAAACTCATGTATCTTTTAATATGTGAAACAGTCGCTCCCTAGGGATAGATAGATAGATAGATATTTTTTGGGTTGGCTGTTAGCCTATATCACTGCGACCTTTGCAGATCTATTGTGAACACCCATTATCTGTGGAATAGGATTAGAGCACCTTGTCCAGCTCTGCCCTCTTAATGAGACTTAATAGCCTGGACAGTGGCCACTCCGCATAGCTTGGAGCAGCCGGTTTCTCCTCTCCCAGTACTAGATACCGCGTCCTTGCAAGGCCTTCACATTGGCATAGGACGTGAAATGCAGTTTCCTCTTCCTCTTGGCAGTATCGACAAATGTCTTCATCTGCTAAGTTTAGCTGACTCATGTGTTTTCTGAGCCTACAATGTCCTGTCAAGAGACTGACAATCATTCTGACATCATTTCGCCTTTGTGATAGCAGCTCTGCAGTAAACTTCGCCGAGTAACCCTTTATAAAGAGTTTGGCTTGTCGCTTGCCCGGTGAGGTTTCCCACCACTCCTGGGCCTTTTCTAGCCTCCATTTCTCAATGGCTGCCTTTCTGAATGTATTAGCAACTCCGCCGAATGGTTCCAGGCCAATCATTGGAGTGTTAGCTCCCGCACGGGCCAATTCATCAGCCTTCTCATTGCCCCGAAACCCTGAGTGTCCTGGTATCCATGCCAGTGTCAGAGAATTTTGACTAGCGGCATGTGTCAGGACCCCAACGCAGTCCCACACCAGCTGTGAGCTTATTTGTGCTGAGACTATCGCCTTTAGAGCTGCTTGGCTGTCCGAGTATATGACTACGGTTTTACCCGTTATACCCTGACTTACGATCTCCTTTGCACAGTGTTGTATGGCCGTTACTTCAGCCTGAAACACTGTGGCATACGCACCTAGACTTAGTTGGATTTTTATCCTGTGTCCTCTACTGTATATACCTGACCCTGTGCCTTTCTCAGTCTTTGAGCCATCGGTATACCAAATTGACTCCCCTTGGATTGGGGGGCCATTGTTTCATGAGTCCCTTTCCAGTATTTCTACTCGAAAGTTTCTCACAAAGTTATACCTGGGGACTATTCTGTCCTGAGGCATACTCATTATTTGGTCTCCGCATTAACCCTATCATATAGCTCTGCTTGCTCTTTTCCTCTTAATAAAGTAATGGAAAAAAAAACAAAATTCGAGCTAAACGTTAACTTGACTATTATTGTTATTGAATTCCAATTGTGAAAAACTGTACTGATAGAGGTGAAGTGATCCAATTTAAATGAGCTTATCTTTGAGCTACTTGTCTTGTGTAAAGCGGAAATATCTAAAGCAAAAATACTATCTATGTTCAAAGAAACTTATTGGACTTTGGTCCTTTGTACTCAGAATATATATTCAGAAGTCAATGAAAACTCATGTATCTTTTAATATGTGAAACAGTCGCTCTCTAGGGATTGATGTGTTTTGTTTTAGGCGACAATGACCTTTTATTATAAAACCAGAAGCACCATACCGCCGATAATTATTCGTTTGCAACACAGATGTATATATATCATATAGTTAGCTCTGCGAGACAACATTGTTAGTGATTCCGCGAGTCTACATAGCCTATACGCCAGTAGCGAATATAAACTTTATTTATTTACAGCAAACGCCATTAAAAAACGATTTAAAAAATATATGAGAAAAAAATTATCACAAGTACTCTATGATAAAATAGAATTACAAGAATGATAATCAATGTAAAATGGTTAATAGTTTCTTGTACGACAAAATGTATTAAAAAATACAATACCCAGAAGTTCAGAGGAACATAAAAGACCGTTTAATAGTTTATACAAGAAACAGAAATCCAAATCTCACTATCACGAAGTATAGATACCAGGAGTTTAAACGTAATGTTAAAAAAATGGTCTCAATTTAAGGGACAGAACTATTGCCGGTAGAGTGCTCTCGTGTTCCTAAGATACTCGTTTAAATCCTTACGCGGGAAGTTTTGTTACTATTGACAGCTTTTATGACAACTAATTTTAAATAAATAAATTAATATTATATATTGAATTTAATTTCGCGAAATTTAAATATCTTAAATGTCATAAACATCGGTTTTTATAAGGCTCTATAAGTTCTTATGGTTACTCGCGCCGCCAGTGGCAAAAAATAGAACTATGATCTGGGTTGATTATTGAGACCAGAATTATTATGGAAAAGCCTATACCGTGTAGACTCCTGGTATCTAGTCTTCGTGCTACGATGATGGAGTTTCAACATATGAAGTTCATTTAATGCAAAATCATAATTAAATTTATTACGGAAATAGAAACAAACCTTTTCATTACCCTTTTCAAAGACTTAATGAGAAATTCATAAAAAGGTAACCTGCGACAGGTGTACAATGTTCCACGCCCGAATGAAGAAGTGAACAGTATAGAGAAGGCAAGACTTTCGATGTTAAATCTTTTCCGTTACGAATTCATTTGCTTGTTTACAAAAGAAATTGGATGTTCATGAAAATCAAGCTTGCCACGTATTTTAAGGAATTTAAAACAAAATCGAATTTTGAAAACAAATAAATTAATTCAAGGAAAAACAACTCCAGCTGAGTTCGGTAGTGGTCTCTCTTTGAACCTGAAAACATTAAGAATTTTTTTGTTTTTTCTATTTTTACTATTTTTTTGAGTTTTTTTATTTTTTTCCTCTACATCCACATAAATATAGTGGTGGTGAGTATATACATTTACTTTATCTAGATGCCACCTAGCAGTCCACTTTGCCAGCTTTCCTGTTGCCATGGTCACATCAATGTGTGACTGCTGGTTTCCCCGACGGAACGTTGGTTCTCCGCTGTTCAGAACCACGAGTTTATTCTCTATTATCCATTTATGCACCATTTCTCCTCTTCGATCTTCATGTGGGGCGCCCCATAATGGAGACTTGGAGTTGAAGTCCCCTGCTATGATGCATTCTCCGCCTGTATCCTTGGCATCCTGCATGATGGCATCTAGTTTTCTACTAAAATCTATGATACTTATATTTGGTGAGATGTAGCAACCGTATAAGTACCAGTCGCTCATCTTCACCCTGACAAAACCGTCTCCTTTTTTGATACTCTCTACTCCCACCGCTCTATTTATAATAGCGACGGCAACCGAAGATTGGGTATCCATCACGTACCCAAACCTCTCGGACATCGAAATGTTTGGCTCAGAGATGACCGCTAGGTCTATTCCCTTACTTCGCATTTCGGCGTACGAGATGTCGTGTTCCGCTCTGGCCCTCCCGACGTTCAGCTGCATTAGTTTCGTCGTCATTTAGTCGTGTTTGCCCCCCGTTGTTTTTTCCACCCCCTTGTGGCTTCCTTCCTCTCCCTCTCCTCTAACACGGCCTGCCTGAATTTAGGACACTTCATTGTGTTTCCCCTGTGTCCTAATTTGCCACATGTTACACATTTAATTGCATTTTTGCATTCCTTAGCCAGATGGTCCGGCTCCTGGCATCTGTAGCAGGTCTGCTTCGCCCCACAGTCCCTTGCCCAGTGCCCCTGTTCTCCACATCTGTGGCATCTCCCTCTTCTCGGCGTCCCTTCGGTCTCGTTTGGACAGAACCTCCCAATATGGCCAAAGTCACCACACCTGTAACATTTTATTACCTCTACTCTTTCCTCAACTGACCAGACTCCCCAACTTGTCCTGATCTTCCCTGTCTCCACTATTCTCTTCCCGAGCCCCTCGGCCACTTCTATCCACGCCGTCCTTTTCTCTTTAGATGGTGCGTAAAGTTTTCTCAGCACCACATCCTCCTCCGTTGCCTTGAAACTTTCTGCAACGACTTGGACCACCTCATCCTCCCCGGTCACCTCATCTATACCTCTTACCAGGATGGCCATGTCCGTGTTCACCCTGGCCATTGCCCCTTCCACTTTGGTACCTATCGCGGCCCTTAGCTTCTCGGCCTTTTCCTGGCCACCTCTGACCGTCAGCAGAACATCCGCCTTCCCCGACTTCTTAGCTCCTTTTACCTCGATGTCTAATTCCTTGAGGTCCACATTTTTCTTCACCTTCCCTAAAAGATCGGCGTAGCTTACCCCCTCCACCGCTTTCACCCTGACAACGGCTTCAGGTGCCCGTTGTGGCCTAACCCCCTGCCTTATTCCTGGCCAACCTGCTGATTTTCTGGTGTTTCTGCAGAAGACCACCCTCCCTGAGTCCCGAAGTACATATTCCAGGATCTTCCTCCACATCCTTTTATTTTCAGCTTCGTCGATCAGCAGCTCGACCTCTGTCGCCTCTCTCTCCTCCATCATTTCTTTCAACTTCTTGGCCGCCTCGCACATCTCCACCACCTGGTCTTCTTCGTCCTTCCTTACTGATATTACGTAAGTTGCCTTCCCTTCCTTAGACGTCTTAGCTCTTTTCCTTCCCCTGATGATCTCAGTCCTTTGGATTACGTACTCATAGTCACCTGGTTTCATTTCCTCCATGACCTCCTTCATTTCCGGGTATCTTTGGATGGCCTTCTTAGCCACCTCGTCTCCATCGTTTCCTATATCCACCACGATGGCCACGTCTAGGTCTTCCCTATGTTCTGTCAACGCCTTGGTGGCTTTGAAGACTTCCTCATCCCATTCGTACTCAAAGAGCACCCTCATTTCCTCGGGGGGTTTTTTGCTGCCCAGCGCCATTTTTACTTCTGCCTGTTGTTTTTCTCTGGAGACAGTTTGGGTCCCCATCTCCGCTGTGCTTACCTTTTCCTTCTTACTTACCTCTGTCATATTTCCTTTTATGGCTTTTTTTATCTCTTTTTCTGCCTTTTCCATGCTTGTCTCCGTCCGATGTGCGCGGTCTGCCAGCTTGAAAATATTGTTCTTAATCTCCGTCTTTGTATTCTGACTGCCTCTTACGGCGGTCTCGAGTTCCGCCGCTATTTTTATCATCTTGAGGACCTCCTCCTTCAATTCCTGGAACTTTTTATACTTTTGTGTATCGATCTTCTCTGTCCCCGAGCTGCTATCTTCGAAATCAATTACCTCCTGTCCTTGTGCTTCTGCACTATCCGTTCCGCCTTGCTCCTCTAATTCATTTACTTCGTTCACCATCTCGTTTTCATTATCCGTTTCCATTTCCTTTCCTTGTTTTCCGTTTGTTTTATTTTTGTTGGATTCCATATATGTTCCCACGAGTAAGGGACGTTTCTTTCTGCCCAGCGAGACAGTGCGCCCATGCCTCACTAAGGCCTAAAGTTCCTCTCCGGTCGGCCGTTTCCTTTGGGCATCGCTTACTGTTCAATTTCCCCTGAACCATTCATCCCGTCGGCACGATGTTGCTACACCATATATTGGGATTGGGGGTTTTTTGTCGCTGGTTGTCTCCATCGTTTGCCTTGTCGTTTGTTTTCCTTTTGACGCGTTTCTTTTTCGTCCTTTCTCTGGTGTTTTTGTTTCTGCCCGGTGTTGTGGCCTCTTTCTTTGGTGGCATTTATTTGTGGTGTGTCTTCGCCCCGACTCGGCGCCCCCCGGCTGACTATTATCTGCCGGAGTGCGCCGATCCGAGGAGCCCCCCGACCAACGGCAAGGTCTTACACCACCTGCGGGGGGTCGTAAATCCAACCTAAGTTGTCCCCGATGAACAGGGATACAAATTAAACCCTCAAAAATCTTCTGGTTAACACGTGTTCACGTCGAAAGCTTTTAGGTGAAAAAGACAGAAGTACTCCGCATATGATCCTTCACTCGATTTGACACACTTCAGAAAGAAATAGATGGCCTCTACTACTATAGGGACAACAACTATAGCTTATTCATCCAACAACTTACGAACAAACAGAGGTCATTTGATATGACTAATCTTGTTATTTATATAGACGACAACAAAAATCCCAACATTACCTAATTTCCCCATTTAATTTCGATTTTAATAATAAAGTTATAAATATGAAGGTACACTGGCTACAGAACCGCTATATCCAAGTTATCAACGACAGGAAGAGAATGAATCAGATGAACTACTTGCAATGATTTCAAAACAATAACACAAGAATAATAAATTTACTTAAAACCCATATTAGCAACAACTAGAAATAATTTATGGTCGAAAATAATAAACAACAGTTGGCGATTAACTATCATCGGACTTAAATCAGCCGATACTTGCCTCGATAAATCCTACAATAATTACGAATTATAAGGTAAGAACAACATTTTGTTTACAAAAAGATATCTCAACGTTAACGAAAAATTAGCCCGTGACAAGCTTGGAATCCAATTCAACACCTAGATCCTGAGCAGTGTCACACCTTGTCAGAATGTTACCACCAACAGAATAAGAAAAATCCAATACAGCATTTATTCTTGACTAAATAATACAAGACCATTTACTCACGTTCAAAATGAAGCAGTTGATATCTGACCAATATGACAACCTATTGAGATCCCTCTGCAGCAAGTTTATATCACCAACACAAGACACTGTATTATAGAGCTTGATATCATCAGCATAAATAAAAAATGTAAGTATGTTTATAGTTTCGGCAGCTGAAAAGTGTTTTCGTTGCCCAAATAGTTTTTTTTGTATGTATTTTGCTCTCTGAATCAGAATTTGGAGGTACTTTTTCTAGCAAGTGGTTGGTGAAACGATTTTAACTATTTAAATGGTTATAATTAAAAAAACAAAAATGTTTCCAAGTCCAGTTTGTTCCTTATAAAAAATCAACGAAAACGACTTCATGTAGTTTAAAAGTGGGGTCGATTTGCCTAGGTGACCTTACTACAGTTGAGTTCGTGGTTCTTTACCCGTGCGTCACTAATACCTGGCGAGATTAAACACATACTTTTAATCTAGCGTCATAAAACTAGAGACAAAACAGCTACCGCATGTTATTAAGTTGCAATTTCCGACTTACTTCGTATGCTTTAAATGATGACGCACGGGTAAAGAACCACGGACTCAACTGTACATTGCGATCTAAAAAATCTTTTGTGTATCTCCTACATCTATTTGAGTCCATAAGGTCTAGAGTTTTAAGAAAGACTTTTTTCCGCTTAGGATGTACATTTTGTAACTGATTAGGCGCTAAGAAGACATGTCTCAGATATTTAGGTCTGAAATAACAGATAATATGTTGTTTCATTTGCATACTTACAGAATCTGCAGGTTCCAGTGTCATTTTTTCCCGTTTTACAGAGATGGTACCTCAGTAGACAGTGTTTTGTAAGAATTGCTACGAATACAGGTTTCTGAAGCGCCAAGAATAATTTAGAGCAGCGCAGTGAAGGCATCTTTTTGCTTATCTTTGGCTTTTATAATGTTTACAGTATACTGCCCTAAATTTCTTTTACCCTAATTCGAAATGCAAATGGTTGGGGAAGCGTTTATTTGTGTAAATTGTTGTAATTAACAAACCAAGAACATTTTCAATTCCAGTTTGTTCCTTATAGGAAACCACGAAAATGGCTTCATGTAAATATCGATCCGATTCTGAGATCCGGGATATTGCAAATTTAATGGAAAATTATTATAAAATGAAGAAACATAAGAACACTTTTACTCATACAGTAGATTTCAAATATAGTAAATTATTTATGCACGATTATCGACTACCTGCTGTTAAGTTTCGAAGCGAGAAAGAAAATAATCTACTTTAAGTAGGAAATGGAAAAGAGTGGCTTAAGGAAAACACTTTTTATTTGTTTTATAATTCATCTAAGCGATGCAATGGAACATATATATGGTAAATTCCCAGAGGACATCTCCGATTTGTTTAAACATTGCCTCACCACCACTTATTTTTCATGGGACAATAAGATATACGAACAGATCGAAGGAGTAGCAATGGGAAGCCCTCTCAGCCCGGTAATAGCAAATTTCTTTATGGAAAAGTTCGAACAACTGGCTTTGGACAGTGCCCCATACAAGCCAAAGGTTTGGTATATATATGTAGATGACACATTTGTAATATGGAGCCATGGGCAGAATAAATTGCAAGAATTTCTGACACACATTAACAGCATCCATGAAAATATACAGTTTACGATGGAAATTGAAAACAACAACAAGCTAGCGTTCCTTGATGTGTTATTATCACGAAAAGGAAGATCATTGAGTCACACAGTGTACAGAAAACCAACACATACGGATCGTTATTTACATAGGGATCCCAACCGCCACCCATGTCAGAAATATGGAGTCATCAAAACCTTAGCAGAAAGGGCAAGAAGGATTTGCGAACCCGAGGCACTAAACGCAGAGCTAACTCATATTCATGATGCTTTAAGGGCCAATGGTTATTCAGAACGGGAAATCAAAAGATCGATTGGTACCAACAAATCGTAGACCCAAAGAAAATGAGCAAATCCAACCAGTGGCAAAAGCATTTCTGCCTTTTATTTTGGGAGTGACAGACAGAATTGGTCGATTACTAAGAAAGAAAAATGTGAAAACTATTTTCAAACCAACGAGAAAAATAAAGAATGTCTTCGATCGGCAAAATACAGAAGAGATCCACTGTCGGCTTCGGGAATTTACCGCATTCCGTGCACATGTGGAAGCGTGTACATAGGAACTACCAAACGCTCGATCAACACCAGGATTAAAGAGCACAAGGCCCACTGTCGTCTGAGGCAGACGGACAAATCCGCCGTAGCGGAACATACCCTCACTATGGACCATCGGATTAAGTTTGAGGAGACCCAAGTCCTCGCTACTACATCAGCATACCATTCCAGACTCTATAGAGAAGCCATAGAGATAGAGAAACACCCGAACAACCTTAATAAAAAAGAGGAAGCAGTCAAGATCAACAAAACATGGGTCCCCATAATTAAGGGTGCAAAAACTCTACCCTTAACGAAAAACACCGACCAGAACCGATTGGAATCAAAAGCAACTGAGGCCCCGCCCACTTCCTTCCCGACGTATAAATACGGGCTCCGTTCACGCAGAGTTCAATAGTTCGCAGACTGTCAACCAGAAAGCAACTTCTGAAGATGCCAGCCGCTCGTGTTGGCGAAACGTCAAGTTAAAATGACAATCGACGCCGGCCTAACAGCCCAAAAACCATTGATACATTGTTTAAAATTTTTGTAATTTCATTGAAATCCTTTCCGGATACAGAGATTACTGTGTTATCAGCAAATAAATTTGTAAATGATTTAAATAAATAATTTTGCAAATCATTAATATATATAATGAACAAAAATGGCCCTAAAACACTACCCTGTGGTACCCCACATGAACACTCAATTTTACTATTTACTCATGTTTTTGATTTTAATTCACTTAAATAATCATATTTTTGTAGTTTATTAATCAGTTTCCGGTTTATAGTTGCGAATGCCCTTTTTAAATCCACAAAAACATTTACAACAATATTTCCGCTATTAATTTCTTTTCTACACTTTGAACACACATATTGAAAAGAATTTTCGCAAAAATGTTTAACACGAAAACTAGACTGACCCCTGTAGAGTACGTTCTAATCTTCAAAAGTCTTGAATATTTTGATATTTGATTTATTGCTTCTTGTCATGTAAGAATTACAGTTGATTACTTGCCACAGATGACTTGGCATCTAGAGACGATTTTTAAATTTTACAATAGATTAATCCTAAAATTTAAATTCTAGATATTAGAGTGCCGGTCATCAGCAACTTTTTTTCAGAAGCTATTTAATGATTATTTAATGGATGTAGATATTATAAAATAAGATGGGTACACAAATCTAAAATTAATTTAGTGTTAATATTTGGAGTTCTATTCTACAAATAAATATCGTGTGTAATAAATTTTGTCAAATCTAAAGGGAGTGGTCGTGTAGCATTGTGTAACGTATATCTATATCTATATCTATATCATTATGCTCGTTTGAATAAAAATAATACAATATGATGGAGATGCGAAAATAGAAAGTGACCAGGAAGTTTGACTTTAAATTCGCTGAACGAAGTGGTAACAGAAAAATTACATTTGTATGTATAGTGAATGTAGATAAAACTAAAGTTGAAAAGCGTTTATATTCGAGAGGAAATTACCCCAGTTTCACAATTTTTTGAGATGTCATTAAGAATTGTAAAGGATGTTAGATTAGATTTTGTTGCGACGGTTCCAACGTTTGTAGCGTAATTAACCCTTCAAAAGTTACTTTGGCGTTGGGCGCCAAATTTGTAACCATAAAAGTACCCCAGGCTAGCTCCCGAGGGTCGTGGCTTTCTTTCTGTGTTTTTGCTTAATTTCCCCCAAACAAGTTTTAACGGGCGCAAAGTACAGACACACAAATAAAATACTTAAGATCAGTTTAAAATGGTTTATTACTTTAAAAATTGGATTAGTAATGTTTGGCAAATATGAAAATTAATTAATTCTCTTAACTTGGTTTTTATCGGTGGTTTTGGACGGAGTTTGATCCTAAAGCACGTTCGGTAGAAGGATGGTTTCCTTTCGAGGGACTTCTAGACTGAATTTTCCACGCTTCTACGCAGTGGACTTGGAACAGCAAAGGAAATGGAATTTCACTGTAGAAATTTCTTTTCGGCTTTTCTAACCGAGGAATCGGAACCGCAACGGAATATCTCTGAAGAAACCTCTTGTCGAAATCTTCTAACAAAGAGGAAAGGTACAGCAAAATGGCGTCGGCCTCACCGGAAGATGTCGAAAACGTGTAGTTTATATATAGCAATTTGTAGACCTTAATAGGGCCCTTCTTCTAGTTGGCAATAACCCTGTCAATAAAATTGGAATCAAAACTCCGAATTTTCAAATACTATTTTTCGAACATAATCGCTATAAGTCTCTCCAAATTTCGAGAAAAAATTAATTATCTTTCATGTATAAATAATAAAATACCACAAAAACAGACCTTGAATTGAATTAGCAATTGTATTCGAAACTTTAAAATGTTAGTAAAATAGATAAAATATTATATTCACCGCATTTTGGGTTAATTTAACTATTAAACTTAAAACCAAGGCAATAAGGAACTTACCAGAGACAGAAGGGAAAAGATGGTCGGAAACTCTGAATTACTTAAAATTCAACGATAAAATGAACGAAATAAAATCAAAAACTAACTACGAAACCATAACTCTCCTTCCAAATAGCAGTCCCCACTCGTCTCAACGCGGAAACAATAGTTAATTTAAAAATATTTATAGTCCGGGAGGATTGTTCGAAAACTAACGATACAATCGTTACACGTTTCAGTCAAAAAAATCCTTCCTTTACCGCCAAAGACACAAAGCGTTAGGAGTAAAATCGTTTAAGAAGAAAGATAAGGGTTATTAAGATGACTTTTATAATTATTAAAAACTATAATGAAACCAATCCACGACAAGTACGGAATAAGTTTCTAACAAATTATCGGTAGGCGATATACGCATGTTTGATCCATAACATATCTGGATCTTCTGGATCTTGAAAACACCGCAAACTATTCCAGTACGAAAGCAGGTTTTCCTAGCAGTAGTAATATTTTTTCTATAGAGCTTAAAAAATAACATTTTTCTCCTGTTTCAGTAATGTGTGACACAAGCAAAAACACAAAATAGATCGACTCTCCTTCTTTAATGAATTTTTTCGAGGAGATCGTTGTCTGAGCATTCGTATGATCGCTGAAACTGTAAACGATAATAAAGAAACCGTCAAAACAATTAAACGCGGAAAAAGTCTGTGCAAGGTTAGTCCCAAAATATTTAACTCCTTTTGAAAAGCTTATTCGTCAATAGATCAGGTTAGAATTTTTGATGCGCCTGATTTTATGGAAAAGATTATCAATTAGTGGCAATCCATGCACTGGAAAATTCCTCCATCGCCAAGAATGAAAAAAGCAAATTTAAAGCGAATCAACGATAACGTGATAATTGAATAGACTCGCGTTTTGGATTTTGCACCAGAACAACGCATATGTCCATAACGCGCTGTCTCTGGAGTACTCGAATGATACTCGCCTGGTGATTTTTTCCTATTTATCAAGATCAAGTCTATTTAAATGCTCTTTCAAAAGAAAACTTCCAGCATTGCTTTAACCATGGAAAAAAAGTAACTAATGGAACAGTACATTGAAGAGATCCATTCGATTGTAGAATAATTTTCTCATTGTCTCGTTGTTTAATAGTCAGACCTCGTACACCTGAATGGCACAGAGTTTCAACAGAGTGTGAAATGAAAATTAGACTACAATTTCCGAGGCGATTCATTGCATGAACTAATCACCTCACATAGCAACCAAAGACCAAACAGGGTGCATATTCCCGCCCATCTAATTTATTAGGCAGTCAAACTCAAATTGAAACTGATTTAGTCGAATAATGTTTGATTTGCATGGCATTTATCTCGAGTTCTACATTTCAATCTTGTATAATCTTAACACATTGCTCTCTATATCAAATTACAGTTGAATTATAATGTACGAATATAGGAGAAATGGCACAAATTGCATATACGTAATGCATGTACTTTTTTACTTTTGATCAGTTTGTAGATACTTGATTTGGAAGTTAATAATTCTAAATGTATGCCGTGGATAATGATGCACGTATCGGACAGCTTAAATTATAAAAGAACTGAAATGGTACCGTAGATAATCTGAACAATTGCTTTATAACCACTACATTACTGTATAATTAGACGCGGTATATCAAAACCTTTACTGGTTTAATTTATGCCCCCTGTATATACTTTCCAGAAGCATCTAAACAATCACGAAAGATACAATGTTCATTAAACTTTTGTTTTGTAATGAAAAAGATCATTTTCCGCTTATTGTTTACTTTTTATTTTCTTTTATAAAGTTTCTTTTATAAAGAAATTGAAAGAGTTTTCCCAGTATCTTTACAATTCTTTTAAAATTTTCGTAGTGGACAAAATCAAGAATCATTTATTATTCGTTTGTGCCTGATTAATCTTAACAGCTATAGATCGCCCAACGAAAGTTTGGGACAGCCACGTGGCCTCTCGTTCAATGCGCAGTGGTTTTTTTACGAGCGTTACGATAACAACGACCGTTCTGAAAGCTTGTCAGTGTGGTAGCTAGAATGGTTTTGTAAACTGTATTTGGCTACGAATATGCTGAGAGAGTTTCTAAGTTGTTTTTTAAACGTATGTATTTTTTTAGTTTAAAGTGGGCAGTAACAAATTTATATAAAATAAATTCTTCTTAATTATGTTGGCATCATACATTAAAAATTAATTTAAGATGTATAATATATTTTTATTTCCGTCCGCCACTGATAGAAAGACTCCGCCTACCTGCGCCGACTAACACGTGGCTGTCACAAACTTTCGTTGGGAGACCTATACCTTAGCCAATACTTTAAAGCTCAGGGCCGTAATAAGATCTATATTACACCAGCAGTGATTGACTATTCTTTTGAATTATTTTACTATACCGCTTCATGAAAGCAAAGATTTTTTTTTGTAAACCCAAGAAAAGACTACTATTTTTCAAATTTTTCAATTAAAAGGTGTCAATTTTGCCACGTACTTTTAGTAAAAATAAAATAAAATCAAATTTTGAAAAATTAAACTTATGGTTTAAATTGAAATCTCCAACTCCAGTTAAGATGGGTAAGTGGTTTCTCTACTGGCAAATTTGTGCCCAGCTCAGCCGTAGAGGGTATGTACAAAAGTGTGAGTCGCGCCACCGATTTTAACGGTTCAAATCGGAAACCCCTGATGTTCCAGGCACTGACCTATCTTACTGGAGATAAATAATGAATTTAAGAATCTTAATTAAAAAAAAAAAAAAAATTGATTGAATAACAAATATGGTGAGTGGGTGATGATCTGAGTAAGACACAAAGTTAGATCTATCAATTATATTGACGAAAATAAACCCAACAGTGAAGTTTACAATATATATAAATATATAATCAAGCAAAGAAAGTTAGTAAATAATAATATCAGCAAATAATGCCAAGAACTTAGCAGTTTTAATATTGAGTGATCACCCAGCGCAATAATAAAGATTCAAAATTAATAAATCCTATAAAATAAACAATATTTAAATAACTTGGACAAAGGTTAGGCCAACTCTTTACAATGTCTTAACTTAAAATTAAATTTTTGGCTTATCTGTTTATCCGCAGATCTGTAGTGAGGCTTTCGTTAATAGCCTGCTGCTCTGTGGATGGTGAGGCTCGGTGTTGATTCCTCAGTAGTGAGCTGATCTTACAATTTACTTGCCAGGTCCAAAAATAATTTCAGCCAGGACCAAAAAAAAAGTTCTGCCAGGACCAAAAACAAGTTCAGCCAGGACCAAAAATATTTTACTCGCCAGGTCCAAAAATAATTTCAGCCAGGACCAAAAACCCTAGTCGAAAAAAGCGCATTAGCCAAAAATTCCAAAGTTAAATTATTTAAGAAAGAAACGTTAAATTTACAAATGTTGACTCTACTTATTACAAAAAAAATTAAAAGATTAAATTACACACTAAATTATTTAAGAAAGAAAATATATTAAAGTTACAAGTACCGAATCTGCTTAATAAAAAGAAGAAAAAAAAGCAATTTTAAAGATTAAATTACTGATAACACAATCTAAAGGTATACCAAACATAATAATAAATAATAACAGAATTATTGATGAAATTAATACGTAAATGAATCAATTATATCAGATGCACGTGTGTCATTATATAATTTACAATTTAGAAATCCAATTTACAAAAAAAATACGATATAAAATAAAGGAACACAATGAAATATATTTAAATTCAAAATTTATAGATTAAATTATAGTTAAAACAGGTTAAGCATATCACAAAAAAAAAATCATTGCACCTGATTCCAAAATTATTTACAACAGTTTATATAAAAAATTAATAATAACCATTCAAACTTAAAATTAGTAATTTAGTCGGGTTTATTTATGACTGATAAATTTAATTACACAAAATGAATTTAATCATAAAAGAAAACGATAGATCTAATATTAACAAAATACCAAAATTTAACGTAATATTTAGGTATGTACGTGTAGCTATTATATGGATGATAATTTACGATTTTATTGAATAAACACAGGTAAACACTTACCCTTTTATATTAAGATTAAGCAGTCAATCTGCGATGTTATTTCGCTAACAACCTATAGCAAATTTCGATTCTTAATCGGATGTCCACGCTTCTTCGTAACGAACTCCTTAGCAATCACACTATAATCGAATGACGGTGTCAAGAAAAGGCATTATATAATTATGCATGAGGTATAACTTACCGAAGAAAGCACCATTTAATTAAATCCCAAAAATATGGAGTTATCTATACGCCTACTCAAAAATACCACAAAGGAATAACCAAAAATGAGGCTTAGATAAAGTATATTGAAGTGAAATTCAAAAACCCATAAGGATGGCTTGAATATTGCCAGAAGAACTTTCACTTCACAAAATGGCGTTGCTTAATTCGATAATAGCACTAATGTGTTCGTACAATTGTTGAAATATAAAAGGAAGCCAACATCACGCTAATTCACGCAAACCTTCCGCAATGACACTTGTGAGTATAGAAGGGGAAATAGTGTGTTCCGTTGTGCAAAAACGGCTTGCTAGATATTAATTTGATTTCCGAAATGATGTTAAAATTAAATCGAATTCATTAAGCTAAATGTATTATTAATATTAAAAGGAATCGATGCACTTATTTACTTAATTCAAAATTTTTGTTATTAGCTTAAACAGTAAAAGCGCCGCTCATTATCGGTTTAAACACTAGAAATACTCTCGCTACTAGTCAAGGCAAACGGCGGTGACCAGAACCTTGTTAAAAGGCTAACAATCGAGTTGAAACATTAACTTAACTTTTAAATATATTGACGCCGATTTCTGCACGTGACAATTTGCTTATTACAATACAAATTAAAAACCGTATAAATCATGGTGATAATTACATTCAAGTATTACTATCAGTATCGATTTCATCGTCATCACTACTGTCTACATTTATAATCAATTTATTTACACTAGAAAATACCGGTAAGTATTTTAGCTCTACTTGTTTAACATGTTCAATGCAACTTGTCCAGTTTTGATTGTCTATTACAGCGACTTCACTTTCTATCAACTTTATCACAGATGCACTAAGTTTGGAATTTGGTTTTTGCTGGCAATGTTCCTTTTGAACTGGTCCCAAAGTAGCTCTATAGGGAGGTGGCCTTTTCAGTGGACTGAATTTGATTTTTCAGCTCAAAACAAGTGAAGTGAGAACGATCGGTAAAACAGGTTGTAGCATCAGTGTTTTGGGATGCAAAAGGGGTTTTATTGATTGAATACCCGTATTCACCAGATTTGGCTCCCTCCGACTATTTCTTCTTCAGAGATTTGAAACAATTTCTACGAGGAAAGCGTTTTTCGTCGAATGAAGCAGCTATTGCAGCCGTAGCTATATTTTGCAGAAATTGCGGAAAATCATTACAGAGATTGTATAAAATTACTGGAGGATCATTGGAATAAGTGTGTTCAATCTGAAGGAGATTATGTTGAAGATCATTTAAAAATACACATTCTTTCATTTTTGTTTTTAAAACTTTTGATCCAACCTGTATTATAGCGTTGTTCACATAACTGTTGAATTTCAATAGTATCTTATAAAACCAGCTGTAAATAAATGGTAAATTCTGTTAATAAAATCTGTTTATTGAATGTAACAGGCAATCCAATTTACTTGTTTATCTATTATAATCCTCTCTTAAAATCTCTAAACTTTGCTGTGTTTACTGTAATCCATTCAAGTATGCATTGAAATTATTTGGCTCTATTTACATTCTATTCCATAGTGTTGTTTTTCTCGATTGAATACCAATAGCTAATTGGATTTTACATCGGAATTTGGCTGTAGTTTGTGAATTTACTTCTGATGCACAATTTTATTTTCTTTTGTATACCAAACATCATCGCTTGTATTATGGTTAAACAGTGCATTTTAGAAAAATCCAAAAAAATGATAACCATTTATTCAATATTTCAATAGAGCCGATTTTAGTGTTTACAGCATTCACATATTTGCACTCAATTAAAATTTTACATTATTTAACTGTCAAATGTTAAATGTAAATAAAAAGTGAGAACTGAAAGTATTGAAAAAAGTTGTAAAGATTTAATTGTAGTACAAAATATACATTGTGAATATATTTTTAGAGCAAAAAGTTGGCGATATGGGGTTTTGAATCTGCCACGTATTTTTAATGAAAATAAAACAAAATCAAATTTTGAAAAATTAATAAAAAGGTTAATCAATTTATTCCAATTTAAATCCAACTCCAGCTGAGATCGGTAGTGGTTTCTCTACTGGCAAATTGTGCCCAGCTCAGCCGTAGAGGGTAAGTACCAAAATAAAGTGAGTGCGCCACCGATTTGTACGGTTAAAATCAGAAACCCCTGATGTTCCAGGCACTACTTCACCCACTGGAGATAATTAAATAAATTTTGAATATTAAACAGTTCTAATTGAATTATACAATAAAAGAAAACTACGATAAAGTGAGCTAAATAAAACAAAATCTCAACTAGACCCTTCTTTAATAAATGAATATTAAGAATTACAAACTGTCAAGCCTCATGCCTGACAACGCAATTGATTTATAAAAAAAATATATATAAATAATATTAAAAAGGAATTTTACCCAAAATGTGTGATCACATGCAATATATATATATATATATAGAAAAAAAAATTAAACTATAAAAATAGATTTTTAACTAAAACTATAGTTGACTTAAATCTAATTAGCTTATCTGATAACTAGATACAATTCCTCGTCGTCCTAGGCTTCTCCAATACTTAGGCCGGTACCAAATTCAAGCCTGTTCCCAGAACCAATAGGCTTGCACCAATGACAACTAACTTAAGCTCGACTAAGTATCAGGTCAAATTTCAACCAATAACTAGGACTTAATTAAACCCTTAACTAGGATTTACACCTGTATCTAAGTTTTCAGCCTATAACTAGGATTTCAGCCTATAACTAGGATTTCAGCCTATAACTAGGACCCTAAAATCGTAATTTGGAATTAATAATAGCCACACAAATTTAAATGACTCCTCGAATTAATTGACTTTACTGACTTTAATACAGTATGAACACATTAGGTTATTTTTGCACAACAATGAAAGAATAAAAATGAATTTAAGTGAATAATACAATATTTAGAAGCTGACTTCTCTGAATTTACAATTAATAATCAAAAATAATGATTTAAATGTACTTAACAACTTAAATTTGACTTGCTAGTCACGACAAAATTATAACAATAAATTAAATCAAGATTTAACATAAAATTAATTTATAATAATAAAAAAAAACTAAAAGGAGTCTAGTTTCACATAAATAAACCTACATACAAGACACAAAGAAATACAAGTAAAATAAAGATATTACAACTAAAATTGCGACCATATGGCGTTATTAATCTTATAAAAATAAAATATCGTAACTCACCTATTAAGATAGGGTTTCTTTCATTAAGCTCGTGACACCCTAGCTGGTAGACGGGTAAAACAATCTCCTCGTTGCTAACTGCAATAATGGGGAATTCTGACCAAAATTTGCTGTCTGAACGGTTTTAAATTACCAAATTTCCCTACTGTCTGCTCTATGGGCTACCTACACTCATAGGGAACGAAAGAACCATAAGAATCGAACAACCACATGAATAAATAACGTGTTACTCACCACAGAAGATTTCCTAAAATCCGCTAAAGCGATTTCCCTACGAATCCAACAAAACCACTGGAAATCTCACTCCAATACTATTCGTTAGGAAAACAGGGCTTAATTTTGTAAATCCAAGATTAATTGACTCCGATGAACAGAGATTACAACTTAAACCCATAAAATCTTCTCACTGCCACGTTTTCAAGACAAAGGCTGGTAATAGAAAGAACGGATTCTCACATATCAACGTTCACGGAATTTGACACACGTCGAAATAAGAGGTGGCCTCTACTACTATAGGGACAATAACCGTAGGATCTTCAGCTACCAATTTACGAACAAACAGTGGTCGTTAGATACGACTAATCTTATTATTTATCAAGATATCATCAAAAATCTCAACATTACTTAATTTCCTCGTTTATTTTAAATCTTATTACACAAGTAACTATTCCACGAAACCGCTGGCTGTAGAACCGCAATATCATAGTTATCGACATACAGAAAGAGAAAGTACTTTAGTCAGATGAAAGTGCAAGATGACAGTAATTAAAAAGAAATAAACAGCTACATGAAATTTGCTTCCAAAACAATATTAGCAACATTAGGAATAATTTATGGCCAGAATATATTTATAAGTTGACGACTATCTATTACCGAACCAGATCAACCGGTTCCCGACCCAAGTAAACCTTTAATAATGGGAAATTTCAAGGTAGGAAGACACTTATGTTTACAAATTATATAGTTATCACTTGCGAGAATTTAACCCGTGACAAATCATTAAAGATAACTTGTTAGTTACATAAAACGGCGATTGCAGTTTCGTCCGTAATCCCTTTATACGTTTGTTAATGACTACATTTTTGTCCGGGTAGATAATATTATAAAATTTAAAAGTATACAGTTTCGTCCGGCCATTACTCAGGTATAACCCAACTTGATTTCATCGATCCAAGAAATGCAATTAAGATGCAGTATACTCTAGTCAACATCTTCAAAAACGTAAAAAATTAAAATAAAGGTCCTAAAAATATGAGCGACAGCTCATTGGATTCGGAATCACCTGTAGAAAAATGTTTTTGAAGGAAAAGTGTGCAGGCAAAAAATTGCAATTGTTATTAACAAAATAAGATGAAAAAAAAAACAGATGTTTATGTTTTTGTTAATAACTCGAAAAATATTAATATTTAAGCAATTTTGAAAAAACCTCGTTAAAGAGGAGGAAATTTCCGAATAAAAAGTCCGTCCTCCCGGAACTGCATTTTTCTTTTCCCAATTTCGATTTTCATCTACAATGCGGCATTTCGAGATTTCACAGAAAGGTTCATCCCTTTATTCTCTGGTACCTACAGCAAGGTTACTTTGTTGTGTTTACGCCAGTTGCTTAAGAGATTGTTTGCAGTTCCAGACTCGAACGTGGTAGATTATAGAGCCTTGAAAGCAGCTTCACTATCGGAGACTATAAAATTCTTGCTGACTTGATGAGTTTTTTAATGCACTCTTTAGCAAAGAAATCTATTGCTAATGGCTCCGTTCGGAGGATCGTAGGAGTGTTTCCCAGGGCTATTGTGAGTCTTAATCTATACATATAATAAAACTGTAGGAATGTATATGTTTGTGCGCGCATCACATGAAAACTACTAATCCTATTTGAATGCGGTTTTCAAAGACGTATTTGTCTTCTTTCAACTTAACATCTGGTGTATAAAACTTTCTCCCCCCCCACTCCTTTAACGGGGTGAGGAAAGAAATTTTTATACAAAAATCAACACGCCACGCGAACGACGTCGCGAGTACATTGAAATAGAACCCAAAAATGTGGTTAGATTTTTTTGTCTGTCTGTATGTTTGTGCGCGCATCACATGAAAACTACTGTTCCGATTCGAATGCGGTTTTTACAGATGTATTTGTCTTCTTTCAACTTAACATCTGGTGTATAAAAATTTCTCTCCCATTCCTTAAATGGGGTGGGGTAAGTAATTTTTATACAACAATCACACGCCACGTGAACGACGTTGCGAGTACAACTAGTATTCAAATAATTGGGCATACATAGAATAAAGTTTTTTTGGGTTTTCATAAACAGTGTAGCGTAAAAATACCCTTGGCTAGCTCCAGTGTTCGTGGCTTCCTTCTCGCTTTCTTTTTTAACTCTCCCCAAACAAATAATAAAGGGCGCCAAGTACAGACATACAAATAAAAGAGTGAAATCAGTGTTAAATTGTTTATTCAAAGAAAATAACTTTAAGATATTAGTAAAAAGTAATTAACTCTTTTCTTATCTTTTTCTGGTGTTACTACGGATTCGATGTGGTGGAGTTTACTGGACGGAATACTGAGACCTCCGGAAATTGGTGAACACCGGTTAATGGTGCCGTTGGCAAGATGGTTTCTCTTAACAGGAAACTGAAGAAAACTTCCGAAGTGGATAACAAACGGTCTATGGTGACGCTGGCAAGATGGTTTCTCTTTACAGGAAAAACTGAAGAAAACTTCCGTAGTGGATAACACAGGTTACGGTGTCGATGGCTAGTTGGTTTTTCTTTAATTGAAAAAATTGCCTCGATAAGCCCTCGCCTAGGATCCTTCACTATTTGGCAAAGGCCCAGAAGGGTGTAGGAAGTGAGGAGAACTAATTTCTATCGAAGCACAAAATGAAAAGGAATCCAAATAGCGACGCAAATTACGATCGAACTAAAAATTCCCCTTCTCAAATCTGATAAAGTATACGCGTCGACTCACAATAACACCGAAAATTATAAAAATTTAATAGTCAATAGGCCAGGCCACAAATAACGTTATTAACGTTACAACAGGTACCTAAATTATACGTGTTTTATTGCAAAGGTAAAAAAAATTTAGACCAACATAGTCACAATACCAATAAGGATTGTATTTATTACAGTTATTCTTTGTTATGTACTAAACATTGCGTTTAGAAAACTGCAAAATACCATTTTTTACATATTTTTATAGATCAGGTTTATAACATTTGCATATCTGGCCTTCATTAAAATTCTATATTTTTTATATCTGTCAAATGCAGTTTATCCAATATCAGTGATGATTAAATATACAGAACAAAAAGTCAGGACTGTATAGAAAGCGGTGTTAACATTATCTGAAAAAGTGAACAAGTTAACGAATCCTGTAAGACTTAATTGTGAAACGAAACTTAAATCTACATTCGTGTTTGAGCATTCAAATAATATTGGGTAAACTACACGCATAAGATACAAGGTAAAGTATTCATTGTTTTTAAACAGTAGGTTCTTACAAAAGGTAATAAAATAAAGAACGTTCGTATTTATAATCACTTTTAAATCGTCAACTGAAGATCAAATTAATGCAATGGTAATGACATAACAATACACAGTTTCTACTCTGCTTTTTATAAGCGATGCCGGTTCATTAAAGATTCTTGGTAAGTATTTGCCCAGGCGGAATGTAATGCCATTATTGTAAATAGGCTGTCTGTTATCTTTTTTTTACTCAATTGTATTCAGTTTTTAAACTCTTACACTTGACAATTTCAACTTTTTTATTTTTATCAGAATGCGTCACACAGAATTAATCGAGGCACAGTAGCCAATGGATTGCAAACTTCTTCTTTTTATTTTCACATTTCTACAGACATTACACTGATAAAACTGATTTAATAAAAACTAGCTGACCTGGAGAACTTCGTAACGCATAACAATCAATAATTTCTTTTATTTTGTAGATTATTTTTCTCTCCTAAAAAAGACGATTCGTTCTAGATTTTTCATTTTGTTTTCGATTTTGTCTTATTTTCTAGTTTTTTTTACAATTTTTGCGATTTTTCTAGTATATTCCCATTTTTCGGTATTTATAATTTTTTTCTGTTTTATTTTTTTCCTTACTTTTTCGATTTCATTTCCATTTCTTTATGTTTAAGATCTTTAATTTTTAGTTTTTCTTATTCTGTATCGCTTCTTTTTCTCTTTTTATTTTTGTTAGATTTTCTCGTTTGTTTACAGATTTTTTACTTTTCCTTTTTTTATTATTGAGATATTTTTTTCGTATTTTCACGAAGTTCCTTATCGCGCGTTGTGAAGGAGACTAGACGGAAAAAATTCAGACGAAAAGTTGTCACGACATATTTAAGCCGTGTGACGTACGCATGTTTCTCTCTCATAGATAGATAGATCTTTATTTAAATAGGAAACCCTAATATACATACATAATAATAAAAGTACACTTTGATTAAGTTTATATTACAGTATATTAGTTAATAATAAAAGAATTATTATTTTACTAGCGGACCCGGCGAACTTCGCACTGCCTAACACTAATGTTGTTTCCAATTTTTTATTTTATTTTTACGTTTAATTTTTTGTATTTTTTATCATATTTTCTCATTAGTTATCAGTTTTTACTATTATTTATAGTACTTTGTAATTTATCGGTTAAGTACATTATATATTAACTGCGTCACCTAACGGTGGCGTCATAGCTCTTAGGTAAGTAAGTTTTGCTCTTTTAAATATATGAGATATCAACTTCGCCACCTTACGGTGGCGTCATAGTACTTAATTATGTAATGTATTTAAGCTATTTAATTGGATAAGGATTAATGCTGTATTGGTTAAAATCGCTTCGAAAATTAGCCATTATTTGTGGTAAAAAGTAAATAACAAAAAAATGTTATTGTGGGATATCCATAAGAGATAGACATATACCATCGCGGAGTTTTCTGTAGACCTTTTCAATGTGTACAAATAATTACTACATTATTTTGATAAATCTCGTAGGGTTCAGCCTGCGTTTGCAATGTAAGCGGAAAAAAATTGATAATTAACGACATCACATTAGAAACCTCAAAAATAACAGTATTTCTCCACTATTTAATGGATGTTATTATACATATAAACCTTCCTCTTGAATCACTCTATCTATTAAAAAACCGCAGCCGTTGCGTAGTTTTAAAGATTTAAGCATACAAAGGGAAATAGGGACAGAAAAAAAAGTGAGAGGTGTCAAGGGACACCCGGATGGAACGAAGTTCCTTTCGATTAATTAGTGAAGGAATTAGTAATTTGTAAACACAACAGAGTGTTTATACATACATAAGCATTTATTATTGTCTGTATTAAATCTCTTCTTACCTAAATCCATCAGCAATGTCCGGAACTTTTGCAGAACAGAAACACTGTCAAGATTCATTATTATTATTTTGTATTATTTTATTATTTATTATCTCCAAAAAACCTGTATAAACTTAACAAAGTCACGACACTACACTATCAAAGCAAAATAGAAATAAAATTTATAAACTTGTAAACAAAACATACCTAACCTCAATTCCACTAAAATGCATATAAAATTTGAACACTTACACTAACTTTCAATGTTTATTCACTATCACAAATTGGATACAATAGGTCGTATAAAAAGTGTCCGGAAAACGCTAAGATTTTTGATTAGAAACCACTACAAGTAATAGAAAAATCTTTTATGGCTTTTTCAATGCAAATAAGTTTTGTTTGGAAAGATTTTTAAGCTCCTCCCATAGCTGACGTCACACTTTTGTAGTCCATTGTAATATATCTATCTATGATAGAGAGGAAGAGAGAGTTATTTATTTTTTGGTCTGTGAGAGAGAGAAACATGCGGGTGTCGTGTCGTGTCGTGACAACTTTTGGTATGATTTTTTTTTGGCTAGCTCCTAGCGTCAGTCGTAACTGTTCGTAACGCCCGAAAGGGAACTTTGTTCCAAAAAGCGACTTCGTTTTATACTATGTATTGATAACTTAAAAGAAATAAAAAATATTACAATTACTAACTAATTAATCGAAAGGAACTTCGTTCCATCCGGGTGTCCCTTGACACCTCTCACTTTTTTTTAGATTCTGTCTCACTTTCTCGTTTCTTCTAATCGACAAATCATACAGAACCTACTAAGGGTCTACTCAACCTATATGTCAAACGATGTTAAGAGATTTATCGAATAAGTTACACCACTGTCTATTAGCAAGTCATAACAGTAAATAATAATAAATAAAAGACTGTTACAAATGCATAATTAATTAAACAAACAAATCTAAAACAATCCTAAACACACACAAAAAATTTCATCATAATCGGTTGTATCGAGTAATTAAATTACACTACTGTCTATTAGCAAGTCATAGATTTGAATTAACCGCTCCCCCACCTCTTCAAGGTTCTGAAATATGATTTGTTCTGCTCTCAATCGCCTGTTAAGAATATCCCATAAGTTTTCTATAGGATTAAGGTCTGAACTACGGGATGGCCATTCCAAACTATTAATTCCAACCTCTTCCAGGTAATTTCTTACAACTTGTGCAGCATGCGGCCTGGCGTTATCTTGCATTAACAAGAAATTATCGCCAATATATGGGACAAAAGGTACTACATGTTCTTGTATGTAGGTACCTACCTGTCAGCTGTCATATTTCCGTTATTTATAACCACTGGGTCCGTGCGTCCATTTAAAGAGAGACCTCCCCAAACCATAATGGATTCCTTCAAATAACGAGGTGTTTGAAAAGTTACACTGACTATAATGCTCGTTAGGCCGTCGAAATACCGAATACATCTATCATTATTGTACAGACAATATCTGGACTCATCTGTAAAGAGTATACGTTCCCAGTCAGCCTCAACCCAATTTTGGTGTTGTCTAGCAAAACGTAGTCTTTCTCTTCGGTGGTATAGGTTTAATAGAGAACCCCGGGAAGCAATTCTAGGTCTTAGATTAGCATCTCTTCAGCGTTATCGGCACTAACCTGTAGACCATGTACCTCTCGTAGTTGAATTTGTACGCTATGGCATGTCACAAATCGCTGCCTAAGAGCAGAAATTCTTAAAAATCGATCCTGAATTGGTGTTGTGATTCGATTTCTTCCTTGCCCTGCCCGGCGAGCATGATTTCCCTCCAGAAACCTTTGTAGTACTCGGGAGATGGTTGTATGTTTCACATTAAATCGACGACCTATTCTTCTGTAGCTCCAACCATCTTTGCGTAATAGTACGGCTTGAGAGCATTCATCGCGAGTCAAATTACGATTTTGTTGTTTCATAATAAACAAAAGTAATAAGTATTGTTAAAAACATTAATTAAAGAAACACAATTCTTGCAATACACTTAGGAACTGAATTGCTTTATTTCTTAGTTTTCGCATTATTTTTGTCTCGACCAAAACTCTGTTTTAATCATTGTAGTAGTGAAATAAATCTTATCTAATTATATACACATGGACTATAAAATTTAGTAAGCAAAACAATGCCTTTACTCGAAACAATCCGAGCAATTTGCAACTTCGCCAATATAGTATGTTCTAGTGAGTTAAATTGTGATGTGTTGTTTTGCTCTTGATCCAAATTCTATCAACTTAACACAAGCATGAAGCAACAACCACAAAAGACACAGAACATAATGAAATTTAACTATTTCCAATTTTGAATTCCAAGTATGTGGAAACTCTCTTGTATGACTGTTTAACATTTAGATTAAAACGTGGTTTTAACATTAATTTTACAAGCTTGATAATTACTTTAGTTTTTGGTAAATATAGCCATTTTATGTACAGAATAGTCGATTTTTGTATTTGAGACTGATTGATGTGAAAAGTACACTTTTAGTTCAATATCTCCTCACTAACCGTAATAGATTTACATTTTAAACAAACCCTTTTGAAAATTAATTGTAAAGCGGAGGAGATGAGTAAGCAGGATGGTTTAGTTCAGATGGAAAACATCAATTCTTTTTTTATTAAATTTTATACTATAGATGGCTCTTTAAATATTGCGCCATTCATAAAGACAATGCATTGAGCACAGTAGGGTTGAGAGGATTGACAACATAGTATAAATAAATCACACAAATATTGTTCCAGTTGACTGTTCAACATCAAAGATAACATTAAGAGCTTCGCTTTTATAGGAATTTCTCGAATCCCATACTTTATTTCTGAAGATGTTAAATAATGTAAATTTTAAGTCATACAAGTTTTAATAGAAAAAGAAAATATCCATAAAGATAAAAGGACAATTGGCATTAGTATTGGAACATTTTCACGTAATAGATATTTTGTGAAAATATTTCTTAAATTTTATGGTGTTATAAACATACTAGCAGACTAGCATCTAAATCGAGTTATTTTCAGTAATGGACCGTGAGTCGAGGTTGAAAATACGTAAAAATCGAAACAAGTTGCTACTTTGAAGACAGTTAAGCTTTAACGGAAACAATCGAAAAATACTTTGCTAGTAATGACTCGCGGGCCTTACGGGCTCTATCACGAAATCATCATACACATGGATAATAGAAAATGAAATAAAACTTGTTCAGTTCTCTCTTCATCTTTTAGAAGACATATTGCTGATCAATTAAGTTTTTTGTTGTGCTAGCAATTCCTCCAAAATGAATAACCATCTGTTTTGTCGTTGTTTGGTGGTCGTCCTACAGGTCGTATTCGGTGTGGTGTGTTGTTTCGGAGTATGTTGGCATTTCTTCCGGTGCTCATTCGATTATGATTATGTTTAGCACTTCTCTCTTATGTCTGTGTTTCTTTGTTTGCATTTTAATATTTCTTTTTATCATTCGTAGGGTCTTTAATTCAATTGTTCTTAGAATTTTCTTTGTTTTTGATATTTTAGGTTTTTTATGTATTTTTGCATACTCTAGATTTACATTAAATACTTATGCCCCATCCAGACTCTCGCGAGGCGCCTCCTTGAGGCTGTCGGCACGAGTCTTGACGAGTGGAGGCTGCCGAAGTGCTAGTCATCCACACTCTCAATTTTTTCATTCATTGATGTCGCATATTAAGCTTTCGATCAGTTCTATCGAAACCATATGGGTTTATAAATATCATTTATACCAGCGCCGCTTTTATTTGAAGCTTTTTTCTTTCTCAGGTGTCCTTGAAATGTTGCCATTACTGAAATTTTTCTAGTTTTCCTATATAGATATATTTAAATCTTAGCTTAACCCATCCCAAGCGTCGTAACTTTATTTTTATCCTTGTGGTATGGATTTTTTGGATTCCAAATGATTGGTTCCATTTGATACAGTTCCATAAATCTGGTACACAAATCGTTATTTTACTCAGCCATGATAAAGAACGCGATGCCCTTACTCTGTAGCAGTTAATAAAAAGGTGAGCGAATGCGAGATTGTGGTTGATTCTCTCGCCTCACCCCCTCGCGTCCTTTGACTCGCGCCAGAAAAACCGATACATAACGGAGCGATAGCGAGTCGAAGCGAGGGAAGACGAGGGGATGCGAGAGTACCGTCCTCACTCTCGCACTCGTGTTCTCTCCTGTAGCCTTGTGGAGAGTCTGGATCGGGCTTTAGATATTTGTTTTTCCAGTTTGGATGTCCTGACATTCTGCAGCTCTGTTGATTTGTTCCCTCACTTTGTTTTTCAGAAACTCTTTGCTTGTAATTTTGCATCTAACTTATTCAATTGATATGGCTTGATCCTTATTGTCTCTATTGACAGTTTGCAGCGTAGAGGCTCTTTTTCTTTGATTGGATAACTTTGTAGGTCTTTTTCTGATCGTATTCCAGTGTTTATGTTGAGGCTGATACCCTTGCGAATGCTAGTTGTTCAGAGAGGTGTTACGATGAAGTGAGTTTGTATCTGCGTTTTGTATTTGTTTTTGGGTCCTAAATACTCTTTCGGTGATTTATTGTCTTCTAAGATCACGGTAACTACTTTTACTTGCACTCTATTAATGGCCGTAAATTTATTTGGTTTCCTGCTATACATAGTGGACCTTGGTGATTTCGATATAGCGCAGCTCTATAGTACTACCAGAAAAGTAATTTTCCATTGTTCCCGATAATGCCAAACTGTGTTCGGTATAACAACTGGTTTCCTTTTTTATGTATTTTAAAGCTCGGCTCACGGTCTATAATGCCAGTATTAAGTTAAAGGGTCTTCAAGAATTGAATTCAAGGTGCCAATCATAGTTCAAAATTAAATTATAGGAAACAAAAAGATTTAAACTGCTGTTGCAAGGAATCTACAAAACCTAATTTAAAACACCGTTTAATGGGTTATTGATTTACGTATATCGATTAAAGTAAATTGGATTTTTATATATGGAAAGAAAAATGTAATTTTCTTTAATTTAAATTTTCCCACGCAACAAACGCCATCAAGTCAGACAGTTACAATTAAAAAGAAATCTGTATATAGAAAGATATAAATCAGAAAGCGTCTCGTGAAAATAGTTATTTAAAATTACATAAAAGGATATTCTACTTGTTATTTCGGAACTAACGTAATTAATAACATTAAATGTCGTTTATTTTCTTACAGGTATGTAAGATCATCATGGTTATTAAAGACTTTTACTTCATTTTTACTTTACTGAGTGTCCGATAGAAGTACAGTAGTACACAAAAGGGTTCTATCCAAAATACCATCACTTATTTTGTGAAAAAAAATATTTTTATTCATTTACATTTGTAAAATTAATAAAGAAATCAGAATCTATTTACTTGAGTTTGATGTAATCTCCTTTTACCTTAAGCATGGTCTTCAGACTGTTGAAAAATAAGTTGCAATTTGCACAAATGTAAACCTGTGGTGTTTTGGTCTAATAAAGTTTATATTACTCTCGAAAAAGTGCGTCAGATGAGAATTTAAAAGCCATGTTTTGAATAATACAATTTTTCACACATTTTCGTTTTACACGAGCTTTGTAACAAAGTGATGAGTCTTGTTATAACTTTTGGGCTAATATTTCAAAGCAACTTTTAAAGATCTTCCCGATTTTAATGCCATACTCAACCAAAACGACTGGAGAGTGTCATTGTTGTTAAAATCATTACTTATGATAGAAAATTATTTGGAGTGTCCATTCGAAAGATTTAACTCTCGTATGTTCATTTGATCAAGCAAACACGATCTTGACGATATTTCTTGACACAGAAGCAATCTTCGAAAATCCATTTTCCTCCTTGAACGAATGTTTCTATGCTGTGGCTTAGGATCTTTTTGGAACTTGTAGGGTTTAACTATAACTTCTCTAAAGGCGCATGTTTACTTTTCAGATGATGTTACTGTTTATTTCGGTCCTCTTCCATTATCATTTTAATAACTTATAACAGTTATAACTTATACACAAACATTGTATTCACTTTGGGGTGAGCTCGAGAACAGCAGATATTGCGATTTTACTATTCCGACTTTACTTTTTATTCCGTTAAAAAGCATTAATCAAACAGATTTTCGGTTAAATGGTCAATGCGCAGAACGCTGTACTTTACGATAAGACTGGTTACAAATCAAAATATTCAATTTGAAGATTTATTTATAAAAAATTGTTGCAAAAATTGGTACCACTTTTTGACATAATCGTATTCAGCAAAACAAATATGTATGTATGTATGTATGTAGTTAGGGGTAACAGATACACCTGCGACCTATAAGATCTATTGTGTCCCCCTTTTCTTGCTATATTTCTGATGATTATTCAGACTTATAGCAGCTCTTCTAGTCCTAAAAAGTTTAGGATATCATTGGGTTTTAAATTAGGTAATTCTTCCCTTTCTATTTCGTATGACCCTAGGTATTTGACCTTAGACCTACTTAATGCTATGCATTCTGAAAGTTTGTGTATTAGGGTTTCATCCTCTACCTCACAGAATCTGCAATTTTCTTCGTGTACTAATCCTAGTTTCTTCATGTGTCCTCTTAATCGACAGTGACCGGTTAGTATTCCTGTTATAATTCGGAGGTTTTTCTTACTCAGGTTAAGACAGCTGTGAGATCTCTTCTGGTTATAGTTTCCCAGGAGCGTCTTCGATTGTCTTAGTCCTTCTAGATCATTCCAGTACTTGGATTTTTCGCTATCCATTTTTTCCTTAGTTATTCTAAGATTGTACTACTGCTGATTCCACAGGATGGTTCTGGTCCCAGGTATGGGGTTTTAGCTCCTTTTTTTAAACAAATATGTAAGAAAGAATAGTTTTCTACTACCTATCGACCCTTCCGTGCATACAGAAAGGTACCCAGCTCTCTAGCTGCCGGATTATCCAGCCACTTAAAACTATTTCGTTTTCAGTACTTTGTATCTTATTAAACTAAGGTCGCTTCTAAACAATATAAGTTGTCATTAGAATAAATTTGACGTAGCTGTAATAAATGGTTTGACAAGTATGTCACTTACTTTGTTGAACCCTGTATTTATCCAAAGTTCGTTGAAGATAAAGATTCATAGATTAAGAATGCATTCCACACCCAATTAATAGTTTTAGGCAACAATCAATTGTGAATAGAATAACTAACGTGATGTTAAATTTGTCAATCTATTTACCAACTATAAATAAATTATAAAAATAATAATAAAGTTGTAACCTCTTTTTTCCTCATGATGTTAAATGCTCGATTTGAGAGATTAACATATGCGAACGGCACTCAGGGGGTAGGAGGAGAGCGAGCGTGGTTTCGATCGAGCTAGATGATTAATTTCAAAAAGATAAAAAGGAATATACTTAATAGAATAATAAAAGATAAAAGAAGTTAAAAGGGACAAAAGAGAGAAAATGAAAGAAAAGAAAGAGAAAGGAAAATGGGCGCCACTTATGTTTTTTATCCTGAGGATGGGGAAATATAAGAAACCCAGATGGAAAAAGAAAGATATAAGAGATATAAGATAAGGTAAAATTAGATAACCCGGCAGATGTTCTTGCTAAAATTTAAATTACACACTTTTATTTAAGATACTAAAAAGAAAAATTATACTTACACTTTCCTTTTACTTATCCTTATGGTTATAAATCAAATCGGTAAGATAAAGATATATTTAAAAAACAAAATCTATTACTTTAATAAGATATAGATTAGAGAAACTGAAAGTATTGATCAGAGTAACAGGATCTAGCTAGGAAAAGAAAAATCTATAGGTATAGTATAACTAGACCCACTTGGATAGGAATTATTTTTACGATTTTACCAGGGGAAACTCAAAAGAACGTCATTATATGAACGAACCTAGTAAAATATATATTTAATGTTGCTTTTAACTTCCTGACTCACACCTGTACGCCCATGAAGAGAATTCTTGAAAATTCCAAAAGAGCATTGACCACGCCTATTCCAGTGGTTTTGGATAAACTATAACAATAACAATATTTATTATCAGTTGTAATGATAAAAACGACACACAACCATAAAATAATAAAAAATATAAGATACATCTCGGTATAACATAGTAGACATATTTTACTAAACGCATTTGTGTTTAGTTCAAAAACATAATTATTCATACACAGAAAATAATAGCTAAGTACATTGTTTTATCATTTTCGTGTACTCTGATAAGCAAAAAGTGAGACGTAAAATTTAGATGAAAAAGTTATAAAAAAAATCACCTTTTGCTTTGATATTAACTCGAGTTAAGGAGTACTCATATTGGGTGGTATAAATCTTAATTAAATAAGTGCGAGATAAAAATTAAAAGATAAAAAAAATATAAGTAAAACAGTTTACAGATAGCAGACACAAAAAATATAAGTAATAAAAAAAATTACAGATAAGCAATACACAAAAAACACATCTCGGTTATTTTCACTACGACACGGCACTTATGGATGTTACAGGTAAATACAATTAAGATAAAATGTTCCATAGAAATAAATGGTACTCTGATAGCTCGAAACAGATATAAATAAATTGTTAAAAACTTACATTATCTTCTAAATGTTTCTGAGATACATTTCTAGCATATGGCTTCATTCTCTCGGTAATTGGTCTTAACGGTAAGATATAATCTAGAACCATTCCTGTCGAGATTTGTAGATAGTTAGAGAAAAAAGACCATAAACTCATTCTTCGTAGCTGGGGTTTCGAAGAGAAAACGGTACAGTAACAATGGCGGACTTCTGCCGTCGTTGTTCCACTATATACCAAGGAAACTTAAAGAAAACACTGTCTGGAGATCTTTATGTGAATCTTCGGTACGATAAACGGTAACAGAAACACATAATAGCAAGTAATTTTTAAGATAAAATAAGGAAATTTGCCGGGAATTTGAAACTAGGGTCTCGCGAAGTTGTTAATCACGTTGAGACTTAAACTAGAATGAATAAAAGTCGTTAGTACTGGGGTGACGCGCTGTCTTTCGCGCCTAATCATCTGATCTTAAACTCGAGACCTCATTGGTCAGTTAGGAAAAATCAATAAATTTGCTTATACTTGACCGTTAGGTAGTTAGCGCGAGAGACAACTAGATTGAAATATGATACAGGGTCGGCCTACGTGAGAAAGACTGTTAAAAAAAAATTATTATTCGAGTTTTTTAAACACGCTACAAAGTACTTAATTCAAAAGTAAAAAAGCTAGTTTATACAAAAAAAGTTATCAAACTAGAGTATAAAGAACTTAAGGGATATGCAGTGTTTGTTTTTTACCTTCGATTGAAAATTCTGTCATCATCAATTTAGAATATTGTATCAAGAAACTCAATCCTTGCCATAACAATTTATCTTAAAGATCCATCAAGCCTGTCTATTTTTTAAAAATTGTTACCATCAATAATTAACAAACCCTTTAAAAATACTAACTGTTAAATCAAAGACATACAAAAATAAGTTTATTCAAAAGACACTGATCATTGCCATCAAATATGAAGGTTTTCACATTTCATGTATTACTTTTGTCAATTTCACATAGTAAACTCAAAGTGAACCATTTCACTCCTTGTTCTTAAACTATGAATCACTCTCTTCAATTTAATGCGAGGCTATAATTAGATGCAACAAGATTATTAGCAATTTATTACCCATTAATAAATCTAAAGGGCGAATTCTTCACAAATCTAATAAATACTTATCCAACCGTTAAATGTTAAATCGCCTTAATGATGTCATAGTGTGGGGTAAACTTTCATGAATCCATAAATAATTTTGGTTTCATCAGAAGACGCCAAATAAAGTTATGAAAAGGGGGAGATGAAGGCAGATACGAAAGCCTTACAAATTAATAATTCTCTCACGGGATGAGATGAAATATTTCTCTTTTAGTCTCTCTATAAGAACATCAAGAAAATGACAGTAAATGCCAATCTTTCTTGTAAGAGGTTAAAAAGAACATATTACTGAAATGAGTTTCGTTCCAATTATTAATATTATCAATAAAAAAAATGAATTTATTTTATTTGACACATAATTAGTGAATTGTTGTTGATATAAGATAGTTAAAATCATCTTACTTGAACATCTCTAAATTTTTATGGAAAATCACTTCTACTAAGTATTCCAATAAGACTAAAACAACAAAAATTCGTCTCCCTAAACCATCCCTTTTTCGGATTTGCTTAAAATGAGTTGTATAGTCATTATTTTTTATAACAAAAATGTAATAATCTAACAATCTGAAAAAATTCAGTTTGGTTGAGAGAATCTTATCAGAATATTGTTTCGAGATACTTAAGAGTATCTAATATAACATATAAAGCCATACAATGTCAATATTATTGACAGGGCTGCCTGGGAGAAAGGTGAACCTGAATATATGAAAAGGGGGTTCACTTGGTATACGGATGGCTCGAAGAAGCCAACAGGCACTGGGGCGGGAATATATGGAGTCAGACCCAAGGCGCAGTTTTGCGTAAGCCTGGGTAAGCTGGCTACTGTTTTCCAGGCTGAAGTTGTTGCCCTATCAGAGTGTGCAAGAGTGTGTTTGGAGCGTGGTATGACAGACCACACCATATACATAAACTCGGATAGTAGAGCAGCGCTAATGGCACTTGACAGTTTTGACTTTACCTCTAAAGCAGTATGGGACTGTCATCAGGCCATGAAAACCCTGGGAGAGTACAACAAGGTTATCCTTAGTTGGGTTCCGGGGCACAAAGGTATCGCTGGCAATGAGGGAGCAGACAAGTGGGCAAACAAAGGAGCTGAAAGCCCGCTCATTGGCCCAGAGCCGACGTGTGGTATTGCTTACAACACAGCACGAAGAGCTGTTCGCCAGTGGATGGGCATAGAACATCGAAAGAGCTGGGAAAGAACAGAAGGTAAAATACAGTCAAAGAGAATGCTGCAGACACCTACTGGTGCTATAGCGGCAGATGCCCTTGGGCTGAGGAGGAAAACCCTGCGGAAAGTGGTTGGCTTCATCAGCGGCCACTGGGTATTTCGCGGACACCTACATAAGATGGGAATTCAAGTTGAAAACCTCCTATGTAGAAAATGCGGTGAGGAGGAGGAAATAGCCTTCCACGTGATATTCATGTGCCCAGCCCTGCAAGGTCTACGTGAGAGATCCCTTGGCCTACCGACTGGAGATCAAAGGGAAGAACGGGAAACCATAGTCAAAAGAATCTCTGGGTTCATTAAGAACCTGGGATTTGACGAAGAATGAGGACCTGTGCATGAGGGTGCACAATAAGCTGTACTAGCTGCGATGCAATCCCATGGACTACCTCTAAGCCTCTTTTAAAAAAAAAAAAAAAATCTAATATAACATAAAAACTGGGAAAAAAAATTTCAAAGATAAGGTACAATATTGTTTAGTTATTGATGGTATATTTTACATTATTAGCTCTTTTTTACGCGCGGTTTGTTATATACGAGGGTAACAATTAAAATAAGGTCTACATCGCCGCTGCTTCGATATGAACGTTGCTATCCTAATTTTTTTTTTAAGAGGGGGGAATGCTTGTTGCGCACACTCACAGGGGCACGTGCTCCTGCGGGTAGTGTTGGGTTTGACCCTTCCTCCTTTCGCCCCCCTCATGCCGCGGCATCTTTCCTTTCGGAAGTTTCTTCACCGGCATGTTTTTTCCGCGTCACGCACCTTTCCCCTCAGGTTTTCACTCTTCTCCTCTTTCCCTGGCCTGCTGCTCTCTTTCTATTTCTTCTTTCCTCCTCATGATTTTTCTAATCATGTCGTGCACTTGTTCCCATTTATTTTTGCTTCTTACCATTGTTCTTACAATGTTTTCTGCCGTGAGCCTTTCCTCGAGAGTTTCCTCTATTTCTCTTCTTACTTCCTCGAAGTAGCTGCACTCCAGAACTGTGTGCTCCGGCGTGTCTCTCTCCTCTCCACATGCTCTGCACGCCGTGTCGTCGCTCTTGCCGATCCTGTAGGTGTAGCTCCCGAATGAGCCGTGACCTGACAGGAACTGGGTCAAGGCAACAGTGCAGTGTAGCATGCTTTCTCCATCAGCGATTGATAGCTTGTGAAACTCGAACCGAAGCTCATTCGCTGCGTGGTAACTATCCGCGATGGAACTATGGAACCCGTATTGTTCTGGCCCGCCAAGTGAGAAATTCAGTCATATGTTTTTTAAATACAAAAAAGTTTTCCCTATCCAAATCCATCCTAAGATAGTGCAAATGTATGGCGCCAATTGCATGGATATCAAGAATGTGCACAAGTGGTGTCGCCAATTTTCTTCTGGACGCACGAACGTCCACGACTAAGAGCAACCCTCTTCGGGATCACCGACTGCCTTGGTGAAGAGGTCAGCAGCAGTCGGTGTTCAAAGTGTTGACAGATAACCTGGGCTACCACAAAGTGTCAGCGAGGAGGGTGCCAAAACAACTGACCGCAGAACACAAATTGCAGCGACCGTCTCCTGGGATCGCAAGTGGCGTTACTCATCGAATATATGGAAACCCCTATAGCCCTAACCTAGCCGCCAGTGACTACCATATGTTCCCTGCGCTCAAGAATTACCTTGGAGGCATGAAGTTCTATTTAGCCATCGTTAACAAACCTGTGTGAACAAGTGTATAGTCTTCATAAAAAATGATTGATTTCTTCTGTAGACCTGATCTTTTTTTATAAACTTTTCTATTGAACTGTTCCAAAAGGTTGCAATACTATTCAGAATCCCAAAAAACAAATGCTATAACATTTTTTGCCGATCTTTCTGACTTCACATGTTTTGGAGCTGAAGAACAAATAATTGTTGACCAAATCCCAGTAAATTATTATATTTAATTTGAATTTAACGATCAGGAAATGTATTCATTAATGGTTTCATTTTGCTTAAAACCCTCCAAATCACGCTGAGAAATTGGTTTTCGATTCAAGTTTTGTTGAATTGTTAACGAAGCCAGCAATAACTTTCCGAATATATAATTCATATATAATCCTTCGTATAAAATATTCGTTCATCTTAGATGCTTATGGCATCAGCAATTTCACACTTAGTCAAACTTTGATCTTTACAAACAATATCATAGAGTTGCTCAATGATTTCTGGTGTAGTTGTTCTTTTTTGGCGTCCACTACATGGTTTATCTTCGACGCTTGTACGACCACTTTTAAACTCTAAAAACCATTCATGTACTGTTGGAAATGAAGGAGCAGATGAATTTCTGTGCTGATAAACCTAACAAAACAAAGATTTTTACTACATCTCGATATTCGAGTTTTTCCATTGTAACAAAATACATTACCACGCCAACTTCAAATAGATTGTAAATAAAGAATGAATTGACAAATGAAAATAATTATTTTTAGTATTCAAATGGAAGATGAAATATTAAAATAGCGTATAAATTTTGATTCCTCTACTGGTTACTAGGTGTCGCTTTCAAAACTTTTCAACAACTCTATATTACCAACATAGTTTTAATCTTCATTTGCCATACTTGATTAATAAATTTATTGGAACTCCAACAAGCAAACACAAATTTTTGCTTAAACAGAAACTTAAAATTCACTCAAGAATGAAGAATTTTTTTCCTTATTTGCATATAAATCAATTTTTATCAGAATATATTTTTAATCTAAAATTAATTACTGTATTAGTGTGTGTATTAATTAAGCATTAATTTGTTTCTCGTACAGTTCCATATTTATGAAAATAATCCTTTAAATCTTTTCCATATAAACACTTCAGTTTCGCCTATCATTAAATTGTTGGCGTAATCCCTATCTGCATGTTAAACTAATAAAAAGTGATTTAACAATATTTAGGTTGGGTACTCGTAACATCAATATCAATTATTTGGGACAAGCGACACACCCGTATGGCTCTAACTTTAAGCCGTTTCGATCGTTTTCCATTTTATCACCATTGCATCTATTCATCCATCATCCGGTTTCTATGGCTACCTTTGTTTCAATTCGAATTTCGAATAATCACTATTAATAGTTAAGGAATTAGAGAACTTCGCTTATTCGTACGCTTCGCAATGTTAAGTACGTATAACTCTGGAATGAATGCAGTAAAACCTTTATCGCTATAACTCTAGTGAGGTTAGGATAATATCTAAAGTTTTGATACTCGAAACTACGACAATTAATTCTATAAGTTTAGTTATGATGACCAAGATTTTTATTTTTACTTAATTTTTAAAGATTATCGAGGAAAATTCATAGACCATCTTCATGTATTCACAAAAATTTGAAAGTCTAAATTTTGGGCAAAATAAGTTTTTGTTTGTTTTGAAAAGATGCCTCCTAACTAAACAACTGTTAAGCCGCGTTTACACCGAAGTTACAAACAAAAAGTTGTAAACTTTTATTGCAAACAGCAGGTGCAAACAGTAGTTTCAAATAAAAGTTTGAAATTTTTATTTCATGGTTTTATTTCCATGTTTCATGAAAATGTTTGAAACACTTTCGACCTTGATTATGACTCGCCTATGTTCTGGTTCCTGCGATCAGTCCTTCCCAGGATGTCATTTTAGCCGCGGCAGCGTAGGCCGAGACGATACTCGGTAAGGCCGTCTCTGCATTCCAGAGCTACGTACAGTGGAAACGACCTGTTGGACGATTTAAATAGAGATAATGTTGACCCTCTATACTCTATCAGGTGAACTGAGAACGGACGGAAGTTTTAAAATTTTTGTTCGAGACAGGGTGGTGTGAGTGATCACGTTAAAGTAAGAGTGGAGGTGGTAGCCTAGGGGATGGCAGGGAAATATTTCTGTTTCGAGTTTCAACGGCACATAGTGACCGAAACTCCCTTTGATCGTTACCGACTTCAGGTGGAAACAAAAATTTCTGTTGCAAACACTGAAAAACTGTTTGCAACAGCGAAATGTTTCGTCTAAAAATGCGCGTTTTTAGAGATGTTTGCAACTCGTGTTACAAACTCCGGTGTAAACGCGGCTTTAGTAATCAATCGATTACAAACATTTCTTGTGGGATTTTTTAAATTAAGAAAATAGACACATTTAAAAAATGTTAAATCCAGCTGGAATCGAACCTGCGATTTCGATCTACAGCCTATAACGGATTAAACCGCCTAATCACGCTTGATCCTAGCACTTAGCCTTTATTTTTGATCATATTTTGATTAAACTACATCGGCTATACATAATGATCTCAAGTTCACTTGGTGGATGTATTTTTTTTTATTTCTCTGTAATATCATTTCTTTTTTTTGAAATTACTAAAGTTTAAAAAACAGTTAGTTCCAAGTAATTGTCAGATTAACTTCGATCTAATAATCTGTATAATATCTTACTAATATCCCCATTCGTAATCAAAGTTAACAATTAATTACCATAGTATTAAGCGCTCAACTTTGATATTAGGTTACATCAGTAACTACTCAAGTAACTCAATGAAAAGAGTTTAGTTGAAGTTTTAGTCATTAGTGGCAAAGTGTGCTAACGGCTCGAAGAAAATGCTTTTGAACCATATAATAACTTCCTGTGCTAATAAGAGCTGAATCGATTTAATGATATGCACTGTAAAATTAACCTTTTGAGGTTAATAACTAGTTATTATGACCAAAAAAAAACAGAATTTATTAGTAGGATTCGGTTACTTGTCTATTATATTCTTTATATATCTTTACGTTTCTATTTTTCTTTATTTATAAAAAAATAAACACATATATTAGTTAAATTTAAACAATAGATTGTAAAATCGTGAGTGCATACAACCACATGCTGTTAGGGTCCAAGAAAAGGTCTCTTTTATTGGTCTCTCACTGGGCTCAGGTAAGGGGTAGTGTCCGACCGAAGGTCTATTTTTGGCCGAAGCCGATTAATCGGCAATCGCCACAACCTTCGGCAGAAGCCGAAGCCGAAGGTTGATAATCTCTCAGTAATTAATTTTGTTCAATACTGTCTACAAGCTACAATTAATATTAAAATTATTTCAAAACTTAAATATTAAAGGTTTATATTGACTGTCTCCTGTCTTATATATATATAGAAGTTGATTTAGGGTAATAAAAGTTTGTGATTTTGTGATTTATTTGTAAAAAATAATCATTTCTTTTACAATTACAAATTACAATTAGACCACTTGTCTTGAAGCATGTGCAATGTGATATTTGACAGTGACTCCCCGCGGCCTCAGCAAACACGACCGGTCCGTCGCTCTCTCACTCAGTTTTTCGTAACAGTTCGTTCAATCTCGACGGTTATTCGGACCTTCGGCGAAACCTACGGAATCGGCCTGGTTTTGGGCCGAAGCCGAAGGTTTCGCCGAAGATGGTTTTTTTGGCCGAAGGTGGCCGATGCCGAAGCCGAAGCTTCGGTCGGACACTAGTAAGGGGTGACGTGAAAGACTCTGCCACGTATTTTAATAAAAGTAAAACTAAATCAAATTTTGAAAAACTAATAAAAAAAAAGGTTAACTAAGTTACCCAATTAAATTCAACTCCAGCTGAGTTCGGTAGTGGTTTCTCTACTGGCAAATTGTGCCCAGATCAGCCGTAGAGGGTAAGTACCAAAATAAAGTGAGTGCACCACCGATTTGTACGGTTAAAATCGGAAACCCCTGATGTTCCAGGCACTACTTCACCCACTGGAGATAATTAAATAAATTCAAAATATTAAACAGTACTAATTGAATTGTACAATAAAAAAAATAACGATAAAGTGAGCTAAATAAAACAAAATATCAACTAGACCCTTCTTTAATTGAAATATTAAGAATTACAAAACTGTCAAGCCTCGTGCTTGACAACGCTATTGATATTTATATAAAAAAAAATATATGAATAATATTAAAAGATAAATTTACCAATATGTGTGATCACACTCAATACAATAAAAAAAAACAAGAAAAATATATTTTTTTCTTAACTACTATAGTTGCGACTTAAATCTAATTAGGCTTATCTGTTAATCCTTGGCGTCTCTAATACTTAGGTCGGTTCCAAAAACCAAGCCTGTTCCAAAACCAATAGGCTTGCACCAACCACAATAACTTAAGCTCGAACTAAGTATCAGGTCTGCACCCAAAATTAAAGCCTGTATCTAGCGCTGTATCTAGGATTTCAGCCAATAACTAGGACTTAAACCCGTAACTAGGATTTATACCTGTATCTAGGACCCTAAAATCGTAATTCGGTATTAACAATAGCTTAAACAGATTTTAATGACTCCTTGAATTAATTTGATTTAATAACTTTAATACAATTGAACACATTAACTTAAATTTGTACTACAATGAAAGAATAAAAATGAATTTAAATGAATAATACAACATTTAGAAGTTGACTTCTCTGAATTTACAATTAATGATCAAAACTAATGATTTAAATGTACTCAACAAACTTAAATTTGACTTGCTATTCACGACAAAATTATAACAATAAATTAAATCAAAATTTAACATAAAATTAATTTATAATAGTGAAAGAATAAGCAAAAGGAGTCTAGTTACACATAAATAAACCTACATACGATACACAAAGAAATACACATGTAAAATCAAGATATTAAAACTAAAATTGCGTCTATATGGCGTTATTAATCTTATATATAACAAAAAAAAATATAACATAGTAACTCACCTATTAAGATAGGGTTGTTTTATTTCTTAATACTCGTGACACCCCTGGCTGGTAAACGGGTGGAACAATATTCTCGTTGCTAATTGCACCAATCGGGAATTCTACCACAGTTCTCCGTCTGAACGGTTTTAAATCACCAAATCTACCTACTGTCTGCTCTATGGGCTACCTACACTCATAGGAAACGGAAGAACTATAAGAATCGAACAACCACATGAATAAATAACGTGTACTCACCACAGAAGACTTCCTAAAATCCGCTAAAAAAAGCGATTTTCCTTACGAATCCAACAAAACTACTGAAAATCTCACTTCAATACTTGTTCGTTTGGAAAACTGAGGTTTAATTTCGTAAATCCAAAATGAATTGTCTCCGATGAATAGAGATTACAACTTAAACCCCGAAAATCTTCTCAATGCCACGTTCTTACGACAAAGGCTGGTAAAAGAAAAGACCTGGTTCTTTCATATCACATGCACGAAATTTTGACACACGTCGAAATAAGAGGTGGCCTCTACTACTATAGGGACAATAACCGTAGGATCTCCAGCTACCAATTTACGAACAAACAGTGGTCGTTTGATACGACTAATTTTATTATTTATATAGATAACAACAAAAATCTCAACATTACTTAATTTCCTCGTTTATTTTGAATCTTATCACGCAAATAACAATCCCACGTAACAGCTGGCTGTAGAACCACAATATCACGAGTTATCGACAGAAAGAGAATTGTCAACCACTATATTTGAATTTGATAAATATACTTCAAGACAATATTAACAATAATTTATGGCAGAATATATTTATAAGTTGATGATTAACTATAACCGAACTAAAATCAACCTGAACCTGTCACGATTTAATCCTTAATAACGGCGAATTCATAAGGTAAGCAATTAGTTATAACTATTGTGAATTTCAACCCGTGACAACTCTTTAACCCAAACGAATCCTCTACATATTTTGAATGTAAGTTAAAATCATCGATAGAAAAATGAAACAGGAACAGATCTCGACTAAAATTTTTGCACGTTTTTAATTATGTTTTTAACAGTTTTACAAATTTTCAGCTGGATGGGAATTAATGTAATTTCGAAAGTCTAGATTAACCGAACTATTAGAAGCTTACAATAGAGGGAGTAAGAGATATACAATTTTTAACATCAAATAATTTCATTAATTTTAAAAGTTTATAATCTAATAAGCACAATTTACAAAAAGAACTTTTTATAATAGAAAGTTTTTTACTGATTTATAGGTCATATTTTGTGTCATCTCAACAATGCACAGCATCCCTGACATTGTAAAAACATACATACATACAACGCTGTGATTGATCATAGAGAAGATTGTTTCCTTGTTAACAAAATCAAGGGTAGTTGTATCTAAAAACTTTCTAAAACAGTTTATTTTATTACCAGTTAAAATAATACAAAAAAAAAAAGAAAAAAAAACAGAACTGTCACAAGTGGACTGATCCGCCGCTTAACCAACTACGCTACGAACGATTTATTTAATAACTTTCAAAATAATATTATCTATACACAACTTAGATCATGTTTAATATCAATTCGGTATAATTTTCGAAATCTATGTATATGCCTAAATACACTTGAAACATGCATTGTCATCCAGTTCTTAGCTATCCTGAAAATTTCAGAGCTCTAGGTAGTCGGGAAATAGGTTTAAATTCGATTACAAATTCCACGGAATGACATAGAGACACAGAACACGGCGAAAATATAAAAAAACTTTCTAATAAAAATGAAAAACAATGTTAATTACTATTCGTTACAATCAAATTTTACCATTTATTTTAGACAATGCATATTATAAACAACAATGATATTTATTCTACTGCATGTTTAATAGAGCTTTGGTAATGTTAAATTGTTCATTTGCTGTTAACATCCTGTTTATCATTCATTCATTACATTTTAGTTTGGGCTTTATTTCGATGTTTCATTGAAACAATTTGCAATAAATTGATGGTAAATTCTCCCTGTAATATATATCCCTTCTATTTATAAAATATTTAAACTATGGCAATAAATTGAGGAGAACAATTTATAGCTCTATTATAATGCTAAGTAAAACAGATGCAATCAGGGTATGGGCTAGCTCTAATCTTGAGAGTAACCCCAAGATTTTTACTTTGCTGGGAGAAAATTAGTTATTTACTGAATCAAGCTATTTTTTCTCTCTTGTGAAACACGGTATTTCTTATTTGCTATTTTCTAGTTATTCTGTTATTATATACTATACCTGGATTTGCAGTCCGTTGGCATTCACGACATTTGACATATATGCTAGTAGACCAATACGCAGTAAGTCTTTCTAAGTTAAACCTGGCAACTACGCTTCATTCCTACCGCGTATTGGTCTACTTGCATATACGTCAAATGACGTCACTGCCAACGGATTGCAAATCCAGGTATAGTTGAACCGCGACTTTGTTCGCGTGGCTTGTTAATTTTTATACACCAGATGTTAAGTTCAAAGAAGACAAATACATCTGTGAAAAGCGCATTCGAATCCGATCAGTAGTTTTTATGTGATGCGCGCACAAACATACAGACAGACAAAAAAATCTAACCACATTTTTGGCTTGGTTCTATATTGATGTACCCGCGACGTCGTTCGCTAATTATTTTTTAAATATCTTTAATGTACAGAATTCCACTCTGCTCAAAAGAATAGAGAATGGCAAATTATTCTCTATTTTAATCTTAGCTATTAAATCTAGATTTCGAATGTTAGTAATTTAAATCTTTTACAAAGATATAAACCATTGGAGCCGACCACAAGGAAATCGAAATCAGGTGCCTAGTTGCTTCCAATTTTTTTAAGCAATTAAGATTTTATTTCTGGCTTTTTTCTTTTTCTTTCTTTTTTTTTTGAAGGCAGTCCATTTTTTTTAAGTTTTTATAATTCGTCAATGCAACTCCTGACCGCGTTACTTTGGTTTAAACTGTTTGCCAAAGCTATTAATCACCCTCTTTAATTTATTGTCGGAGTTATTGGAACTTTTTAAGCAATTTTGAAACTCACGTAGCATAATGAAAGTATTATAGGATTCACCCCTAAAAATCCTACATTATAACTTTCTTTGAAATTATTATTCAGGGGGCGTTCTTCTCGAGCCCTTAGAGTTCATAACATCATCCAATATTTTTCTTTGGTATTGTTGGAGGATTATATGAGTAGGCTGTATACCGTAGGGTTCAATTTGAACTTTAATGTTACGATTTATATTTTATGTATAAATCATTTTCACACACCTGTTTGTTTTTAATCTAATAACTAAATCGAAACGTCACGCCACATTGTTTTTCATTCCAATTATACATAAATATTTATATTTCATTCAGAAATAGTTATAGAATTAACTAAATTTAATATAGGATATTGCAAATTCTTATAATTACACAGTGACGCTGGAAGTTTAGATACAATTTTAAAGACGAGAAATTATACAGATTAAAATAGTTTTATGAATACTGATGATACGAGGTGTGGCAGAGAAGTAGTGAGACTAGCACCGCTTCAAACGATCTAACAACGTTAGACACGTGAGTTGTCTTTTTAGTTTTACATGTAGCCGCTTAGAAGGCTCCACCAATTGAACCTTCAGACTCAAATCAAAGCACAAACTTTTGTTGACATAAAAGAGTTTCATTAGAATACAACAAGTCGTGTAAGTAGAGTGAAATTTTCAAATTAGCTAGTCGGTCAAAAAATGGCTCTTAGCCGTAACCATAATGTTTTACAATGTTCGAAGAGGATTATCTCAACAGCAATGTCCGCTAAACTGGAAGCACCACACCAGTTAACTATTTCCCGCTGGTATTGCGAATATCAACGTGGTCGCTCCAGTCTCAGCTATGAATAGTATACCCAAAACAGCAGTCACACAGCAAAACGTTGATGCGGTTAGTCAGCTAATTAAGGATGACCGACGTGTAAAATATCGGGAATTGCAGGCATCTTTGGGCATTTCAAATACCTTGAATACATGAAGAACTGGGTGTTACGAAGTTGGTTTCCTGTTGGATCCCTCATTTGCTCACAGAAGAGCAAAAAGCGATTCGCGTCAATTAGTGTCGAAAAACATTGGAACGGTTAAACAACGGAAGTTCATAAACGTTTATAGTATTGTTAGTGACGATGAATCTTAGATTTACTACTACGAGCCGGAAAATACACTCCAATCCGCTGAGAGGGTGTTTCACGATAAGGAAAAACCAAGAAAAGTTCTCGAAGTGTGTCAAAGAATTTTTATTTCAAAATCTAGTTATGTGGCCACAATTGCTTTAGAAGATTAAAGTACGATTACTTCCCATTAGTATATAAACGTATGTCTACCAGAAGTTATCGTGAAACTCCGACAAAGTAACGCACAATGGTACAAAGTCTGCCACGTATTTTTTTAGTGAAAATAAAATAAAATCAGATTTCGAAAAATTACTAAAAAGGGTAATCAAATTTTTACTATTGAAATTCAACTCCAGCTGAGTGCGGTAGTGGTTTCTCTACTGGCAAATTTGTGCCCAGCTCAGCCGTAGAGGGTAAGTAAACAAATAATAGTGAGTCGCGCCACCGATTTAGACGGTCAAAATCGGAAACCCCTGTTGTTCCAGGCACTACCTCACCCACTGGAGATAATTAAATAAATTTTGAATATTAAACAGTACTAATTAAACTGCACAATAAAAAAATAACGATAAAGTGAGCTAATTAAAACAAAATATCAACTAGACCCTTCTTTAATAAAAATTAAGAATTTACACAACTGTCAAGCCTCGTGCTTGACAACGCTATCGATATTTATAAAAAAAATATGTGAGTAATATTAAAAAGAATATTATCTAGAATGTGTGATCACACGCAATACAAAAACAAGAAAAATAAATTTTAACTAAAACTATAATCGCGACTTAAATCTAGTTTGGCTTATCTGTTAACTAAATTTGAATCCTTGGCTTCTCCAATACTTAGGCCGGTACCAAAAATCAAGCCTGTTCCAAAACCAATAGGCTTGCACCAATCACAATAACTTAAGCTCGTACTAAGTATCAGGTCAGCAATCAAAATTCTGCCTATCTCTAGGGCTTATGTCGGTATCTAGGATTTCAGCCTATAACTAGGACTTAAACCCGTAACTAGGATTTACACCTGTATCTAGGACCCTAATAAGATAGGGTTTCTTTCATTAAACTCGTGACACACCTAGCTGGTAAACGGGTAAAACAATATCCTCGTTGCTAACTGCAATAATGGGGAATTCTGAACACGATTTGCTGACTGAACGGTTTTGAATTACCAATTTTTCCACTGTCTGCTCTGTGGGCTACCAACGAAGATTTTACAAAATATCCTTCCACGAGGACTTTTTTCCAACGAATCTACCAAAATAACGGGAAAACTAACTCCAACAATATTCGATAGGAAAAACTATGGTTTAGTTTCGTAAATCCAAAATTAATTGACTCCGATGCACAGAGATTACAAACTTAACCCAAAAAAATCTTTTTACTAACACGTTTTCCAGTCAGAGGCTGATAATGAAAAGGACGAATTCCCACATCTCTCCGCTCACGAAGTTTGACACACTTCAAAAAAAAAAGGTGGCCTCTACTACTATAGGGACAATAACCGTAGGATCTTTAGCTACCAAATTTACGAACAAACAATGGTCGTTTGATACAACTAATCTTATTACTTATCAAGATTACCACGAAAATCACAACATTACTTAATTCCTCATTCATTTTCAATCTTATTATGCAAATAACAATACCACGAAACAGCTGGCTGTGGAACACAATACTACGAGTTATCGACAGAAAGAGAATTGTCAGCCGTTTACATATGTCAGTGAATGATTTATAAACAATGCCACTACATTTGAATTTAATAAATATACTTCAAGACAATATTAGCAATAATTTATGGCAGAATATATTTATAAGTTGATGATTATCTATAACCGAACCAGATCAACCGGTTCCTGACTCAAGTAAACCTTCAATAATGGGAAATTATAAGGTAAGAATTTTAGTTATACTAGAGCGAATTTTAACCCGTGACAAGTCAATGAATATGACGATGAATGACGGATTTTTGAAAACTATTCTGACATTAAGAGACAAAGTAAGAAGTGAAACACTTCGAGTTCTTCACGACCAAAAAAAGCTCGAATACGCAAATCTAAGATCAAATCAATGCTAATTTGTTTCTTTGATAAAAGGAAATCACTACGAAGAATTTGTTTCTTCAGGACAATATGTCAACCTAGTTTTCTATAACGACATTACTGACAAATGGATGCTCCGTCATGGCAACTCCTCGAGTCACATTGCTCTATATGTCACAGAATTTTTTACTTCAACAGGTAGTGCTGATGTTCTCCAAACCCCTATTCATCTGACGTAAGTTTTTGTGATTTATTTCATTTTTTCTAAACTGAAAACTATTCTTAAATGACATCAGTTTGGGAGAGCCTCCAAAAGTGTGTAACAGACATGCTGAAGAGCATACTGGTTGAAAACTTATAACTCTACTCAAAGGAACTATTTTGAAGTGGATAATATTGACGTGTGGGAAAACACTTTTCTTATTAGTTTTCTACTACACGTTTTATATAAAAAAAATAAATTGTTTAGGAAACTAAATTGGGTTTGCAGAAATTTGTGTAAATGTCTAGAAAATATGCTTTTCTTAACTTTGTTTATACGAAAAACGGTAAGATTTAAAAAAAATAAGAAATCTTTAGTATCTTTGAAGATATGTAAGAAAAAGTAATAATTTTAAAATCTAGAAATATCATGCAACAATATATTTAAGACAAGAAGTTTGTCAAAAAAAAATATATTAAAAGTGTGAGGTGTCAAGGGACACCCGGATGGAACGAAGTTCCTTTCGATTAATTAGTGAAGGAATTAGTAGATTGTAAACACAACAGAGTGTTTATACATACATAAGCATTTATTATTGTCTGTATAAAATCTCTACTTACCTAAGAGTTCGTTTCTTTTAACAAAAGTGTCCATTTATACAATACCAGAACTTTAGATAACACATCTTTTTAGAATTACTTTTTATAATTTAAAACAGGAATTAACAATTCAATACAAAATTTTAAAATTAAAATATTTGACAGTAACTGACAGTTAAGGTAATTTGACGTAGGTACCTAAATAGTCAAGTTACGAACTATTTTTAAAATGTTTATGAATTTATTAATTTATAAAAACAGGATGAAATAAAATGTAATACTATTATAGTTTATTATTATTTTTTCTATCGTATTTTCTTTTTAATGTACATTTTCTTTTAATTTAAAATAGTGTCTTTTTAATTGTAATATATCTATCTATGAGAGAGAGGGAGAGAGAGTTATTTATTTTTTGGTCTGTGAGAGAGAGAAGCATGCGTGTGTCGTGTCATAGTGTCGTGACAACTTTTGGTATGAATTTTTTTTGGCTAGCTCCTAGCGTCTGTCGTAACTGTTCGTAACGCGCGAAAGGGAACTTCGTTCCAAAAACTAGAAACAATACTGATAATTACTTAATTTTAAACAGAGTTCACAAGATATAGAAATTAAAGTATCTATTTTTAGGGTTAAACATACCGTTACATATTTTAAATTTTTTATGATCCCTGGTTATAAAAAAATACAGATAAGGAGATCTTTGTCAAAAAGAATTAAAAAATATCTTTAATAGTTTTGAACACACATTAGATATTAAAAACTATAAGAAACAAGATGGTTCAGTCAACTCAAAAACTTCATAAATAATACGAAACATTGAGTATTTGCATAGAAAAATTTTTGTAACCTACATTTTAATTTTCAGACGCACCAGTAAATTCTGTCAATCAATAATGAGGTGAAATAGAAGCAATCAGAATATGCAGTTGAAGCGGTCGTTCCGAACTATTACTCTAAAAAAGAGCCTCGGACTAATTTTCGCCGCTCTAATACTCTACCTTATTGGTAACTCGTTTTTCGGCCTGATGACATCTGATCTGTCAAGTGTCAATAGCATGATTACAGATCAGCGCTATGTCATCGGATCTGATAAACGAGTTTACGAGTACAACCGTCAGATGCCGCTAATTTTTATTGGAGGAGTACCAAGATCTGGTACCACTCTTATAAGAGCCATGTTAGATGCTCATCCGGATATTAGGTAAGTCATCGATAGTGTTTCTTTTAAGACAAAAAATTAAACTTTTATTAACCGTTAGTGTATATAAAATTAGGTTGGTTCAAAAGTTTTGAAAGCCAAAATGAAAGAATGTGTAGTTTTTAATTTTTTTTTTTTTAATTTCCCAATTTTATTTACAATCTGTAAAACATACGTTACAATAAGTAAATTGTGTGTCTTAATGCTAAATTGACATGGAGGAAAATTGCTCAGTAGCAATTTCCTATTATAAATAGTCTATATATGTATAAACTTTGACATGGCTGCTGGGATAGAGACTTCTTTTTGCTAAAATCGGTTTGGTAGATCGTATGGAGAAATTTTCTTCAGTCTTCTTCTGATGGGTGTAATTTCCATTAGATGTTTAGCTAGATTGTTTGGGTGATGTTGAATCTTGGCGGCGTAACTTTTGGAAAACTTGGAGATTTCTTCTTTTACGGAGTTTATATGGAGATCTCTAGATATAATTTTGTTTGAGACGTACCATGGGGCATCGGTAATGATTCTAAGGACTTTGGACTGATATCGTTCCAGTATTTCAATATTTGATAGTGATGCGGTCCCCCACAGCTGTATACCGTAGCTCCATATGGGCTTCATAATTGTCTTGTATATGAGGATTTTATTTTCTAACGATAGCTTTGATTTTCGTCCAATCATCCAATATAGTTGGTTAAGTCTGATGCCTAGTTGTTTTCTCTTCATGAAGATGTGTGTTCTTCACAGGAGTTTTCGGTCCAGGTGCATACCTAAGTATTTGGCTTCCTCTTTTTGTATTAGCTGATGTCCATTTAAAACTACCGGTGGAAAGGTTTCACGACGGTTGGTAAACGTCACATGGACGGATTTAGTTTCGTTGACACGAATACGCCAGATTTTTAACCATCTTTGGATTTTGTTAAGATTGGTTTGAAGTAATGTAGATGCCATGTTTGGATCTTGGTGAGAGGATAACAGTGCCGTATCATCAGCATACGTTGCGGTAACTATATTGTTTTGTGTAGGTAAATCTGCTGTAAACACAAGATACAAGACCGGACCGAGTACGCTGTCTTGTGGAACTCCAGCATCGATTGGATAGAGAGAAGTTAGCGCATCGTGGTATTTCACAAGGTAATGCCTATTTTGAAGGTAGGAACAAAGGATAAGGGAATATGTATGTGGAATTATTTTACGCACTTTATATAGTAAACCTTGGTGTCAGACCCTATCGAAGGCCTGCGATGTCCAGAAAGACGGCCGAGCAGTACTTTTTTTCTTCGAGTGATTGGTAAATGTGGTTACAAACCCGATGAATCTGCTCTGTTGTTGCGTGTTGTGGACGAAATCCAAATTGATGGTTTGGTATGAGTTGTTGTTGTATTAGTATTGGCTCTAATCTGGCTAATAAGAGTTTTTCCAGAATTTTGGATACAATTGGAAGCAGGCTTATCGGTCTATAGGATTTCACGTCATTGATGGGTTTGCCTGGTTTCTGTATTACTATAATTTGACCAACTTTCCATTGTAATGGGAAGTGTCCAGTTCTTAAGACTGCATTAAACAGCTGTGTAAGGAATAATATGCCTTTTCTTGGAAGCTTTTTGAGTATTTTACCACTGATCAAATCATAGCCAGGAGATTTTTTTGGGTTTAAATTATTGTTTATTATCTCTTGCACTTCTTTAACTGTAAAGTTTTTAGGGGTCAGATCGAGTTGGTAGGGTGTATTAAGATACTCGTTAACTTCGTTTTCCACGTTGAGGTTGATATTGGCAGGATTAGGTTGAAAGACGTTGATTAGATGTTCTGCAAACGCTTCGGCTTTTTCTTTATTACTTTTCGCCCATGTTCCGTCCACTGTTCTTATTGGAGGATTATGCTGTTGTCCCTTGTTTAGTTTTTTGACTGCCTTCCATAGCGAGTATTCAGTTGCTTCCGTTGCTGTAATGTTTTGGAGATACCTTTCAATATTGGCATTTTTGTGATTATTTAGGGGCCCTTTCAATTGTCTGGTGATTTGGTTTAATCTGGTTTTATTATCCGGAGAACGTGTTACTTGCCAAAGTTTTCGCAGTCTTCGTTTTTCTGCAATTTTTTCTTTGATCAGGTTAGGCAATTCTTGCACCTTTGTACATCTATTTTGGGCAGGGGTGGATTTCCATATAGAGTTTTGAATTGTTTGATTTAAGTACTCAACTGCATTATCTATGTCAGTGTCCGTTTTAAGTGGTACCAAAGTGTTAAGGTTGTCTTGTATCAGTATTCTGAAGTTATTCCAGTTTGTATGTTTGCTACCTAACCTTGGCGCTGACGGATTTAAGAGTATTTCTGTACATAGCGTAAATAGAACAGGTGAATGATCTGAGGAGAGATCAAAACAAGAAAGTGCTTTTGCATTTTCTGATGGAATACCCTTGGATACTGCAAAGTCCACCAAGTCTGGAATTTTGTTCCTATCTGTAGGCCAATAGATGGGTTCGCCGGTGGATATAGTGTTCATATTGTTGTTTAATATGACCTTGTGTAGCTGTCTCCCTTTAGGTGTAATGAGTCTCGATCCCCAAACAGTATGTTTAGCGTTATAGTCTCCTGCTGCCATAAAACGGTTGCCAAGTGTGTTGTAAAAATTTAAGAAGTGGTCATAACTAATGGAATGACGAGGGGGGCAGTATACAGCACTTATTGTTAAGGGACCATTCCAATCTTCTACTACTACATTGGTGGATTGAAGATAGTGTTCAGAAAATTTGTTGCACTCAAAATGTTTAAGTGAAGCCTTAATTATGATCGCTGTTCCTCCGTGGGCTGTTTCATTAGTAACCATTAGTATGATTTCCTTCAGATTCAAAATTTGGAGCATATTTCTAACCTATAAATTGTTTATATATTTGTAAAAAATGTTTTTTATATACAGGGTGTCCCAGGTTTTTTGATCAGGACTTTAACAGTGATTAGAAAACGTTATTTTAAAGTAAGTTACTTGTATGAATATTGGTCGTGAAACTTTTTGTTTCTGAGATACAGGGCGTCAAAGTTTTCCACAAAAAAAAAGAGTTTATTTTTTAATATCCGAACTATTTAAAATATTTAAATCAAAATTGGTACAAACAATACTAGCATGAAGAGTCACAAATGTAAATAATATCAAACTTTTACATTGAACAGTGGCGGAGATATGACTAATTACTAATATTAATTCGGCTAAAAATGTTAAGTTTTATACGGTCATATTCAAATAGTACATTCTACTGTCCTCTTGAGATTTGTTCGTAGGTAGCGTCGTTTGTCCTCAAATTAGGTTTTTGTAATTAGTAATTCATAAGGATGTAGATTAGACCCCAGTTTGATATTGCCAGACATCGCAGTTGCCATGGATGTGTTTGTTTAAGGTTGGACGTTATGCCTATTTAGTTTTTTTGTATGTGACAATCTGTCAGTACGAACTTTAAAATGCCTTTCCAATTTACAAATCAACATACATTTTATGGATTCTGTAACGGAAATTCCACAGAAGCTGTCCGAGAATATCGAAGGAGATTTCCAAACAGAAGACAACTGCACCACCGTGTTTTTAGGGATGTACATCAAAGATTGAGCGAGTTTGGTATCGACAGTTTAGGCAATAATCCACAGAATGTTTCTGTAACACCACAACTAAGGAGAAGAAATGATTAGATCATAATTTTTTTCCGAGAGAATCGTCAACTAAGTGTTAGAAAAGCATCACAGAATTTGAACATTTCCAAGACAACAGTTTGGCGAATTAAAAAGAAATCATATGCATGCCTATCATTATCAACCAGTTCAAGGTTTGCAACCAGAAGATTATCTTCGCCGAACAGAGTTTTCTAGGATAATGTTGAACAAAATTGATGAAGATTTGAATTTCTTGTCAAAAATAATATGGACTGACGAGTCATGTTTTACACGACGAGGCATAGTAAACTTACATAATCTACATGTATGGGCAACAGAAAATCCTCACGAAATTAGACCAAGAAATTTCCAACGTGAATTTTCCATTAATGTGTGGCTGGGATTATACCATGACATTGTCTTAGGTCCTTACATAATGCCACACAGGTTAGATGGAAACTCTTTTTTGGATTTTTTGGTAAACAATCACCATGAAATGTTAGTAAACGTCCCAGTTTATAATAGGCAACATGCCTGGTTTTAATTAGATGGTTGTCCAGCTCATTATTCTCGTAATGTGAGGCAGTGGCTTGAAATAATTATCCTCGGCGGTGGATAGGTCGTGGTGGACATATTGCCTGGCCCGCAAGATCGCCTGATATGTCACCGCTAGATTTTTTTGCCTGGGGACACATAAAACAATTAGTTTATGCAACACCTGTGACTACGAGAGAAGAACTGTTTGAAAGAATACAGAACGCTGTGGCTACCATAACTCCTCATCATTTAACAAACACCCGGCGCTCGTTAATGCGAAGATTCGAGTTATGTATTGAAAATAATGGACACCACTTCGAGCAATTTTTGTGAATAAATATACTGTTCAGTTATTAATTAAATACATTGTATTGTTGTTAATTTATTTATTTTAATTTTGTATTCTCTGATTTAAATAAAATATGTTGTTTTTTTACAGTTAATCCAGTGCCGTGCTATTTTTTATCCAAATTAATATTATTAATAACCCATATCTCCGCCACTGATCAATGAAGAATCTTGATTTTATCTAGGCAAATGACTCTTTATCCCAATATTGTTTGTACCAATTTTTATTTGAAAATCTTTAATAGTTCGGATATTAAAAAATAAAAACTTTTGTTTTGTGGAAAACTTTGACGCCCGGTATCTCAGAAACAAAAAGTTTCACGACCAATGTTCATACAAGTAACTTACTTTAAAATAACGTTTTTTAATCACTGTTTAAGTCCTGATCAAAAAACCTGGGACACCCTGTATATTCTGTTATTTTTGGTTAGACTTTTTTTTTGAAACAAAATTGCAGTTATTATAGTTTTAATTGGTCTTACTGAATTACAAACAAACGTTGCGCCTCTGTGTCATGAATGCATTTTATTTTCTTTGGTTTTGAATAACGCTGGTGCGAGAGGGTGCATCGAGAAAGAAGAGCGTACTTGAGAGCGTAGAAGATGACGAGCTGTGGGAGAGACATGATTGTTTTAATGGTTTTTGAAATCCTCGTTGCAGTTATATACTCGTTGTTAGTCCAAGTTATGACGGTAAAATTGGTAGAAAACCTTGTACGACCACGTTTAAACTTTAAAACCCATCGATGTACAGTTGAAAATAAAGGAGCAGATTCCGTTAACACTTTTACCATTTTCGTATGAATTTTTGTTGCTGGTAAATCTTTCAAAACAAAGATTTTTATCACTGCACACAATCACTGATACTCAACTTCAGTATATGTTAAAAACATTACACATTTAAAAAAGAACAACGTTATTGTTCGATATAGTCACCTTTAGCGCGGATGACAGCATCGAGTCTGTCCGAGAAGGCTTCACAGGCTGCACGAATGTGATCTGATGGTATTTTACTCCATTCTCGGCGAAGAGCAATCTTCAACGAGTCGACTATCTCATATTTAAATCCGGTGAATATGGTGGCCAATGTTGTGAAGAAATGAAGCTAGGAACTTTCTCTTGTAGAAAACGTTGCGTTTCACGCGCTTTATGGGATGGTGCCGAGTCTTGTTTAAAAGTCTAATGGTTCCCACCGAACTGTTCACATGCCCAAGGCAACAGAGCATCGTTTAAAATGTTTTCACGATAGATTTTTAGATTTACCTTTACACCCTGCTCAATGAAAACGAGTGGTGAATGTCCTGTGTCAGTTCCAGCGGCCCAAATCATCACTGATGCAGGTGCTTGCTTTTGCAGAGCAATCCGCTCATCTAAATTATGCGTTGACTTACTTTCTAACCACACACGATCGTTTTGTTTGTTTACATACTGCTGAACCGTAAAAATTTTTTCATCAGAAAAGACCAAATTTTCAAGTTCGCCACCAATGTGCAAGCGTTTTAACACTTTGGCTCTTGCTAAACGAACTGCCTTCTGTGCAGGTGTTAAATCTTGTACTTTTTGTATTTTATAGGGCTTCAATCGTAGTTCATTTTTTAATGTGCGTCCCATGCTACGAGCAGATACATTAAGTTTTTTGCTAATTGAACTGCACTTTGTCGCGGATTTCGTTGAATTCGGGCCTTCACCTTTCAAACCATTTCTGAAGATGTTGCTGTTTTGTCATGTCCACCTCCATGACATATTTTGATGCTGCCAGTATCATTGTAACGCTTAATGGTCCGATACACAAACATTTTGTTCACTCGTAAATGTTGCAGCTCCTTAACAATGGCTGGTTGTAATTTACCAGCCAAACACTATTGCGTTTAACTTCCATGTTAATAACTTTTTATAACTCGAGAATAAATTGATATGCTTTCGTAAGCTTGTAAACAATATATTTGACTGTCAATTTTAAAAAAATGAGCACGCTGTCATCAACACTTTGGTTGCTATGGTAACACTTCGAGTGCCGAGCCTTGTATTTTAAAATAGCGTATAAATATTGAATCCTTTACTGGTTAATAGGTTACGTCACAGCCGGACTTTACTATACTATAGTAAAGTCCGGCTGTGGTTACGTTTTCAAAACTTTTCAACCAACCCTTAATATTATTAATCGATTTCCAGTTGATTCGTTGTGTTGTTCCAGTTCACATATAATCTGTTTTTTATACATTTACTTTAAGGTCCCAAACTTGGTATTCCTCTACAAGTTTGCGTGTCATATTGTATATCGTCTATGTTTTGTGTTAAAATAATTTGATTATCTGCGAATGATATATAAAGGTGTATCGTTAAGGTCCAGACACACATAACCGGTACGTCAACGACACGAATGTGGGCCGAGTGTCGTCCGTCAGACGGTCTGCGTCTCTAGTGGCCACATATTACCGACAGGAGAACGCCAACGTGTTTCGTTGTGTTGATACCTAAATATCAGTTAGTCCCTTTTTAAGGTAGCGGTTAGATTATCAAAATCAAAACCATGTTAGCGAATTTTACAAATAGTGATTTGGCAATTATAGCAATTGCTTTAGATGACAAACAGTTTAAAAAAAGAAATGAAAGATGAATGAACAGGATATGGATTCATAGATTCATAAGGCTTTTACTTCTAAGGTTTCTGCTATATTCTTTCAAATTCTATCTTTATATTCTGTATTTTTATACTTTTCGCTGCTCTGATCATAGAGCACCGGGTATTTGAGAACCTCTTCTATGAGTTTTTCAATTTCCATGCTGGGCGACAACGATCCGTCACCGTCAAAAATTAAAACAAAACTAATCCAGCCCGATGCTGATCCGTTGCCGTTCCGTCTCTCGGGCGTCAGCCGGTAATGTGTAAGCAGTCTCATTTAATTTCATTGGTCAAATCCTTCACCGTATGACAAACGACACTCGGACTACACTCGTGTCGTTGACGGACCGGTTATGTGTGTCTAGACCTTTATGTAGACGTGTGCCCATGTTATGGCATTTCTTTTTTCTTAATCCTCGGTACAAGTGAACAACGTTGGTGATATAATCCATTTCACCGATTTTGGCCGATGACAGAAATCATATTCGAAGTAAATTTAGAGATTCATCTCTCTCAGACACAGGCAAGTTAGAAATTTAAATGAGGACGTATGTTTTTTAATACAGCACTTACGTAACTGCATCTTGTTTCACCGGTAGATAAAAAGTATTCAATACGAAAGTCTTTACTTAATTCACATTCCTAGTAACCGTCATGTACGGCTCGTTGTTGAAGGGTTGAATTTAATGTCATATTTTTGTAGATGTCAAACCACACTGATAGTTTCAGAAACTTACGACTTATTTTATAAAAAAAATCTCTCCGCCATTGGAAACTTGGATGACAGTTTAATCTTACTTCAGTGATTTCTAATATCAAATGGGCCAAAAACGATGAAATGGACTACTTATACACAACATCCGTTTTAGACATTTTGTTTTATCAAACTTTCTGGTCATAATTTGATTTGTGTTTTATTATTATTGTAGAATGGTTTTACGACTTTAATTACTTTAACATTGATTTAAGAGCCTTGTAAAGTTTCACAGAGTTTAGTTAAGTTGGATCTATGGTGGATCCTCCCGCCCTAAAGCAGACTTGTTTTTCTGCTTCCATTTGATTATAATTTCTCGTTTATACTAATAAAAGAGAAATTATTGATTGAATAGAAAAATTGTCTATGCACTCTCTTATGAAGTATGACGTAAAATAGAAAATTTCATATAGTCCAATCGAGATAACATATTTTTTTTAAATTCACGAAAAATTAATTCGCGTATGAAACCAATTGGAAAAGGTAACTTGGGGTACAATAAATAACAGAAAATTCACCCAACTACGTAACCTTGGAAATCTGGATTTGGGGGGGGGGGTTAAAGGGGGTAAACTCGTATTATTACAAATTTTGGCGAAAGTTGGCGTCACAGAAAAAAATTTCCAACAGGAAAGTTGTACATCATTGAAAAATGTATAACTTTTGTTTGAAAGTTTTTTTCACATAACCTCAAAATTCTCGCGAATAATGGAAAAACCATTTTTTTGTCGTTTTTTAGTTTTTTATTTTTTATTTCTTCAAAAATGATTTTATTTAGACGAAACTTGGTGAAAGTATACCGTTATATATCGTAAATGACCACAAATTTTTTCAGATAAAAAAATCCGAAGGTTTTTGAAATATAAATTTTTTTCGCAAAAATTTTTTTTTTTTTTTAAATGAAATCCTAGCTTCGGGGATTTATTTTACAGACTTCTTTCGGGTCTCATTTTTTTGGTTTTGACATCTACTTTTTTATAGAATATGAAAAAAAAATAGTTTACATTTAAAAATATGCTCAAAAATGTAAAAAACTGAAAAAATGACTTTGTAACACTTAATTTTGTAATAAATGTGGATATTTTGTTTAAATTTTCTTAGATATTGCAAAACTGATAATACCATTTAATTCTACGGAAAAAAATACTATAGAAATTATGTTTCTTTATATGATTAAATTTTTTTTATTAACAGTATTGCCATGAACGCTGAAGTATAATAATGAAAGCTCACTTTTCATAAGTGTAAATAAACGTATTATTACGAATAGTGTCAAAAGTTGATGTCACAGAGAAAAATGTCCATAGAAAAGTTGTACATCATTAAAAAATCTATAACTTTCATTTAAAAGTTTTTTTCACATAACCTCAAAATTCACGCGAAAAATGAAAAAACAGGTTTTTTAGCCGTTTTTTAATTTTTAATTTGTCATTTCTACAAAAATGATTTTATTTTGACGAAAGTTGGTGAAAATATACCTTTATATATCTTAAATGACTACAAATTTTTTTAGATAAAAAAATCCAAAGGTTTTTAAAATATTAATTTTTTTCGCAAAAAAAATTTTTTTTTTAAATGAAATCATAGGTTTAGGGATTTATTGTACATACTTCTTTCGGGTCTCATTTTTTTGGTTTTGACATGTACTTTTTTATAAAATATGAAAAAAAATAGTTCACATTTAAAAATATGTTCAAAAATGGGAAAAACTGAAAAAATGACTTTGCAACACTAAATTTTTTAATAAATGTTGATATTTTGTTTAAATTTTCAAAAATATTGCAAAACTGATTGCAAAATTAATATTTTAAAAACCTTTGGATTTTTTTATCTGAAAAAATTTGTAGTCATTTAAGATATATAAAGGTATACTTTCACCAACTTTCGTCAAAATAAAATCATTTTTGTAGAAATGAAAAATTAAAAATCAAAAAACGGCTAAAAAACCTGTTTTTTCATTTTTCGCGTGAATTTTGAGGTTATGTGAAAAAAACTTTTAAATGAAAGTTATAGATTTTTTAATGATGTACAACTTTTCCATTGGACATTTTTCTCTGTGACATCAACTTTTGACACTATTCGTAATAATACGTTTATTTACACTTATGAAAAGTGAGCTTTCATTATTATACTTCAGCGTTCATGGCAATACTGTTAATAAAAAAAATTTAATCATATGAAGAAACATAATTTCTATAGTATTTTTTTCCGTAAAATTAAATGGTATTATCAGTTTTGCAATATCTAAGAAAATTTAAACAAAATATCCACATGTATTACAAAATTAAGTGTTACAAAGTCATTTTTTCAGTTTTTTACATTTTTGAGCATATTTTTAAATTTAAACTATTTTTTTTTCATATTCTATAAAAAAGTGGATGTCAAAACCAAAAAAATGAGACCCGAAAGAAGTCTGTAAAATAAATCCCCGAAGCTAGGATTTCATTTAAAAAAAAAAAATTTTTTGCGAAAAAAATTTATATTTCAAAAACCTTTGGATTTTTTTATCTGAAAAAATTTGTGGTCATTAACGATATATAAAGGTATACTTTCACCAAGTTTCGTCAAAATAAAATCATTTTTGTAGAAATAAAAAACTAAAAAACGACAAAAAAATGGTTTTTCCATTATTCGCGAGAATTTTGAGGTTATGTGAAAAAAACTTTCAAACAAAAGTTATACATTTTTCAATGATGTACAACTTTCCTGTTGGAAATTTTTTTCTGTGACGCCAACTTTCGCCAAAATTTGTAATAATACGAGTTTACCCCCTTTAACCCCCCCCCAAATCCAGATTTCCAAGGTTACGTAGTTGGGTGAATTTTCTGTTATTTATTGTACCCCAAGTTACCTTTTCCAATTGGTTTCATACGCGAATTAATTTTTATGGGGTCAAATGACAACCCGATTGGACTAATATATGATATTTTTAGCTTGTCGAGATATCCTTTGTAGATTATATTTTGATGTTATTATAAGGATAAAAGTGTAGTTTTTCTTTGATATCGAATCATATTAACCAGAGGCTCTAAAAATAAAACTTTCTGCAAAGAAAATTAGACAGATTTAAAGGATTTCATTTTACTTAATTAAGAATTAAAAAGTTACTTCGTTTGTGGAGAAAAAATTTAAAGCGCTGTTTAGAAGATTTTCTTATAATTTATGGTTTTCGTCGGTAGTCATAAAAAATTAATGGTACATTTTAAAAAAGGCCATTAACAAAGTAATCAACCCATTAATTATAATTATTATTAGTTAGTTTTTTACATTGCTATTAAGTATATAATTTATCATTTTTATTTAAAATAACAGCTTTCGTTAATTAAATAATTGTGCTCTATGTTATATTATTATTATTAGAGATCGGATTATATGCAAAATGTACATATTTGCATATTATGCAAATATCGAAATATTTGACTTATTTACATATATCGAAAATTGAAATGCATATAATTGTACAAAGGTTGTCTTTTTAATTTTGCATATAGGTGCTTAGAAGGCGCCACCAATAGAACCTTCAGACACAAATCTAACCTAAATCTTTTGTTTACATAAATCTAGAGTTTCATTGCGATACAAGTCGTGTAGGTAGAGTAAATTTTTGAAATTAGTAAGTCGGTCGAAAAATGGATCTTAGCCGAAAACATATTCAAGCAATAATTTTTTACAATTTTTGGAGAAGATTATCCCGACAGCAATGTCTTGCTGAAATGGTTTCTGTGTTTGGAAATGAAGCACCACACCAGCCAACTATTTCCCACTGGTATTGCAAATTTCGAGGTGATCACTCCAGTGTTCGTTGACGAATCCAGACTAAGTCCCAAAACAGTAGTCACACAGCAAAACATTGATGCGGTTCGTAGGCTAATTAAGGATGACGGATGTGTAACACACCGGAAAATAGAGGCATCTTTGGACATTTCAGAGACCTCGATTTAAAAGATCCTACATGAAGAACTGGGTGTTACGAAGTTGGATTTCTAATTTGCTTACAGAAGAGCAAAAAGCGGTCCGCGTCAATTAGTCGAAAAACATTGAAAGGGTTTTACAAAGGAAGCTCAAAAAAAGTTTATAGTACCTATTGTTAGTGACGATGAATCTTGGATTTACTCCTACGAACCGGAAAGTAAATGCCAATCAGGTGTGTGGATATTTCAAGATGAGAAAAACAACAACAACAGTTATGCTTTCTCGAAATGTGTCAAAGAAGTTATCGCGAAACTCCGACAAAGCAATACACAACGGCGATCATCCTTCATCAGGACAATGCAAGTGCTCATACCACTCGAGTTTTTGGAGCTTCAAAACATCTAAAAATTCTTAGATCATCCACCGTATAGTCCAGACCTAAGTTCCGACCACTTCTTCAAGTTTCCAAAGATCAAGAATACAATGCGTGGGCAGCGATTTCAGTCGCCAGAAGCAGCCATCGATGCCTTTAGAAGAAAGAGAAGAATTGAGTAGATATAGAGGAGAAGTGTGGTGTTAGTGGGCGTGTTGGATGTAAGGGCCCTGTTGTAGGACTTATGTCCTTTACAGGGAGTGTATGGGAAGGTTTGGATGATGTTAGCACCGGTCGCCGGCTCCGCTCTAACAAACCTCTCCATTTGCAGAAAGTTGATTTTGCATCTTCTGTAACTTGTGGTTCCAAAGTTCCTTAACCGTTTTGGGTGTCAGTGTGAGTGTGTGTGTAGTGTGATCCACGTGGTTCAATGTGGGTTAGGGAGATTGACGCTGCGGCGTGTCTCCTCCGTAGTGAGGCTTCCCATTTGGTGAGGACGAAGGGAAACACAGAAACCTTCGCCGAGTGCTTTTAAAAGAGCGATTTCGCAGGTGTCAACTGAAGACTAGAATAATTCTTTTACCAATTGGTTTAAACATATGCAAAAGTGTATCGATCTTGGTGGGACATATTTTAAAAAGCAATTAGACTTTAAGTGCATATTTTTTTATCTTTATGGCTATATATAAAACTAAAAAGACAATCCTTATATGTTGACATGTTTCTTTTTCTTACATTACTCATGATTTTTGTTCGATTCCACATAATTTTTCAAATATTTCACTTTGTTTGTCATTTGGTACAATATTTTTTTAATTTCTATCTTTGTTTTATTCAATTTTTCACTTCACTTTTAGTAGATTTGTATCTACTATTCAGCTGGTTCGCAGGTCACGACTTCGGGAAAATTTCACTACAGTTTTTCGTTTTGGGCCCCCCTGACCTCAAAAACACCTTCCGTTCAAAAGTTTATATATATATATATATATATATATATATATATATATATATATATATATATATATATATATATATATATATATATATATATATATATATATATATATATATATATATATATATATATATATGTATGTATGTATAGTTCCGATATAACGAAATCTGTGGACACGATAGCGGTCGCATTTCTTAACGGATCGAAGTGAAATTTGGTACAAAAATCAATCGTCCCAAAATCTCGGTCGAGTTCGTTAATGGGCCAAATCGGTAAGGCCATTTGGGCGTGACATCAAATCAAAATGGAAAAAAATTCGTAACTTTTTTACTTCACCCTGTACAAAAAAATGTTAGGGGACTTTTTTGTTTGTCTTAAAGAGACCTACAACTTTTATCTAAAACATTTTTTTCTAAAACGTATACTTTTAATATATTTAATTAATATAAATCTACTGCTGCGCCTGCTTACCAAGGGCCATTTTTTTTAAATAAAACGTTTTATAATTGTTCAATATTAGGTACTGAAATGACGTGTGTACGTTATTTAAAAATCTGTTCTCGAATACTCTAGTTGAAGAATATTTTCATTTTACTAAAATCTGCAACCTCCGTGTGTGATGGAGAGATAAATTGTTTCCATCCATCCTCATTTTTTTTTGTTTCTTCAGTTTGTAATGCAGTGTAAAAGGGTCGTATGGCAGTAATTATTCTTTATGATAAAACGAGATATGAACAAACTGACAACCCTCTAAACCTCACCGTGAGTGAAGTTAATATTTTGGAAGACATCCAAAGGGTCCCGTTTATTTGAAGTGAAAGAGATTGACCGGTTTAAAGTTTATTCAGAAATACAAAAAGACTCTTTGATTCACTTAGAATTCATTTTTATTATAAATCTGGTTATTGTTTCATTTAACATGACATCATTTCAGGCTGTATTTTTCCTATGTTATAATTTGGATTTATGTGTTTGTATGTTGATAAAATTGTGAATTTATAAGAAATGTCGATCTACGAGGTCAGTTCAAAAAGGATTGATTGTATATCTTCGCCTCAGACTGTTCAGGAAACATCTGCGAAGCTTGAACGCAACAATAAACCAATTTATCGGTTGCTCGACGACAACTGCGGGACGTATAGTTCATGCGTGGCGTATTTATTTTTTAACAAAACAATCTTTGGATCGTGCTGTTGTTAAAAATACTGAATTTGTAGAAAGTTTTGCTTAAAACTCTTTGAGAGTCGTATAATCGTTTCATAAATGACCTCTTATCTGTTGATATTGATCCTCGTTCTGGTCTACCTTTGACGATAACTTCTATAATCGTGAGCGAGTGCGACTTGTTATTGAAGAAAACCGTAGCTTGACTGTGTGCAAATTGGAAAATGATCTTGGAATACCTAAAACTAAACTTTGAATTTTAACTTCAAGCTTAGAATGGCTCGGCCTGTGTTAATTCCGAAATTGCTTAAATGTTGATGAATTTTGGGTTATGTTATGATCTCAAAATAAAATAACAATCTTAACAGTTGAAGCTCATAAGTAAACGATTATTTGACATTTCTCTCATTTGATTTTTTGAAAATTTTTAGAAAGTTTACAAACAAGAATATATTAAATGGCATGAGTTGAATTTAACAACCGTTTGGCGATTTGATGGCTAGGCACCTATAGCTTAGTTGCTAGAGCGTCAGTGCGTAGAGCTGAAGGTTGCGAGTTCGAGTCTCGCTGGGTGCGACATTTTTTCAATTTCTCCTCATTTAATATGTATGTATACTTTCTAAAAATTTTCAAAATTTAAAAATTTACATAAAGTTGAAGCTCATGTTTGAACTAACGCTGAAAAAATCACTTCTAAGTGGGAGCAAAGTCAAGTCAATTCTAAGTGTGTTTTGGTCATTAATATGTTGTATACCACAAATATGCAGCGACCTGTCACACAAATAATAAGTAATATTACGTTGACATTCTGAAACAATTGCGTAATGTGGCAAGAACAAAAGGGGTGCATTATTGGTTAAGCGTTGACTGTCTTCTCCATTTCAATAATTGAATCTTGTACAACAGTTTTTAATGAAACAACCTCTCTACACTGTCCCATGTGATTTTTCATTATTACTTTCAACGGACACTGAATCTATGAAAAAAAGTTAGTTAAATATAATGCGTTGGGAACAAACCATCACGTACACTTCCGTTGTCATAATCTTCTTCGTCTACCATACCGCGATGAATGTAGGTATTAGATGTCATTTTTAACCAATTATGTAAAGCGCATGTGGCCTGTACAATTTTATCAGTTTTAACGGGGCTTCAACGCTATTCCAAAAACTAACTTTCAGGACTGCTTCTTACAATGGAAACACTGCTTGGAACATATTATTCAAACCGTGTTACTTGCTCGATGACTAAAAATAACTACCTCCGTAGGTAGTCCCCTGTGACTTATGATTGTTATGTTATAAACGGACACTTGTTCCACAACAAAAAGTTGGTTTAAGATAATGCAACAGGGACACTCAAAGCTGATCCAAAAATTGTCTTCCAGGAGTCCAGAAGTGCTTTTTAAAATGGAAACACTGCTGAGAAAATGTTATTCAAAGAGATTTATTTTGTCTACAAGCAACATTCTTTCGTTTCGATTTTAAGGTACAGATTGTTGAATAAAATATTACGCAGTTCTTTTATACATATTAAGACGCCGTGTGGAGCAGAGAACCAAAACATAAAAGAAAAATTTGTTTTATCCCCCATCTCAGTGTATTAAATAGCTTCTTGAAATAGTCTGACGCCGAGCAGAACTCACCAGGATATCACGGCATTCCAGATATTTATTTTCAGGATGCTGTCTGTTCTTGATTGAAATTCTTTGTATGCGATAAATTTTTTGTCGAATATTTTCGATAGAAAATGTGTGGTTCTCATATATCTACCCGTAAGCTCATCACTTATGTACTACTTTATCAAAAAAACTTAAAGTAAAACGCCTATTTTTTAGTAAGTGCAGTAAATATATACGAGGGATGTATTTTAAATATTACATGATGGGATATAGAGGATGTCACTGTAATCTATTTTAACTAGACTTAAAGATGAATATGTCTCCAAAAATACGTACTAAAGTTGTTACTGTGAGCGAACGTTCATCTATGACTCAAATAGATATTTAAAAGGAAGATAATGTGAGCTAGGTAGCTGTTAACAAGATTTTAAAGCAGAAAATGAAAACTGGGACGATTGTAGTGAACTGAAAAGAAAAATGTGGAAGGAAAAGAAAGACAACTGCAAGGGATGAAGCATTTTTAGTGAGGGAAAGTAAATTAAAGAAGTCAAGATCTTCAGAAATATTTAGCACGCGCTGGAGTTATTACTCATGACTCTACGGTGCTAAGACGACTTTTGGAAGGTGGAAGAAAAGCAGTACGACCTCAGAAGAGACAGCTATTGACTGCTAGAAACGGTTTGATTGGGCGAAAACATATAAGAGCTGGAGATTGCTGAAGATTGGAGAAAAGTGATGTTCTCAAATGAGAAACACTTTTTGGTACAAGTACAACGGTCTCGTTTCATCAGAAAAAGTGTCAATAAAAAACTTACATATTGGTCAAAAAGAAGATGTTTTGGAGCTGCTTTTCTTACCGGATCCCTGGTGCCAATCAAAGGCTTAAATATAAGGACTTGTTGGAAAGGAGATTAGAAGAAGAGCTGAGAAAAGAGGATACCAATGATTAACCAATTTTTCAATAAGATTCTGCTCTATGCCTTGAATGGTCACAAAACTGACCGGATTTCAAACCAATTGAAAATATGTGGGCGATTGTGAAAGCTAGACTGCGCAAAATGAATTGTACAAAAGAAAAATTGATAGAAGCTGTAATCGAGATATTGTTTCGGTATCAGCAAATCACAGAAAACTGTAAAAAACTTGTTTAATGTATTGGTTATTCTATTTTGTTCGTCTATAAGAAATAAATATGGATTTTCTAAATTTTACACCTGTGTTCACTTTAATTCGCACAGTAGGTATAGTTTATCCAATCTAAATGTGAAATTTTGTGCTCTTTGGCGGTTTTTAAGTGCCTTTGATGACATTTCCGACCATTGGCGTGGAATTAAATAAAAAGGGTTCATAAATTTTTATTAATTTTTGTTTTAAATTTCAAAAGAAAAACGGTTTTTGTATATTTGTAAATTTTGTATCAATTTGAAAATTGTCAAATAACAAATTAATTCTTTCAAATTAAAACTTGTTAATTTTAGTTATTAATAAGAACATTTGACTCATTATTCAAATAGTACATAACTCATAAGATTTTAAAACAACTGTCTACAAATAATACTCATTTTGTCTGACAATCTTAAAAGATTGTCTGTCCAGCAAGGAACACGAGGAGGGATGAGCCTTCCTTGCCTGGAAAGGAAAGGGTTGGGTATGTTAGTAAGAATATAAAATTAGTTTGTTTTTGAAAACAAGTTTTCAAGATACATCACGATAGCTGTAAAGGAAATTGGTTGGAATGACTAACAAGAATTGTCAGAGTCTTCTGAAGTAGAATCGTTTCCAGGTTGAATTACTAATGGTGCTATTGGCGGTAATACAGGATATTCCTTTTCTATTTTTATAACATGTGTTTCGCAATTTTTCCATACATCGCTATTAAAGCCACTAATTACCTCTCGAATATTATCAAGAACAACTGCGCTTAAGGTTGGTGACTGATTATATTTTCGTAAACGTTTCTTTACAGTACTCCAAACCATTTCGATTGGATTAAAAATACCTAAAGGAGGTATGACCATGTCTGCTGCAAATGGTGTCAATGACGTATTCATTTTTAAAATTCTGACTTTTGATCATTCTTATTAATTACTTCTTTACTGGAACCTTTTTAGGAACATCGATATTTTTGATTGCCATAAGTCTTAAAATTTCATTCTTTTTTTGTGTTATTAGGTATTTTGTTTAATATGCGGAAATGATACGACACATTGTCCATAACAATTACTGAATTGTAAGAAAACCCAATAGATAGTGTTGAATTTCGATTCATAAATAAATAAATAAATAAATAAATAAACGAAAAACTAAGAGAAAGTGGAAAATTAAAAACAGAAAAAATGCGAAAAAAATAAAGTCTAAAAAAAATACCTTTCTAAATCAAATAATATAACGCCACCGTAAGGTGGCGTAGTTATTATCTTATATATTTAAACGAGAAATTCTTACTATATTAAGTACTATCAAGCCACCGTAATATATAATATATCTAATATAAAAAATCAATAAAAATCAATCACGCTACTGTGTACTGTAATGGGGAAGAAGACTATTGGCGGTATTTGACTGTTGTCGCATTTTGCAATTTTCCTCTTTGAAGTTTCGTTTGATAAACAGCGCACCGTCGGCATTTGTTTGCGTTAAGATCAATGCGTTACGAACCGACTTGAAAATCCGGACAGTAAATACACAATGTTGCCGGTATTTAAAAATTTCTTTAAGTATAAGTAATATATACAAAATTGATATCATTAGAAGTGAAAACTGTTTAAATATGAAGATCCTAGTTAATTAATTTAAGTATATATTTTGTAAGAATATTTTTATATTATCTTTCTAAGAGTCATTGACGAACAATTGAATAGTAAAGTAGAAAGAAAATTTTCAAAATATATAAACTTAGGAATATTCGCAAATATATCTGACAACCTAGATTCGAAAGTCGGTTCCTTTGTTGGGGTTAAAGGGCGTGGTTATGTTTTCACATTAATATTAGTTAAACTATACTGTATATTATAATTTAGTTGTTATTACTCCAGGTTACCAGCATTTACATAAGAGATGACTAACTAGGTTAATTGATATAATGAATCTCTATTTAAACATAAATCAAACAAACATTAAGATCACCACCAGATAGAAACACTCTGTTGGTCTCAGAATCATACAATTATCGGTAGATGACGGGTTAGTTTGCCCTTTTATTTTATAAAAATTCGTAAATAGTTTAATTATATTTTTAGTACCTCAAATCTCTTTTATGTGAACTTACCAAGTTCTTCTTCAAAATCAAGAATATATTATAAATTATTATTTGGATATTTTAATTTACTCTTACTAGATTCGAGCGGATTACCAGAAGATCTATAATAGCTGACAAACTAGATAAATTTAAGTTCTTTTATCAATTTGAAACTTGCTATCCAAAATACATTGGTGTCAAAGGGCCATAAAAAATTACTTAATCTTTGTGCGAGAAAATATTATGTTAAATATTCATACCCGTCTGCTCATCATTTTCGTATTACATTACAAAAGAAAATTTAGCAAAACAGCTTCCTTTTTTATCTTACTTTTGGGTTATAATATGCGGTACATGTTTGTACATACTTATATAAAAACTCATTCTCTTGTTTGATGAAAATTATCATCTCGTTATCATGAAACATAAATTTTCCTTGTTTTGAACGAGACCGGTAGATGGTGCTAACAATATAATCAATTTTAAGTGGAAAATTTATAAAATTTGTTGCGTCATTTGTTCAGATTCTTTTTCAAAATCGATAATACATTCTGATTAAAATGTTTCATTTTTTTCTTATTATATACCACCAAGTTACCAAAAGGACCCCGTAAAATCTCAGATAATTGTAACAAACCTCGCAATGTTGAAAGAAGCTATCTAATTGCAAATACACTTAATTACCATTGTTTGCTTTTATAGAAAATGTGGAAATAGAAATTCACACCTAGTTAGACAGCTTTTATAGAAATGACACCGCAGAATCCTTATAGGAAATTGCTTTCGGTGGATTTTTCTGAAACTCTTCAGAAATATAGTTTTCAGTATGCCGATCACAAGTCTCAAGGGACACAAACGAAAATGGACGATTTCAGAGATATCGTATGTCCAATGTGTCCTTTTTTAGCAGCTTAAATTAAATAAGTAGTTGGAGAATCAAGTTACCAACTTTGTATTACTCGTTTCACAATCAAGTAAGCAAGAAAAAATTAAGTTTGGTCATCACTAACAGAATTTATGTGTGTGAGTCAGGGGCTTTAATTTTTCGTTTTTTGTTCATTGTATTCTAGACCGATAATGGATCTTCGAATTTAATTTCGTAATGCCACAAAACCTCAGCTATTTATTTTATGCTATGTGGAAGACATTCCAGGAAGTACCACAAATATCAACAGAATAAGCTCTGTAGTTAAGTTAATATGTTAATAATGATGTATAATATTGTATAACATAAAAACACAATAATAAGCCCGTTACTGTCCTACTGTAAAGTCGCTCTCTTATCACAAGAAGAAGGAATGAGCATTTAATCAACACGCTTGCTCACTGCGTGTTGGTGATTTCAGACAATGGACATAAACTGCGAAAATGGACAATTTTAGAGATTTCTTTAGCAACTATCTGCAAAGAGCAGTACGAAATAACCAATCATAATAAGTTAATAATCAGAGTTACTAATTAAGACAACACAACACGTACATAAAACTAGGGTGATGAGTGATGAGATTACCAGCTGGTTAAGGCAAGCTGCTGTGTATACCCAGCCGGTTAAGGCAACGTGTTTTGTACACCTAACCGGATAATACAACGTGTTGTCTATACCTAGCCCGTTAAAGAAAGGTGCTTTGTAACTCCAACAGGTGCCTGCTCATTGGTCCAGAGCCGACGTGTGGTATTGCTTACAACACAGTACGAAGAGCTATTCGCCAGTGGACGGGCATAGAACATCGAAAGAGCTGGGAAAGAACAGAAGGCAACATACAGTCAAAGAGAATGCTGCAGACACCTACTGGTGCTATAGCGGCAGATGCCCTTGGGCTGAGGAGGAAGACCCTGCGGAAAGTGGTTGGCTTCATCAGCGGCCACTGGATATTCCGCGGACATCTTCATAAGATGAGAATTCAAGTTGAAAACCTCCTATATAGAACTTGCGGTGAGGAGGAGGAGACAGCCTTCCACGTGATATTCATGTGCCCAGCCCTGCAAGGTCTGCGTGTGAGATCCCTTGGCCTACTTACCGGAGATCAAAGGGAAGAACGGGTAACCATAGTCAAAAGGATCTCATGGTTCATTCAGAACCTGGGATTTGACGGAGAATGAGGGTGCACAATAAGCTGTACTAGCTGCGATGCAATCCCATGGTATACCCCTAAGCCTGGCCCGCTGTAAAAAAAACTCCAACAGGTGTTGTGTATACTTAGCCGTTTAAGGCAAAATAAGCAGTCACCTAGCTAATAAAGGCAGCTTGTAATTTGTCATTCTGGTCATCTGGTCATGTGGCAACAATTGCTTTAGAAGATCGAAGAACGGTTAATTCCGATTGGTGTATAAACAATTGTTTACTAGAAGTTATCGCGAAACTCTTACAAAGCAACACACAACGGCGAATCATCCTACTTCAGGACAATGCAAATGTTCACACTGCCCAAAAGACAATATAGTTTTTGGAGCTTCAAACCATCGAATTGTTAGACCAACCACCGTATAGTCCCGACCCCAACAACTTCTCTACGTTCTCAAAGATCAATATTTTAATGCGTTAGCAATGATTCCAATCGCCAGAAGAAGTCATCGGTGCCTTTAAAACAGCTATTTTGCAGGTGTCAACTAAAGACTGGAATAACTGTTTTACCAAGTGGTTTGACATATTTTGAAAAGCAATAGATTATATTTTGTTTTGTCTTTATGGCTGTATACAAAACTAAAATAGTAATATCAGATAAACGTATTATTACAGAAAACTGTATCATTGTCATATTTAATAAAGCGCGTTTGTCAATAGATGGCAAAAAATAATATAATATCATTCCAACGCTTTACAAGTTTTTGAAAAACATTTTCAAAGACAATGACCGTTCAACCAAGAAGAAACAACTACCTCCTGGGCTATATGCCCCAACGGATATTGGATTATACTTCAAAGTCAAACGGGGTTGGAATATCTACAAGATAACTTCAACCAAACATTCTAGTTTGCAGTTAGAAGGGACAACATAACTTATAGACCGGTTTCGGTGTATTTGCACCTCGTCAGTATAAGGTATATGTTATCCGTCAGCGAGCTTAAAGCATAATCACTGACTAAAAAAACTTGTAAAGCGTTGGAATGATATTATATTATTTTTTGCCATCTATTGACAAACGCGCTTTATTAAATATGACAATGATACAGTTTTCTGTAATAATACGTTTATAGTATCAAGACGAAAGTCTTGTTGTCAAGTCGAATTTTAGTTTGCAGTTAGAGGTAAGGATGTCACTACTATCGTGTCCTTTAAACTTTCTTTATTGAAAGATATATAAGGATTATGATTTTAGTTCAATCTTTAGTCAGTGATTATGCTTTAAGCTCGCTGACGGATAACATATACCTTATACTGACGAGGTGCAAATACACCGAAACCGGTCTATAAGTTATGTTGTCCCTTCTAACTGCAAATTAGAATGTTTGGTTTAAGTTATCTTGTAGATATTCCAACCCCGTTTGACTTTGAAGTATAATCCAATATCCGTTGGGGCATATAGCCCAGGAGGTAGTTGTTTCTTCTTGGTTGAACGGTCATTGTCTTTGAAAATGTTTTTCAAAAACTTGTAAAGCGTTGGAATGATATTATATTATTTTTTGCCATCTAATATCAGATAAGTAGGTAATGTGGTAATAAAAAAAATAATTAACGGCAAACAACTTTCTTTTTTATATGATGTTTCGGTTGTATTTTCTTTACTGTTAACTAACTTTCTGTAGATGTAAACATTTAAAAGCTCATTTCCGTGTTTGCCGTAAATCAACATCTCGTTCCCATGAAATTTTAGCAAATGACTCGTTATTTTAAGATTTAGATGCCAGACAAATATTAGTAGAAGTGTATAAATATCATTCCTCCTCAAAGATAATTTCCGTTTTCATACATAAAGTTATAATATCGTTTATTTTATTCGTCTCACTTCAGAGGAGTCATCTTTTCAAGCTCTATTTTTAACTTAATGAGACATTTCCAGATGAAAACTTACAGAAAACGAAATGGTAGTTTTATAAGAGGTTTGCAATTTACATCTTTACTTTCTGAAATAGATACAAAGTGAGTTTTAATGTGTCCTTAATTTATCATATGAATTCGAATAAATTTAAAACTTTCTAAGGAATTTTATACACCATTTTTGTAATCACAAGCATAGATGTACATACTTATCTTTTATATACCGGGTGAGGAAAAAGTATGGAAACCCCGTGGTAACTCAAAAACCATGGGTCACAGAAAAAAACTTGCGAAATATAAAATTTATGGTTTTTCCCTGGCTATCAGATGGTTAAGATGGATTTGACCATGACCATGACCATCATGGTCAGACGATGGTCAGGTCAATTTTTTTAAATGGAAACATGTATTTTTGACTACGGGAATCGAAAAAGCGTGAAATTTTACGTCCAAATATGACCTTGACCATTTTTAAAATTATTACCATGATGGTCATGGTCAAGGTCAAATTCAAAATTATCAGAGCATCGGAATAACTCAAATAGTATTAGTCACAGAGAAAAACTTTCAATACTTAAAGTTTATGGTTTTTCCTGGCTATCAAATGGTTAAGATGGATTTGACCATGACCATGACCATCATGGTAAGGCGATGGTCAGGTCAGGTTTTTTTTAAATAGAAACATGTATTTTTGACAATGGGAATCGAAAGAGCCTGAATTTTACGTTCAAATATTGCGTTGACAATTTTTAAAATTTTTACCATGATCGTCATGGTCAAGGTCAAACTAAAAATTTCTAGACCATCGCAATGTAACAAGAACTGAATTTAACGATCAAAAAGCTAAATAATTACTAATCATCTATAGCTTAATTGTTAAAAAGTTACCGCGTAGAGTTAAAGGTTGTGGGTTCGAGTCCTATTGGATGCGACATTTTTTAGAAAGTTTTTTATATTTTCGCCGTGTTCTGTGTCTCTGTGTCATTCCGTGGAATTTGTATTTGAATTTAAACCTATTTCCCGACTACCTAGAGCTCTGAAATTTTCAGGATAGCTAAGAACTGGATGACAATGCATGTTTCAAGTGTGTTTAGGCATATACATAGATTTCGAAATTTATACCGAATTGATATTAAACATGATCTAAGTTGTGTATAGATAATATTATTTTGAAAGTTATTAAATAAATCGTTCGTAGCGTAGTTGGTTAGGCGGCGGTTCAGTCCACTTGTGACAGTTTTGTTATGTTATCATGATGGGATCGATTACGCGACAGAGAAGTTTTTTTTTTTTTTTGTTCTTACATGTGAAAACAGTATTATTTTAACTGGTAATAAAATAAACTGTTTTAGAAAGTTTTTAGATACAACTACCCTTGATTTTGTTAACAAGGAAACAATCTTTTCTATGATCAATCACAGTATGACTTAATATTTTTACAATGTCAGGGATGCTGTGCATTGTTGAGATGACACAAAATATGACCTATAAATCAGTAAAAAACTTTCTATTATAAAAAGTTCTTTTTGTAAATTGTGCTTATTTCAATTTCTCCTTAATATCAGTTAATATATCCGAACGTACTGCAGGCTAGATTTCTCAATTGGTTCATGGCACCTATTCCAGTATTTTGGTAACCTGTACTAATTTGTACAGGTCTAGAGGTCAGATGCTTGTGGAGTCACTTGTCCAAAAATTTTCTTTCCTCTGTGATCCAGTGTATTTGACTGTTTCAGGTTTCCTGCCTTATATCTGCAACTAAGACCTCTATTTCTGATTATATATAGGCGCTTGTAGAACACGTCTGTACAATATATGTTTTGCGATTTGCTTGACAAGGTATATTTTTACAGTGATAGCTGTGTTGTCTCTGGATCCAGGCTTTCATCCGTATCCTGATCGTACTTTTTGGTACCCGTTGAACTCGCTCTGAACCTAAGAATATTTGGCTTATTCTTTTCTTTGCTGCATTGTTATTTGTATTCCTCAATATTTTGGAATCCAAACTAGTTTGTCACTGTTAGGTGCCACCAGAACATCGAGTTCTTCTTGGCACTCTTATATTAATCTGCAGGTAACAGTGAGGTTCTTTAGTCACTAGTCACTAGACCTAGTCACTAGACCTGGTGTAACTCTGACCTTTGGTTTAACTGCTCGCGGTTTAACATCACGTTGATGTACTATATATCAACAGGTATTTAGGAACTACCTGATTTGATTTTATCTCCTAGATTTTTTTTTTTTATGGTCAAGCACAAGCACTGCAGGAAAATTCCTTTAAGGCGCTCTGAGAGCGGTGCGTGTGCGAAGAAAGCGATTCACGTTGTTCTTGAATCGTTGAAGGTTATATTCGGTGGGAAATACGGCCTCAGAAAGGCCGTTCCACAAAGAGGATGTCCTTCAGAAGAAAGAGTTCTTAAACAATGATGTTCGAGGAGTATTAAGTTGAACCACATAGGGATGGGCGGAAGTGGTTTGTCGTGTATTTCTGCTATGAATTGCTCTAGGTGGAATCAAGCGGGCAATGTCAGTAGAACACTTGCCATGGAAATATTTGTAAAAGAGGGTCAAATCACCAACCTGTCTTCGATGTTCTAAGCTGTCGAGGTTCTTGGTTAGCTCGTGGTCACCGATCAGGCGAATGGCTCTCCTTTGGATGGAATCCACAACCGAAGGGTATGCTTCGGTGCAGAACTCCAGACATAAGAGCAGTATTCCAGTGATGGTCGAATCTGGGCTTTGTAGAGTGTCAAAAGTTGTTGTGGTGTATACAGCTTTTTGGTACGGAAAAGTACACCGAGTTTCTGAGAAGCTGTCCTGGCGATTGTTACCACGTGATTATACCACGTGATTATGCCAAGACATATCTCCTCCCAGATTGACACCCAGTAAGTTAATAGACGAAGCCAGTGGAATTGCGTGTCCTGCCATGACTATATCTGGTTCTGCAATGTTAACTTTCTTAGAGAAAACTGCTGCCTGGGTTTTTTTAGCGTTAAATTCGACTTGGTTACTGTCACCCCAAGACAAAATTTCTTCCAGGTCTTTATTGAGTCGTGATACTTCATGCTGTCTGCGATGATGTGCGTCAGCAGCCGATGTTCGAGAATTCAAAGTAAACGATGAGATAAGTGTGCTGTCGTCAGCAAAGCTATAAATTGGATTTTCTGTCTTCGCTAGAAGGTCGTTAATGTATAGTAAGAAGAGGGTTGGGGATAATATGGACCCCTGAGGAACACCAGCATTGATGGTAAAGGTGTCCGAGAGAAACCCGTCAATCGCCACTTGCAGAGAACGGTCCTGAAGAAAGCTAGAAAGCCATGAACAGAATCGACCGGGCATACCGTAGGATCGCAGTTTACTTAGGAGCCGCTCGTGCCAGACACGATCAAATGCTTTAGAAATGTCCAGTGCAATAGCCCGGGACTCCCCATGATGTTCGACTGCGTTGCTCCAAAGATGGGTGAGATATGCTAGGAGGTCTCCTGTTGATCTGGACTTACGAAAGCCGTACTGATGGTCGCTGATAATAAATATCTTCTGACTGATCTAACAAAAATATTGCTCAAATTTTCTTGGAGCCCATGCGTGACCATTTTCGCTTATTCTCTATAATAATACGAAGTCTAAAAGATGTGCTGTTGGAGAGCCTCTCAAATCCCTTGAACCTTTCTTAGCTAGGTGATGACATTTCTTTGTGGATTTTAACGCCTTAATCCTAAAAAAGTTTTTGTGTGTTAAAATGAAATAATTGGGTATCTGTACCGGTAAATCTTCTAATTTCTATCCTTTTATTTTTTTGGTCAAGATTTGTTTTCTAAAATGATTGTGAGAAGTTTTTTGTATATTTAAAATAAGAAGAAAGTTTATTCTGGATGATATTTTTTAATGAAAACCAATCCTGAAAGTTTAAATTATATCATACAACAAACGATGTATCCGATACACATAAATTCACATGCGGGTGTTAATTCTAATACAAAATATGGATCGAATTGTGAATCTGGATGTAATGGTTCGAAATGATCAATGGTTTATTATAGCGAAAACGAATGGTACGATTGGGAATTCGAGGAGAAATTTCCGGTGAGAGAAAGATTTGGTAATAGTCATATATAAACAACACACGGTAAAAGATTTATTAATTTTCGGATTAATTACACCTAAATAGAGATAGATGTTTTTGGAAGAGCCAACTATTAAAATAAACGGAAATTTATTATTCATAGAACATCACTTCATTTTAATATTAATTTCGCTTAAAGTTTTGCGTAATTATAATCCGCAAATCCAGGCTTAGAGAAATTATGTAAATCTAGTCAGTGACAAAGAGATGAGGGTATATTCCATACCGCATATTACGTTAGTTTTTAATTATATAGGTACACTTGTGAAATTGTCTGTCTTTATGTAAATATCTTCAGTAATTCATGATTTACGTTAAAAAAAATACAAATTGTAACATTTTTTTTTTAGTTCAAAACTACGACACCACCGAATTGTGCTTACGTATTACTGTAGTAAACTGAATTTTTGTATTCGTAAACTTGTATTATTTCTCACCCACACTAAACTCGATTTCATTTATAAAGTACAGGGTGCGGCAGCATAACTTCCTTTTTTCAAAACTCAATAAAAACTATTGTATGCATCAGAAAATATTTATTTATTTTTTATAATGTAGGTACATGTCTAAAGTTTTTATTTACATTGTTTTGAAGATCAAATCTGTTAGATGACGTCCCTCATTCTCCATACATTGCGTAAGCCGATTTCTGGCGTTTGTCATGACTCTTGTTAGCATAGCAGGTGTTATGTTGACAATTTCTTCTTGGATGTTGGTCTTCAAATCTTGTAGGGTTCTTGGACGGTTCACATAAACACGGGATTTCAAAAAACCCCATAGAAAAAAATCACAAGGTGACAGATCGGGAGAGCGTGCCGGCCATTCCAAATCGCCTCTAATTGTGATAAGTTCCTGCACTATCGCTATATTATAAGGATGAAAATGAAGTTCATCACGAAGAATTCTTTTCACAGAACGATCGGATAGTCCAAGGGCAGATGCGTGTTTGCGCGCAGAACGCCGTGGTGATCGCAACATTGACGCTCTCACTGCTTTAATGTTCTCAGGTGATCTAACGGGCCGAGGGACTCCAGTTCTTCGTTTTGTCGCACTTGCAGTTTGTCTGAATGTAGTGACCCATGTAACAATTGATTTGCGGTCTGGGACGCGAGCCAACGGGGCTAAATTAAAGCGATTCCGAAATGCACGCTGTGTTACAATACCCGAACATCCGTTTGAAAAGTAGGCCTCAACGGCAAAGGCACGCTATTCCAACGCATGATGGCGACTAAACCGTGTCGGGACAAAACTTTACAGTACCCCCTCTTGAACGAGACCACTAGCGCTCCGCTATGACATCAACTAACTGAATGGCGCGCATTTTAAAAAAGGAAGTTATGCTGCCGCACCCTGTATATAGCATCAATTGATCAGCTACCACTTCTATCATAAAATACATTAGAGAGTTAGCTTTTATAATTGAGTTTTGTATTTTCGTTTAAAGAATATTTTGAAGTATCGACTTTAATTTTAACATTTTATACATGTATTACATAATTAAAATCACAAAAAATCCTGTTTACGTTATGGAAAGCCAAGCTTTCTTATGACGGGGTATGCGACAGGGTCGCTGAGATGTACGAACTCCGAAAACGTGACATCACGATAGTCAAGATTACATCACGTACTACGTATTTTGGGTCAAATAATAGCTTAGAGCGTGATTACACCTGATCATAACTGACCACAACTGTATTCAAATTTTTGCAAGTCATCACAGGTAAGAACAACTGTTTTCAAGTGATTAAAAGTGATTGAAAGTGATCACAAGTAGATGTCAAAGACAATAATAGTATACCTAATACTATTATGACGTTTTACAGAGTCTTTGAAAATCAAAGAACATATATAGACCGTTTACTAAGAACCAACAACTACTTCCCTGGCTATATGCCACGACGGACATTGAATTACAGTTCAAAGTTAAACGGGGTTAGTATATCTGCAAGATAGAACTAACCATTTTAGTTTGCAATTCGAAAGGATATCACTTGTAGACCGGTTTCGACGTATTGCGTCTCATCAGTACAAGGAAGATATCCATTGAATTACAGTTCAAAGTTAAACGGGGTTAGTATATCTGCAAGATAGAACTAACCATTTTAGTTTGCAATTCGAAAGGATATCACTTGTAGACCGGTTTCGACGTATTGCGTCTCATCAGTACAAGGAAGATATCCAATACGTCGAAACCGGTCTACAAGTGATATCCTTTCGAATTGCAAACTAAAATGGTTAGTTCTATCTTGCAGATATACTAACCCCGTTTAACTTTGAACTGTAATTCAATGTCCGTCGTGGCATATAGCCAGGGAAGTAGTTGTTGGTTCTTAGTAAACGGTCTATATGTTCTTTGATTTTCAAAGACTCTGTAAAACGTCATAATAGTATTAGGTATACTATTATTATCTTTGACATCTATTTGATAAACGTTTTACTGAAATGACAATTGATTAGCAGGAAACTGCAATCAAGTAGTTAACCCTACAAAGCTGATCACAGGTGTCCCTCTTCGGCCATTCCGGGAGTATTGTATCCCGTTTTTTAATTTTGTACATTTATAATGATAATAATAATAATATTGACAAGGAGTCATCCAACAGGTAGCTCACCAGAGGCGAGCTCTTTCCTGAAACTGAATGGTTTGTGATGGCAATTCAAGACCAAGGGATCAATACTAATAACTATAAGAAATTTTATTTTAAGGAAACCAAACACCCAGACAGACAAATGCAGAAAATTTCATAAATTGTCGGAAACAATTCAACACATAATTTCAGGTTGCAGCTTTGTTGGCAAATACCGATTATCTCCATAGACATAATCAGATCTGCAATATTATCCATCAAAGGTTAGCCAACAAATTTGCACTTATTAATATTTACAATCCATACTATAAGTATCAACCTCAAAAGGTACTTGAAAATGACAACTTTAAACTCTACTAAGACAGGCCCATTCTAACCGACAGACAGGTGACGAATAACAGGCCTGATATAGTGGTGGTGGATAAAGGGGTTCAACCAGTTTCTTTGGTAGACTTCACGATATCAAATAACAACAACATATTAAGTAAGAATCAGAAGAAAGTAAGTAAATATGCAGATCTAGCGTTCGAGATTCGACAAATGTGGCATGCTAGTAAAGTCGAAGTAATCCCAGTTATATTGTCATCAACAGGACGTGTACGTGTACCAAAGTCACTAGAAACTAACATTTTAAAACTGGGACGTCACAGAAACACCTACATTGACCTCCAAAAAGCGGTTATTCGATTCTTACAGACAATATTGACAGAAATCATATTGGAGCCCAACCCCTTTGGTACTTTTATCCGGGGTGGCAGAATGTTATCCATTCACTTGACTAAAATAATGTGTATTTAAAATTCCTTATATAATAAAAATAATAAAAATAATAAAAGCACGTAAACGCAGACACAACCAGAGGTGCAACATTATACACCAAAAGTTCTACGATCTATCTGATCGTTTTGTATAAAGAATAATTTTACCAGATTATTCTTACTGTGCCTATATCGGTAATAATTACTTAGTTTAATAGTTGTAGCTAGTAAATGTGCCGTGAGCGGTGTTACAGTAAAATTTTTTACTCTTTCAGGTTGTGATTAGTAAATCTCGCCCCATTACCATTTAGTACGTCAAACAATTTGGTATCTTTTATTGTTATACCTCTTCAAAATATAAGGTTCATCCAAATTTATTAAGTTATAATAATATTGGAAAAGTTCCAGCCATTTTGTGGAGGAAAAGGAAAATAATTTGAATACCGAATTTTGTCCACACTTTTTAGAAAATTGAAAGAGAAATCATCCCTATACAATTACTTAGTTTAATAGTTGTAGCTAGTAAATGTGCCGTGAGCGGTGTTACAGTAAAATTTTTTACTCTTTCAGGTTGTGATTAGTAAATCTCGCCCCATTACCATTTAGTACGTCAAACAATTTGGTATCTTTTATTGTTATACCTCTTCAAAATATAAGGTTCATCCAAATTTATTAAGTTATAATAATATTGGAAAAGTTCCAGCCATTTTGTGGAGGAAAAGGAAAATAATTTGAAAACCGAATTTTGTCCACACTTTTTAGAAAATTGAAAGAGAAATCATCCCTATACAATCGTCACCGATACACATGAGTCAATACAAGGGTTTCCGAAGATTATTGAGTTAAGAGAATAATTAATTTTTTAATTAACCTAATTAATCCTGTTTGATATAATATTTAGTTATCAATAATTTTTATTTATAAAATAAATTATTTTTTTGGAAATTATTAAATTTGTAAGAAATCATTTAAAACGGGTGTTTGAGTACCTATAATTTGTTTAGTTTGTATTTTGGCGCCCTTAATTACATATTTTGGGAAAACTGGTTAAACTCTTGAAAAGTAACACACGACTAAGTGAGCTTGCTAGGGAAATAACGCCCTTTAGGACATTCTCAGCGTTACAAATTTGAACACTGAATATTATATCAAAGAGGGTTAATTATGTTAATTAAAGAATTGATTATTCCCTTATCTCATTAATCTTCGGAAACCCTTGTATTGACTCACATGTTTCGGTGTCGATTGTAGAGGGATAATTTTCCTTTCAATTTCCAAAAGTGGAACGAAATTCGGTTTTAAAATTATTTTCCTTTTCCTCCACAAAATGTTTATAGATTAATAACTCGGTTGGGCTTTTTCAAATAAATTTGGAAGAACCTTGTATTTTGAAGAGGTAAAACAATAAAAGAAACCAAATTGTTTTACGTACTAAATTGTACTGAGGCGAGAATTACTAATGATAACCAGAAAGAGTCGAAAATTTTATTGTAATACCGCTCATGGGACATTTCTGAACTACAACTATTAAACTAATTCATTTTCACCGAAATACGCATGGTAACGATAGTCTAGTGAAATTATTCTTTATACAAAACGATCAGATAGATGGTTACAAAGTTAGCAAATAAATTCGGATTACTTAGTTCTCGAGAATGCTGATTTAAGACTCTACTACGATAGGCCTGTTATCACCGATAGACAGGTGATGCATAGTCGTGGATCTGTGAGTATGATACCGAGACAAAGAGGTAATCTTCCGAGCGGCACACGCCGGCGTCTCCTCGCCAAAAAACTGGATTAATTAGCAAATTCAAAGTGAAAACGATGCTCATTGTCTTTTTTGACATCAAAGGCATCGTTTACCATGAATTTGTCCCTCCTGGACAAACCATCAACACCAAGTTTTACGAGGAAGTGCTCAAGAGAATCAAACGAAGGGCCAATCGGGTCCGACAAGACGTAGCAGCCGACTGGAAGTTGCACCACGACAACCGCTCACACCGCCTTTCTTGTGAACAGCTAACTGACCAAAGCCGGCATCTCAAAGCTTTCGCAGCCGCCCTACAGCCCAGATGTGCCCCCCCCCCCCCCCGACATTTTTTTCTCGCCTCAAAAGGCCGATGAAAGGCAAGCATTTTTAGACGACAGAGGGGATCCAAGCAGCATGCAACGCGGCTCTCAAATCCATTTCGGAGAATGCCTTCCGTGATGCCTTCCTTGCTTGGAAATCGCACTGGAAGCGCTGCAATGACGCTGAAGGAGCCTATTTTAAAAGTTTTTAATTAATTGGAACGATTGGCTCAATAATTTTTTTTTTAAATCGACTCAGTCCTGTTATTTTCCGGACAAACCCAGTAATTTACAGTAATGAATTGATCAAATATCGTATTTTAAAAACACAGTTAAACATTAAAAAATTCTATTGATATCGTTAAATTTTTTATTGGTTTTAGAATTTATGGATGTTTTTAAAATGTTGAAGTCGTAAATTTATAAACCACGGTAGTTTGAGCAAACTAAACAAGATACTCCGGGAATTTATGCTTTCAAGAAAATTGGTAATTTATACGGGCAATATTGTTGAAACAGACCACAAATTAAATGTTACCAGATTTATTATCAACACGTTTATATCAGCTATATTAGCTTTGTTTTCCTTTATAATCAATACAGGAAGAGATTTATGCATTGCATTTTTATCATAGTTCGCTTAACCAGTTACAGGAAATTCTAACTTTTCGACAAAACAATTTGATTTCGTAATCAAATAAAAAATTCAGATTCAGAGGTCTTAATTTTAAATGGTGTCTTAATTCGGAATGGGAATATTATTATATGTAGTTGAAGTGTTGGGTGGAAAATAGGTGTAAGTTGAATTATACAAATTCATAAATATCAGCAAATTACAATTAGCAAATCTATACAATTGTGTAAGAAAAGTAAAAGTAAAGATGTAGCAAAGAAATACTACGAGGTAGAGAATATAAAATACAAATCTTCTCCCTATATGGAATAAAAAAGTCAAAGAAAAAAGAAATGCAACAGACAAAACAAGACCTACTAATTGGATCTAGTGCAAGACTTGTACGTTCTTCTGGAGACATTGCCTCCAATTCCTGCACCAACGCGTTTTTTAAAGCAGTTTTTTTTCTCTTTAAAATACCCCACAAATGTTCAATTGGATTAAGATCTGGGGACTGAGCAAGCCAATTTAACAGGTCAATACAATTATTTGTAAATCTTCGCATCTTAGTCGCTGATTTATGGCATTGTCTTGTTAAAATTTAACACCATTTAAATTAGTGTCACCGAAAACATACAAAAACGAAGGTATGAGAGCAGTTTATTGTACATTAATGTATATTTCACTGTTCATACGACATTCGCAAATGAACATTTTTCCGACTCTATTTGAAGCCATGCAGTTCCATATCAATACACTATTACCTCCGTATTTTATGGTAGAGACTACGCAATCTGGGTGATATTCTTCGTCTTTGCGTCGCCTCACGAAAGTCACATATACTGTTCCAAATATCTGTGAATTCCAAAAAAATGACACATTACATACTTTCGTTTGTTTTTGGCATTTTCAAATAAATCTCTTCCCAGTTTAATCACGGAACTACAAATTTACTATCTTTACGCCAAAACTTACACACGCAGACTGACAAAGTATTAAAAAAAGAAAGAGTTTTAAAAAAATGGATATTTTGTTATTGATGTACCAGATGTTTTATGACCACTAAAATATGCCGCGCATTGTCTTAAATAGTGATTTATGACACCCGTTATCACTTTTAAAAAGAATATTTATTCATTGTTTAAATGGCACAGGTGTGTGATAACTTTATTGGGGGTGCCTCATACTTTTGGCTAAGGCTGTATATATAAAACAATGAGACGCAAAGCGACCACTAGAGTGCCATTTTTTGGAGTGGAGATAGCGCTACTTGCGAATCTGTTTAACTATTGCAAATAAAACCAACAAGTATCATTCGGTCTATACCGAGGATGTTTCTTCATTAGTGACTGGGGAGACATAACATATACTGTACTGATGAGCTCTAATAGAGGGAAACACAATGTCTGCTGTTTGGTTTTATCCTTCTATGGGCTGATTAATCTATGTCGCCACATTCTGTGCAAATCCAGGTTTTATATCTTATATCTGGATCACGTTAACAGCATGGCACGAGATACGTTTGCATCATTTTTTCAGTATTATGTTAACAACAGAGATAAAATGATACCAGATGCTCTTTGTTTTCTCTTTATCTTTTGCTGAACCCCATACCTGGGACCAGAACCATCTTGTGAAATCAGCAGTAGTACAATCTTAGAAAAACTAAGGAAAAAAATGGATAGCGAAAAATCCAAATACTGGAATGATCTAGAAGGACTAAGACAATCGAAGACGCTCCTGGGAAACTATAACCAGAAGAGATCTCACAGCTGTCTTAACCTGAGCAAGAAAAACCTCCGAATTATAACAGAAATACTAACCGGTCACTGTCGATTAAGAGGACACATGAAAAAACTAGGATTAGTAGATGAAGCAAACTGCAGATTCTATGAGGTAAAGGATGAAACCTCAATACACATACTTTCAGAATGCATGGCATTAAGTACTTCTAGGGTCAAATACCTAGAGTCATACGAAATAGAAAGGGAAGAGCTACCTAATTTAAAATCCAATGATATCCTAAACTTTTTAAGGAAGATAGGACTAGAAGAGCTGCTATAAGTCTGAGGACTTCCATCCACAGGATGGTTCAGAAATATAGCAAGAAAAGGGGGACGCAGGTGTATCTGTTACTCCTAACACCATACATGATATTAGACGTTCATCGATCCGATGTTGTCTGGCTTTGAACTGTTCCTCTGCAAGATGCTCCCCGTTAATGGCTTTTGAGTCCTGCCTTTGATTTAAACTGCCGATGCCGGTTGCATGCAGGACAGGATAGATCATCAATCGCTGTTGTTGGTTGTGATGATGTTTGTTGCGTACTCGCGGGATGGGTTGTTGTGTTTTCGCCTCGGGATAGCTTGATTGGTTTTAATAGGTTTGGTTTACTTTCAGGGTGGCGATGTCTTATATGGCTGGTGACCCCAGCTTTGGATTTTGATATATGGCCACAAAATTCACAAATCAGAGCATTATTGTTTTGTGTTATGGGAATTCTATCTTTGTGAGCTTGTGAAATGTGTGAATTTACATATTGGCGGCCTTTGCTACCTAGTCTTTTAAAATCACAGAGTGGACACTTCCAGTCCCACTGATCTTGATCCTCATGCTGCTCTTGTCTTTTCTGGACAGCTTGTTCTAGATTTTCTTCATGTTTTTGCTGAATATTCTCGTGGATTTTCGAACGCCAGAGGTTTCTGTCCGATGCTGTTGTTCTCCATTCCCTTTCATCGATTTTTAACAGCTTCAGATCATTTTTGACGAGGTCTGTCCAGCGCTTCTTGGGTTTTTGCTGTGCTCGGGACCCTTCTCTAAGTTAAGAGAAGGCAATTTGGTGTGGAATACGGTCAGTGTTCATTCGGCTGAGGTGGCCTGCCCATCGGAGGCGTCGAATCCGGATGATGTCTTCAATTTTCATCATACTTGTTTATTTTAGAATTTCCTCATTTGAAACCATGTCTCTCCAGCTTACTCCTGCTATAGTTCTAAGGCATCGCATGTGAAAAGAGTTCAATGCCTGTATGTGTTTTGCTTTCACGGTCCAGCATTCAGATGAGTACAGGAGGGTGCTGTAGATCTGGACTTTGGTTTGGATGTTTAGATTGTGAGGTTTCCACACTCGATGGTACAGTCTGGCAAATGCTTGGTTTGCAGCGCTTACACGGTTATTAATTTCACAGGTTATGTCTCCATTTTTGGTAATCTACATACATACATACATACATACATACATACATACATACATACATACATACATACATACATACATACATACATACATACATACATACATACATACATTCTCTTTTGCTTCTGAGCGAAGTGGAAGAGAAATAGCACATAGTTTCATTTCATCTCCTTGTCTTTAATAAACTCACGTTGAGCATTGAAGGCTGCCTCTAGTTGGCATATGTAAGACATCAAATTATGTTTTTTTGTTGTTGTATATTTCGGTTTAATTAACTTTGCTAGAAAAGATTTTTGGGAAGAAATGTTATAGGTTCAGTTTACACAATATTCTACTTATTTCTAAACGAATTTAAGGAGTTTTAAATTAAGGGGATGACTATTTATAATCTGTTTAAAGATTCGATAGTTTTTTCACCCAACTTCTTTATTAATACTTTGATAGATAAACCCAAAAACGTTAAAATATGATTTTATCAGTGATTTTATTCATACTCGACTTTGGCAAAAAAACACATAAAAACTGTAATTATGGGACAGAAATTGCAGTTGAAAGAGTTAACTTTAATATGCATTTGTTCCAAATCATTTAAATAGAACAGACGGTTACGTTTTCAGATGTGAATATGACCGAAAATTTGTCGTATTTTACAGCGCATTATTCTCACAAAAATTGTCGCAGCTCAGTTTGAATCACGGAGTCGTAAAATTTAGATCTTTCTGAACTAATTTATTACAACACAATGTTTTCAGTGTATAATTTTCAGATTGTTAGCCGATTTAAAAAACGTGTATTAGCTCCTGTACATATATATACAAAAGTTCACATTTTTAAATAACTTAATAACATATATCTTCAATTATAAATTTAAAATCGCTGACCCAAATAAAAATATGTACAACGTTGAGTTTCACACAAAACTTGTTTTGGGAAAATCGTGACCGTAAAAAGCACTGTGGAGGAAACATTTATTGTGATCAATACATTTGTTTTCCCTAAGAATTGAAATTTTTGAATATGTTGAAAATAAATCTATAAATGTCTAAGACTAACTTTTGTTTCGAAAATTTTGTATAAAACTGTTTTAGGAAATCACTACGTAGCTTTTTAAATTTGGCTTTCGATGGAGAAAGAGATTGAAGTGAGTGTTGTGAAAAGTCTTTATTATTATTAGAATAACTAGCTGACCCGGCGAACTTCGTACCGCCTACTGATGTTTTTTTACCATTTTTCCAAATTTTAACTGCGCCACCTTATGGTGGCGTCATAGTACTTAATTACGCAAGAATTGCTAATGTAAATTTATACTATCTCAACTGCGCCACCTTACGGTGGCGTCTTAGTAAGAATCACTCTTTTAAATATATGAAATAGCTGTACCCGGCGCGCGTTGCTACGCCAACAACTAAAATAAATTTAAGAAAAATAAAAGAGATGAAGAGATAGAGAAGGAAAGAAAGTTTATAGTTTTGTTTCACTTATCGCACCAAAAATATATTTTTCGAACTTATATTTATATGAAATCGTATAGATATCTATTAATCAACATTGAATTTGATACATGGAAGCTTTATTTAATTAAGTAACCACGTTTCCGAACAAACGATGCTCTTTCAATATAGTCTATGGCTGTGAATGACATTGACATTCGTTACGCGCGTTTTTTAAAATATGCAAAATTAAATGTCTATTTTTCAATATTTCTGAGAGATTTTCTTAATATTTTCTTCCGTAAGAACCTTCTCCTAATAATAAAACATACAACACAAAAAGAATTAGTAAAATCGGTCCAGCCATTCACGCGTGATGCCATGACCAAGGAAAACGGGTTTCATTTTTATATATATAGAAGATTAACCTATAGAGTGCAAAGGTGTCGAGTCTGACATTTTAATAGGAAATCTGATTGGGATGTTTTACTTCACAAATTGTGTTCAACACGTGTTTTTTATAAAGAATAGTTACTCTTTTTTGTGTTTTTGGTTATGTAACTACACTAGAATTTGTCTTTCGCATTTAATTTTGCTGATTGGTTTCGTTTCGCTCGAAGAGAAAATTGTAGATCGGATAGAGAAAGACCTTATATTACTTTAGAATACCTTAGATCTTGTTAGTACACCTTTAAAATACATGGATGTCTCCCCTCTGGAATCTGGAGATTTGGGGAGTGGCGAGCAAGTGCTCTGCCAGCACTGAGGCCACATATACCATTGTTCATCCTCCCGTTGTGTAGGGATATCCACACCTCAGGCTGTCATCAGGCCTAGAGATTTAAAATAGGTGATGAGGCTCACGAGGGGGATCTTTCTAACATCGGCTGGTGTAAGCCAGTACTCGCCCTTGACGGATCTTCTGATTTTAGAAAAAGCAGAGCAGTCATACATTATATGTTCTACTGTTTCCTCTTCTTGTTCACACACTCTGCAAAGCGGCGATTCTGCAAATTTCATCCTAAAGAGATGTTGTCTCAATTGGCAATGACCTGTTAATATTCCCACATCTGTTCGCAGATTTTGTCTGATCAATGCCTTAAATTTGTTTGCTATTTCCTCGCCAGGATGAGGTAATGACTCTCTGGCCAGTCTACAGTTCGTTGTTTCATACCCAGCACTGTATAAAGTTTTGGTGTAAGTGCAGTTTGATAAGGTATACGACAGCGGACATTGTTAGCTTGGTAGATGTGTCCCCCTATGCAAAGGGAATCAATCTAGTATACCGATGGATCAAAGGCTGAGAAAGCTACTGAGTCGGTTATATATAATATAAGACACAGGATACAAGTCTAATTAAGTCTAGGTGCCTATGCTACAGTGTTTAAAGTTGAAGTAATAATCATACAATACTATGCAACCGAGATCATAAGTCAGTGTATAAAGAGTAAAACCGTAGTCATATACTCGGACAGCTAAACAGCTCTAAAGGTGATAGTCTCTGTACAAATAAGCTCACAGTTGGTGTGGGACTGAGTTGGGGCCCTGGCACATGCTGAAATTCTCTGTCACTGCGTCACTGGCATAGGTACCAGGACACTCAGAATTTCGGGAAAATGAGAAGGCTGATGAATTGGCTCGAGCGGGAGATAGTATCCCAATAATTGACCCGGAACGATTTGGCGGGCTTGCTGACACGTTGAAAAGGCAGTCATTCTGAAATGGACACTAGAGAATGCCTAGGAGTGGTGGAAAAAATCACCGGGCAAACGAAAAGCCAAAGTCGTCATAAAAGTACACTCGTCGAAATTTACAGCAGAGCTAATATCACAAAGGCGAAACGATGTTAGAATCATTGTCAGTCTCTTGTCGGCTCAAAAAACACCTAACCTGAGTCAGCTGAGATTGGTAGATGAAGACAGCTGTCGATATTGCTAAGAGGAGGTGGAAACCGGATTTCATGAACCATGCTAATGTGAAGGCCTTGCAAGGACGATGTATCTAGTATTGGGGGGGGGAGAAACTGGCTGCTCCAAGCTACGTATGGAGAGGCCACCGTCAATGCTCATTAAGAAGACAGGGCTAGACAAAGTGCTCTAATCCTATTCTAGAGATGATGGGTATTCCCAATAGATCTGTAAAAGTCGCAGTGATACAGACTAACAATGAATATCTATTTATCTGTACGTGGATATTTTAACCCAACTTTGGATCACCTTCTTAGATGGCTCCAAACAGCAGGTGTGTCTTGCATGAGTATTCGTAGTACATTGAAAGAGTTTTTAAATGTATTAAACTTATGTATTTTATACTGAAATTGCTACATAATCAACAAATCAGTTGCATCAAGATTAGTTACTTTTATCTGTGAAGTTTTTACTTGGCGCCCTATTTCCTTGATGCGAAAAATCTGAATTAGGTACTACAAATTAAATTAAAATTGTATTCAAGACATTTGGCTATCCATCTTTTTTTAATAATATAGTTGTTTGCTTATAATAAATTATATTTCAACTATTGTTAAGGTGACAATTAAAAATTCTCCGAATTGAAACAATCTGAATTATACATGAACATTGCCTGTATGAAAAAATCTCTCACATTGGATGATTTTTCCACAAAAAAAGTTCAGTTCGCTTCTATATCCTTTGTTGCAGAAATAACAGACAGTATTTTTATTTTCTACAACAAAGGAATGAGTGTGTTAGTGAAGAGAAGGAAAAATGTTGCGGACATTGATTTAGTTACATAGCATGCCGGAATATTCGCTAAAAAACAAATGTAGTGAGATTAAATAAAGGAATATCATAAATTTCTTTTAGTTTCGACTCCAAGATATAAAGTTGATGATATATTATGTTAACAACAAATCCGAGTTCATAAATTAAAAGTATTTATAAATTATAAATGTTGTATGTATTGTATGTATGGTGTTAGGGGTGACAGATACACCTGCGACCTATAAGATCTATTGTGTCCCCCTTTTCTTGCTATATTTCTGATGATTCCTCAGACTTATAGCAGCTCTTCTAGTCCTATCTTCCTTAGAAAGTTTAGGATATCATTGGGTTTTAAATTAGGTAGTTCTTCCCTTTCTATTTCGTATGACCCTAGGTATTTGACCCTAGAATTACTTAATGCCATGCATTCTGAAAGTATGTGTATTGAGGTTTCATCCTCTACCTCACAGAATCTGCAGTTTGCTTCATCTACTAATCCTAGTTTCTTCATATGTCCTCTTAATTGACAGTGACCGGTTAGTATTCCTGTTATAATTCGGAGGTTTTTCTTACTCAGGTTAAGACAGCTGAGAGATCTCTTCTGGTTATAGTTTCCCAGGAGCGTCTTCGATTGTCTTAGTCCTTCTAGATCATTCCAGTACTTGGATTTTTCGCTATCCATTTTTTTCTTTAGTTTTTCTAAGATTGTACTACTGCTGATCCCACAGGATGGTTCTGGTCCCAGGTATGGGGTTTCAGCTCCTTTTTTTGCTAGCTTGTCTGCTGTTTCATTTCCTTCTATTCCTACGTGTCCTGGAACCCATAGGAGGGTAACAGTGTTATTCTGTCCTAGTTCATTTAATTTGCCTAGGCATTCCCAGACCATCTTTGAATTGATTGTATCTGAGTTCAGAGCTTTGATGGCCGCTTGACTATCTGACATGATTACAATCTTCTGTCTACGATAGTTCCTTTCAATGTTAAATGCTATACATCTTTCGATGGCACGAATTTCCGCTTGAAAGATGCTTGGGTACGTACCCAAGCTATCTGAGTATTTGGTTCTAGGTCCAAACACCCCTGCTCCTGTTCCTTTATCTGTCTTGGAGCCGTCCGTGTATAACATTTTATGGCGTTTTGGCTTAGCCCCAATACGGTGTTTTCGTCCCATTCAGATTTGCTTCCCAGTTTAGTGGTAAATTTCCTTACAAAGTTCAATTTCTTTGGCATGTCATCTTTGGGGTGCTTCTACCGCCTGCTGGAGTGTTTTCCTCCCCTCAGATTTGCCTTTGTGGCTTGTTCCCACTCCAGGCTCTGAGGTGCCGGCGATCGGCACTGCTGTCTCCCGGGGTGTTTCCCGAGAGGCTGAAGAAAGGGAGGGAACATTCGCTAAAAAACAAATGTAGTGAAATTAAATAAAGGAATATCATAAATTTCTTTTAGTTTCGACGCCAAGATATAAAGTTGATGATATATAATAACAACAAATCCGAGTTCATAAATTAAAATTATTTATAAATTTTGAATGTTAAAAGAGTGCTTTAAAATATGAATTCAAACGAATTCAGTTATTGAATTTGTTGTAATACTTTGTCATTGCAATAAAAACTTCGTTATTTAGAAAAAACAACAACTATATGCGACATATGGTATTCGAAGTATTTTTCTCGCTGATCGCAAATCTGGGGTCGGATTTGCTTCAACACCCTTCCTTCTTACTTCCTATTACCGCTTACTTTAATAACAGTGTGGGCCGACGCATGACAGTTTCAGGACACTGACCAAAAGCTGGTGACGGGTGAATAAGAGTTTGCCAAAATAGTCCAGGATATGACGGTTTTTGCTAGCAATTCTTTTTTATATGCATGGATTTCTTTAAAATTTTGACAGTAGGTAGAAAATAGCTCAAAAATATTAAAATCTACCCTATGCCAAATGTGCTTTTTCTCTGGGGGTGGTTACCACCACAACTCGAGGGTGGAAAATATTTATCAAAAAAAAAACATGGTAATGGTTAGAATAGCGATTTTTCAAGTTCTTCAAAAATTTTCCTATAAGTTTTCTATGAAAAACTTATCGTTTTCCGGTTATTCAACGTCATATGTTTGGATTTTTGTATTCGATGAATAAACGTCTACTTTCGAACTTTGTTAATATTAAGTTTGCGATAATTATAAAAAAACGAATCTCTTTTCTTTATAAGCTTTATTTTGTATTATGACAGTTTTCCCGGTAAAATGCAAATTTTCTGAGTTATTCCCGAAAAATCGTTCAAAAACATGCTTGTTTGTCGTTTAATTTGTGAACTTTCAGTTACCAAAACTCCAAACGTATTGACTTTTCGAAAAAAAAACTCTAAAGAACATTTTTGTCTTAAAATTCACTATTCTAGCGATTACCAGGATTTTTTTGATAAATATTTTCCACCCACATATTGGCATAGGGTAGATTTTGAAGTGGTGGGTATATTGAGCTTACCTACAAATTTTCATCCAAATCGATGCATATAAAAAAATGCATGGTTTCCTACCAATTTTACCGTCATATCTTGGACTAAAAGATCCAATACATGAAGTTAATAAAAATAAATATACCTACTTTTTCGTCTTACGTGCTGGGCTAGAGCCGTTTTACATGGCTTTCCTCTATCATGGAATATGATATTTAATAAAGAGTGGAAAAGTTTGTCATACGAGTTGAAGGCGAGTATGACGGTTATAGAATAGAATAGAATAGAACTTTATTAACGGCATTACCAATTTAAATATTAGAATACAAGAAGTTCTTAATAATTAATAATTAAGTATAACTAAAATAACAATAATAATAATAAACAAAACAATGCAGTGATATAAATTATAGAAATACATAAATAAAATTAGCTAAAATCAATTTTCTTAACATATTATACAATATAATTATTAGGAAGAATTACAGGGGGCAAATTTCTTGAAAATGTATTAAGTGTCATATTAAAAGATGTGCGATTCAAGTAAATATTTGCATTAATCATCATTCTATTGATTGGTGAAAAGTAACCATAATTTGTACGCCGGTACGGAACATAGAAAATGTTATCTGACCGTGTATTTCTGGAAGGGGTGTATATATTAGTAAAAAACATTTCATTCAGTGATAAACAATCAATAAGATTGTTAAATACCTTAAAAACAAATTTAAGGTCAAAATGAATTCTACGCAATTCCAGTGAAAATAAATTAAATAATGTTTCCAGTTCATTGACCGGTAAGTGCAAATTGTTTTTAAATGATAAAAACTTTAGAAATTTGTGTTGTATGTTTTCTAGTTTTTGAATATGTATGTTGTAAAAAGGTGACCAAGTTGTACAGCTAAATTCGAGAGCAGATCTTACTAGAGAGCAATATAATAAAATATGAACGTTATTTGATTTGAAATCTGTTGAGTTTCGTTTTATAAATCCTAGCATCTGTGATGCCTTATTTGCAACTTGATCCACTTGGGGAACGAAAGACAATGATCTATCAAATAAAACTCCTAAATCGCGAATTATATCCAAAGATGGCAATATCTCATTATCTAGTTTATATGAGTAAGTGATAGTATTCTGTGATTTAGTAAAAGTTATTACACTACATTTGGAAATATTTAATAACATATCATTATCCTTCGACCACTTATTCAATTCATTCAATGATAGTTGCAGTCTTTCAGAATCCTTGATGGTTTCTATAGTTTTGAATATTTTCAGATCGTCAGCGAATAAGAGGAAATTAACGTCAGGTAATATTTGTTTTAAATCATTGATGAAGCAGTTAAACAACAAGGGCCCTAAATGAGACCCTTGAGGTACACCGGAGGTAACGTTAATTTCATCTGAAAAATATCCCTGCATCTGAACGATTTGCCTCCTGTCAACCAAATAGCTTTTCAACCACGTTAAGAGTGGATCCTGGATTCCAAAGGTCATCAGTTTTTCAAGAAGGAGTACATGTTTTACGCTATCGAAAGCCTTAGAGAAATCGGTATATACAGCATCTACCTGTGAACCGTTCTCCAAAGCCTCAAACAGGTAATTTGTGTAGATAAAAAGGTTTGTCTCAACTGAACGACCCTTAAAGAACCCATGTTGCTCCAATATAAAATTGTTTTTAATTGCAGGAAACAAATGTTCAGCTATAATCAGCTCAAAGAGTTTTGGAATACAAGATAATACGGATATCGATCTGTAGTATTTTACATTGGGTCTCTCACCAGTCTTAAAGATTGGTGTTACAAAACTAACCTTCCAAAAATCTAGAAATACAGCACAAGACAATGATTTTTTAAAAATGTAAAACAGTGGCCTAGCTAAAATAATATAATATATACGTGGAATAGCTAGTCTATACGAGTTAGAGACTTTACTTTTTCTACTACTTGTAAGATCTATTTTTTTCATACTTCTCAGTAAACTGTATTACACTGAAATAATTATTTTTCATTTAGTTTGACACGTATTACTGGGGGTTGTCGATTATAGACCGCCCGCTGTGACTTCAAAGATTCGTATTTTTGAAAGTATGCCTCCTATGGAGCATTTTGGCCGATGATTTTTTTTTTACTAAGGATGTCCTCGTAGGTATAGACCTAAATACAAATGTACCGAGAACATCTATTGGGACAGAAGAGACAGTTTATTTATTTGGGATTTAAAGGCCTGCAAGTTAGGACGAGTGGGTAAGACGTGGGATGGTAAGGAGTTCCACAATCTGGAGACCCTGGGGATGAAGGAACGATCGAATCGATCAGTTCTCGATGTCGGGCATTGAACGGTATAAGGGTGCATGGAGTTGGCACGTCGCGTTGCTCTGGCAAGTGGAGGCATTATAGAGCGGAGTTCTTCTGAGCAAAATCCGTTTATGTATCGGTAAAACAAGAAAAGATCAGCCACTGCTCTTCGGTGGGATAATGGGGCTAGGTTTTTGGTCGTTTATTAGTCGAACTGCTCTTCTCTGTATTGCATCAAGAACTCCGAGCCTTGACGGAGCCGCCGAACCCCATACATGCGAGCAGTATTCAAGATTAGGCCGTATTTGAGCTTTGTAAAGAGTAGCTAAGTTGGATGGAGAAAAATATTTCCGTGCTCTAAACAGAAAGCCTAATTTCTTTCCTGCTGCAGTTGCTATGGATGCAATATCTTCGTTCCATAGTAAGTCCTGGGAGATCGTTATACCAACCAGCGTAATGGAGTCACCCGCTACCAGTGTCTGATCGTTGATTGTAATGGATGAGTCGCATGTTTGCCTCTTGTTAGGTAGGCAACATGTCTTTGTCTTGGAAGCGTTAAAATTAACAAGGTTCTTTCTTCCCCACTTGTCTTGATGATGGGAACTCTAAAAAAAAAAGAGAGAAAAAACCGTTACATGAGATAAACCCCAGTCTCAGTTTTGAAGCTGTCCTTCTTATAGGACGTTCTGGCGATTGTGCTGAACGTTAAAAAACGACGCGAAGAAACGTTATACTTATTATTGTCAATATTGGAAAATGTTTTGAGAAATTAGATAATTCCTATAAAAATTGAAAATTGGTAAAAAATTGGGAATATGAAAAAAAAAACCTGCACACGATCCAATAGAGCCCTTATAGGTATATGTATATCTTCTGACTAACAGCTACACGACTGCCATTTTTTCTTTTAATCTTTTGATTTTTATGTTAATTCAAAAAATTCTTCAGTTTTTAAATTGAATTTTGCAGTTTTTTGAAGGGATGGAATATATTTTTTTCAAATTTTAATAATTATGTTAATAAATAAACAATTTAGATTTTTTTTAATTTTAGTATTGAAATATTACAATTATACCTAATAATGTTAACAACACATTTTTTTTTATTTTTTATCTTTATTTTATAGATTTTTTTAAATTTTGGTTGCTATTTGGGAATTTTTACAATAATTTTCTTTGTCAGTTTTAATTTATATTCAAAACTATCAGATAGTAACAACCCCTTCTACCCTTACTTTACCACATATATCGTTTAGACTTACATTAAATGTTATTTGTTGATTAGGGATTATAGCAGGTACCCGGCTTTAATGAGTTTTTGCAGGTAAAGTTGTAACGTAAAAATACCCTTGGCTAGCTCCAGAGGGTCGTGACTTTCCTGCTGTGTTTTGCCTAATTTTCCCCAAACAAGTTTAAAAGGACGCCAAGTACAGAGATACAAATAAAATACTTAGATCAGTTTAAAATGGTTTATTTCTAAAAATTCTGATTAGTAAATTTTGACAGTTAACGAAAATTAATTAATTCTCTTATCTTTGTTTTTTATTGGTGGCTTGAAAACGGAGTATCTTAAGCACGTGCTGTAGAAGGTTGATTTCCAATGGAAGACTTCTAACTGAATTTTCCAAGCTTCTACGCAGTGGACTTAGAAAACAGCAACGGAAAGGAATTTCCTTTCGGCTTTTCTAATCGGGAAATCAGAACAGCAACGGACTAACTCCGATGAAACCTCTTGTTGAAATCTGAATTTAGTTCTTTGCAAACCAATAATAGGGCCCTTCTTCTAGTTGGCAATAACCCAGAGACAGAAGGGCAAAGATGGTCGGAAACTCTGAATTTCTTAAAAATTCAACATTAAAATGAACGAAATATAATCAAAAATTAACAACGAAACCACGACTCTCCTTCCACTTTGCAGTCTCCCACTCGTTTCAACGCCAAAACAATAGATAATTTAAAAATATTTATAGACCAGGAGAATTGTTCAAAAATTAACGATACAATCGTTACAAAGTGTAGGATTAAAAAGCACCCTTGATTACGTTTTGCTGTACGAGTAAAGGATTAACAAGACATCAGTAAGCTATTTATCAAGGGATTTAATTTTTTGCAATTCCTGTACACCGGTTTAAAATTTTGAAACATACATAAAACATTATGCACATCTGAAACGAGTCATCCGATATTTCATTTATATGAGGTATTTTAGACTTATCTCGATAATACTTATCACTTACCAATTATTCCCGTTTCCATATTATATATGACTAAGATAACTGATATTTTTCAATATAGCTTAGGCCATACTCATGTCAAGAAAAACATAAAATTAATGTTTTTAGTTAGCCAATTATACGAGATCTGTCGCAAAGTAAACAAGACTTTTAAGACATATCTGATACTAGTAGCGCCATGGGAGTAGCATTTGATAGGTACATCTTTCATTTATTTTCTCTCAAAATGTCATCGAACCATGCACTTTACGACGATTTATCGCGCTCAAAGTAACTGTACCCTTTTAACATCAGTCGAAAGATGGTCATCGAACACCTCCACGAGTGGTTTACTTGTTCAAAGACGGTCGTGAGTTGCTGGAAGATGACGAACATGTTAGCTGGTCGATATATTTGTGATTACGCTAGAAACTGTTGAAAAAATGCTTCTGTTTATTAAGAAATGATCCAAAATCTTCATTGAGATACATGTAAATGGATTTACATATCTCCAAAGTTCCAATCAAACGCATTTTGACCGGGAATTTGGGCATGAGAAAAGTGAGTTCACGGTTAGTTCCAAGCAAGCTTACGGGTGACCAAAAAATGCTTCAAATTCAACATTCGGGAGACACTAAGAAAGATAAAAACTATCTTGTACATCATTATGACTTGTGACGAAACGTGGTGTTTTAATACGATCCCAAAACCAAGCGTCAAAGTTCCGCACCCAAACGATCTAAATTCGAAAAAAAAGTCGTTTGGAAAAGTCAAAAGTGAAGACAATGTTGAAATGTTTCTATGATCCGAAGGAAATTATTGTGAAAGAATTTCTTATAGCAACCAAAGGGGTAATGCTGTGTATTATCTTGGTGTTATGAGGCGTTTGCTTTTGCGTATTCGTCGTGTTCGGCCAGAATATTGCGAAGAAGGACGTTGGCACTTATTGCACGATAATGCACTATCACATAGATTGACATTTATGTCCGTTTTTTCGCCAAAAAAAAAAATGGTATTTTAACCATCAACCAATCCCAATTATCGCCGGATATGGCACCGTGTGACCTTTTTCTGTTCGTTAGACTACATTTGCCCGTGAATGGACAGCGGTATGCCGACGTAGAGGCCATCCAAAAAGCGTCGAAGACTTTTTAAAGGACATCTCGGTCAATGAGCTGAAATCCTCATTCGAAAAACTTGTGGGCCGTCTTTGTCCTGTTTACTTTGCGACAGACCTCAAATTAATAAATTGTTTCTTCTGCCTCAATAGATATTCTCGATACATTTGTATTTAGGTCTATATAGACATCATTAAATAAAAAAATATCTAATAGATATCTATCTCTTCTAATAGTAACATTTTTTGCATTACCTACTTTATGCAGGATGTTGCAAATCTTTTAATTTTGGAATCATTTGTGGTTATAGATAAGATAATTTGATATCTCCACAAAATTTTTAGTATTATCTATTATTCTACGATGCAATATATAAACCGTAGTTTTGATGTAATTATGCATAAAATGAGTTTATGAAATATGAAAATCGTTGTCAATAAAAGGCTCATTGTTAAAATCAAATTTATGAGTAGTCCCAGGAGTAGTGTAATAAAACACCACCAAATTACCACATTGAATAAACTTTATTATACCAACTTTAACTAACTTTAACTGGTGTAACTTTAGATGTAGGCATTATTTACGACACTATATCCAATAGATATCCAAACAAATTTCCATAAAATGAACTGAAATTTATAATAGTTTGCCACATATTTAATAATAACGTAGGCGGTTTATATATAGACCCATTTTATGTAATTCGAAATCCACGTTTTCTGTATATATTTAAAATCTCTTCTTATATTTTTAGTCACTGGTGATGCATATTAAACATCATATTTTGCTGGTAGTTTTTATTTACAATTATTTACAATATTTACACGGTTAAAGATGGCAATAAGCCAGAGCTTTATGGAAGATGCCCCAAAGGGCAGAGCTAAATGATATATTTATCTTTAAATTATTTGAACTTAAGTGTTCTTTTTTAACGTACGTTATTTTAATATATTATTTATCAACAACTATATTGGTTGCTAATTAATTCAAATGTTAATATATTTTATGCACGACCGGGCGGTAAAGTACAGATTATTACATACATTTAGCGGGCGTAAAGTGCCACTTTACCGCCCGTGGACTACTTTACCGCCCGCCGGGCGATAAAGTGTAAATGGCGGGCGGTAAAGTAATTTTTTTGTCTTAAATATTGAAATACTTGCAATCATCTAAACTGACAATGAGTCTAAATAAAAATGGCCACCACCTATTTTGACTTTGTTGTAAGGGTAACGACAACATAGGTATATAGATTATTGTTTTAAAATATTATCTCTAGCCTCTGTGCATATTACTTTCAATCAAATTATTTATTTTAAATAACGAATGAATACAAATTATTAGGTGAATGGTTATACAGGGTAAGTTGTTAATAATATCGAGGTTCGAGGTATAAATTTCATGCAAGTTGAAATGGCATTTATATCAAATTGTTCACAAAAAAAATATCCTTTATAAGTTTTATTATTAAAACAATCGTTGACATTGACAGTTGACATTTGACAGCTGACAGATAATATTTTACATGTGACAGTAGAGATTTGACATTTCAAATTTGGCATTTGACAGTTGGAACTTGACAGTTGACGTTTGATATTTGACCATTGACAGTTAACATTTGATAGTTGCCATTTGGCAGTTGACATTTGACAGTTGACATTTGACAGTTGACATTTGACAGTTGACAGTTGACATTTGACAGTTGACATTTGACAGTTGACAGTTGACAGTTGACATTTGACAGTTGCCATTTGACAGTTGACATTTGACAGTTGACATTTGACAATTGACATTTTACATTTGACAGTTGATATTTCACAGTTGACATTTGACAATTGACAGTTGGCATTTGACAGTTGATATTTGACAGTAGATTTTTGTCAATTGACAGTTGACTTTTTTCAATTGACAGTGCAGTTTTTTTATAAATGATTATTAAGTCGGTCGTGCATAAAAGTTTGTATGTATTTCGGGCGTAAACAGCGTTTATGGACCTTACGTGTTAATAGCCCTCGCCTGCGGCTCGGGCTCTTATTTACACGTTGCGGTCCATAAACGCCTGTTTTACGCCCTTGATACATAAATAACTATTATATCCTAGCGGACATACCTGATAATACAGGATTTATACTAAATTACCAACTAACTGTTGGATTGATCCCAACATACTGGGGGGGCTATGGTTTCTGATGAAACCTTACAATTAAACTAATTAAATAAACAATTATATACAATTAGATAGTGAAATAATCCACCATAAAGTAAAAGGTGACTCGAAGCCATAGCATTTAATTAAATATTAAGAAATTTGAAAACTTATTAGATGCTAAAAAAAGCAGAGCTAAAATTAGATGCCAAAAAGGCAGAGCTTAATTTTGTTCTAGAATAGGAAGGATGGCAATATTTCTAATGGATCGTAAATAAACACCGTCCTTAGTTCTTACCTCAGCAACTCTCACCTTATCATCCTTTCCAGGAACAACCCTAAGTATACGACCCATAGGCCATTTAAATGAAGGAATATTGTCTTCTTTTAATAATACAAGCATTCCTTCCTTTAAATTTGGTATACTTTTGTGCCATTTTGGACGATTTTGTAATTGGGTCAAATAGTCAAGATGCCATTTTTTCCAAAACTGCTGCTGCATCTGAGTACAATGGTTCCAATATTTTAATCTATTTTGGGGAATAAGAGTTAATTCTGGTTCTGGATAACTGGTTAGTGGACAACCAATTAAAAAATGACCTGGAGTTAAATAATTTAAATCTGAAATATCTTGCGACATTTCACACAAAGGTCGGGAATTTAAAATTCCTTCTACTTGTATTACTAACGTATTTAGTTGCTCATAAGTCAGTTGGGTTGCACCGATTACTCTTTTTAAGTGATATTTTGCACTTTTAACACCTGCTTCCCACAAACCCCCAAATACTGGTGAATAACTGGGTATAAATTTAAATTGTATTTTTTCATCGACGCAAAAATAATCTATTTTTTCTTTGTTTTTATAAAATTCAGTTATCTGATTTTTTGCTCCTTTGAAAGTAGCACCATTGTCACAAAATACATTAGAAGGTTTACCCCTTCTTGATATGAACCTTTTAAAACAAGCTAAAAAGCTTTCGGTTGTAAGATCTGATACAACTTCCATATGAATAGCTTTAACAGAAAAACAAACGAATAGAGCTATATAAGCCTTGGATGAAACTGATTTTCTTAAGCGAGATTGTTTAATGTAAAAAGGCCCGCAAAAATCAATCCCTACGTTTTCAAAGACTCTAGCAGCGCATACTCTTTTTTCTGGTAAGGAACCCATTAGTTGTTCGGAGCATTTTGCTTTATGTTTAAAACAAACAATACATCTATGTATAACCTTTTTAATTTCTCTTTTGCCATTAATTAGCCAATAAATAAGATTTAAGGAACTTAATACCTGTCTTGAACCGGCATGTAGTAATTTTAAATGCTCTCTTGTTATTATTAAATTAGTTATATGATTTGATTTTGGCAATATAATTGGATGCTTTTGACTGTAAGATAAATTTGAATTTTGAAGCCTTCCTCCAACTCTTAATACACCATTGGAGTCTAAGAATGGTGACAATGACTTTAAAGATGATTTAATTTCTAAATTTTTCTCAAGGCATTTAATTTCGTTAAAAAAATTGTTCCTTTGTTCGCATTTTATAATTGTCATCAAAGATTGGTCTAGCTCAGAAATGGTTAGGTTTCCAGTACGCCTATTAATGCTGGATGATTGTTTTGAATTGTGAGTAAAGCGAAAAATATAAGAAACTATTCTTTGAATTTTTGTTATGGAAGAGAATTTATTAAAAAACGTTTCTAGTTTTGTTGTTAAAAGGTGACTAACAATCTTTTCTTCGGGTAAAGGGAAAGGCATGTCAATAGGTGTTTCAACATGATAAAATTTTTTATCTGAAAACATACTAGGACCATTAAACCAAAATTCATTTGATACCAACTGTGAAGGTTCTAACCCTCTTGATAAAAGATCAGCAGGATTATTATACAAAATTGTACTGTAGACTTTAAAGTCTACAGTACAATTTTGTATTTTTTGTACTCTGTTAGCAACATATGGATTTAACTTTAAAGGTTCTGAGTTAATCCATGCTAAAGAAATTTTTGAATCTGAATATAAATAAACATTACAATTATTTAATTTTAATAATTCAAAAATTCTTTTAACTAAATTAGCAAGCAACAGTGCTGCATTTAATTCAAGTCTCCGTATAGTTAAATTCTTATTTATAGGAACAATTCTAGATTTGGAGCAAATTAAATTTACATTTATTTTGTTTAAGGAAATTGCTCTAGAATATATTACTGCCCCATAAGCTATAGTAGATGCATCGCAAAAACCTATAATTTCAATTCTGTTAACATTGGCAAATTGTAAATACCTAGGTACCTTTAACGTTGGCATGTTTATAAGACCTTTAATGAAACTTTGCCAACTATCTAAATGTTCATTGGGCAAAATTTCATCCCATTTGACTTTATCAATCCAAAGTTTTTGCATTATTACTTTTGCAGCTGTCAACACTGGACCTGCTAACCCTAACGGATCATAAAATTTAGATATAAAGCTTAATACTTGTCTTTTGGTTAGGCACTGATTTATTGCACCTTTTGGAGCAGATAATTTAAAAATGTCCAATTGAGTGTCATAAAACAGACCTAACGTTTTAATTATAAAATTATTTTTGCTTATATCTATTTCATCAAAGTTTTGTTCTTTAATTGGTATATCAGTTAAAATTTCTTTTTCATTGGTGCACCATTTGTGCAGTAAAAATGATCCTAATTTAAGTAAACCTATTAACTGTGAAAAATTTTCTTTTTTGACTCTTTTTACTTATAAGATTGGTAAAATCAGCCACGTACCTTTTTATAAACAACTCGAAGGACCATCATGATGCATATTAAACATCATATTTTGCTGGTAGTTTTTATTTACAATTATTTACAATATTTACACGGTTAAAGATGGCAATAAGCCAGAGCTTTATGGAAGATGCCCCAAAGGGCAGAGCTAAATGATATATTTATCTTTAAATTATTTGAACTTAAGTGTTCTTTTTTAACGTACGTTATTTTAATATATTATTTATCAACAACTATATTGGTTGCTAATTAATTCAAATGTTAATATATTTTATATCCTAGCGGACATACCTGATAATACAGGATTTATACTAAATTACCAACTAACTGTTGGATTGATCCCAACAAGAACAACTGGTACCGTTTTTTAAGAATTGATAATTCTTCTCTTTATTCTGCTTTGTTTCTAATGACTGTACTTGTAAACAAATCTTTATCTCAAGCACGAGCTGAAAATTTCGTTTCAGCTATTACTTTAAATCCATTTTGAGCGATATACACGAAGAAGGTCTCAAATTTGACAGTTTAGGGATTTTTACGATGCAGAATTGTTATTAATCTACAACCACATATAATTACAAAATGAATTTGTAAGCATTGATTTCTATCACAGGACTTGCACAGAGTAGTAGAAACCAGCCAGCTCTTATACAGGTTGGTTGAAATGTCTTGAAAGCAAAAATGAAAGAATGTGTATTTTTTAATGAAATTCGACGAAGGAATTGTTTTAAATTTCTGAAGAGGTAATAATCGGAGGGAGCCAAACCTTGTGAATACGGTGGGTGTTCGAGCAATTCGTACTTTAATTCGTTCAATTTAGCCATTCACAGTTAATTGTTTTACCTTTTTTCAAGATAATAAATTAACAAAACCACTTTTACATCCAAAAAATTGCCTTTTTTGCCAATTTTTCTGACTTTACCTGTTTTGGAGCTAAAGAAACAGCTCTAGTTTACTGTAAACGTTCTTGTTTTATTCTAGGATCATGATGGTATATCTAGGTCTTATCCATAGTTATAAAACTACGCTTAGAAATTTGTTTTCGATTCAGTTTTTTGTTGAATTGTTAACGAATACGGGACTAATTTTCCGAATAGTTTTTTTATATGTAATTCTTCGTGTAAAATATGGAGTTCATCTGAGATTCACATGCTATCAGCAATTTGACGCTTAGTCAAATTTGGTTGGATCTTTACCAACAATGATTTCTGATGTTGCACATCTTCGAAGCTTGTGTGACCAGTTTAAAACTCTAAAACCCATCGATGCATAGTTGGAAATGAAAGAAATGATTCCTTTAACACCTTCACCATTTTTTTTATGAATTTCTGTTACTGATAAACCGTCCAACACAAAATGTTTTATCATTGCACGATATTCGTTTTTTTTCCATTATATCAAAATACACATACGTCAACTTCAAGTGGCTTGTAAACAAAGAATGAATTAACAAATAGATTTTTTGGTGTATTCAAATGGAATATGAAATATTAAAATAGCGTTAAAATTTGGATTCCTCTACTAATTAATAGGTGTCGCTTTCAAAACTTTTCAACCAACCCTTACATCACAGTGATTGCAGCGTGGCGCGTATATTATTACTATTTTTTTCTTAAATTAATATTTAATTATTTTAATTTTATGTCCCTGATGATTTTGATGTTTTTTTGTTTCATCCATTTTTACCTATGCGATCATTGGTTATTTCTAGAATGCCACACAATTTTTAATAAACATATATTTGATCACACAATTAGCTTTAATAATAAAATGAAAAACTAAACATTAAAATCTTATATAATTATTTTTAAGTTTTAGTTTGATGTGCTGTACAAGAGTGTTTTTTATTTTTGGAACGAAGTTCCCTTTCGGGCGTTACGAACAGTTACGACTGACGCTAGGAGCTAGCCAAAAAAATTCATACCAAAATTTGTCACGACACGACACGACATACGCATGTTGTCTCTCTCTCTCTCTCTCTCTCATAGATAGATATACCTATCTTTATTTAAATAGGAAACCCTAATATACATAAATAAATACTAATAAAAGTACAATTAAAAAGACACTAATTTAAATTAAAAGAAAATACTGTAGAAAAAAATAAGTACCTATAATAGTATTATATTTTATTTTATCCTGTTTTTATAAATCAATAAATTCATAAACATTTCAAAAATAGTTCTTAACTTGACTAGTTAGGTACCTACGTCAAATTACCTTTAACTGTCAGTTACTGTCAAATATTTTAATTTTAAAATTTTGTATTAAATTGTTAATTCCTGTTTTAAATTAAATTGAAATAAAAAGTAATTCTAGGTAGATGTATATCCTCTAATCCTCTGGTATTGTATAAATGGACACTTTTGTTAAAAGAAACGAACTGTTGAAAATAATGGATTTACTATTTTTCTTTTCTATTTTGTTTTGAACATTGTAGTAGTGTCGCGACTTTGTTAAGTTTATACAGAGGTTTTTTGTAGATAATAAATATTAAAATAATAGAAAATAATAACAGTAATGTATCCTGACAGTGTTTCTGCACAAGTTCCGGATATTGCTGATAGAGTTAGGTAAGTAGAGATTTTATAAAGACGATAATAAATGCTTATGTATGTACAAACTCTCTGTTGTGTTTACAAATTACAATTCCTTCACTAATTAATCGAAAGGAACTTTGTTCCATCCGGGTGTCCCTTGACACCTCTCACTTTTTTTTTAAACTATATTTATTGTACCATTTTTAAACGGAAGATGTGCAAGGCTCGTCTTAGGTTCACTATTGCTAACGGCACTTGGCTGGTTTAGAGCGACTTGGATCTTTTTGTTTACTCTACTTGTTTTTATCGATGTTTCACGCACTTTTTGAGTTTCGATCTGATTTGTACGAAAATATTAAAAACTGGCTTGATTTTTGGTTTGCGGCAAAAGAAGGATATTTTTATTGTCGTTTTATCTACAAGTTACTCGAAAGATGTCCTACCTGCAATGGAGAATACAGCCATCTACAATTTATACTGTGTACTTGGTAATTTTTATGTTTATGAGAAGTACCATATGTTGTTATAACGGGATAATGTATTTTAATTATTTGACCTTCCTCAAATGTGACTTCACCACAATTTTTGCATAATTAAAACAGAAACATTGCTAGAGTGTTTTTACAATAAATTGATATTTGAAAATTAATAAAAAAATATTCTTTTCTCTAATATAAAAAAAATTATGCTGTCAGAAGAACAAAATGTTAATTAAAAAAAAATAACAAAGAAAAAACTTTTATTATATAAATGCTTGTATAAAACTCATTCACATCATTTTAATTAAAACGAGAGAAAACAAGGCTACAAACAAAATTATGGTAGCTTTAATTATCTCTCATTAATGGTTTGTATGTCTTTCATTTGTAACATCAAAGCGACCCACGTTAAATGAAGACATTCTTATTGTGTTAAAATCTTCCTATTATAGATAAAGCTAGTTTTTACGTGACAGTATGTATAAAATAATTTTATGCTGTGCACGCGCTTAATGTAATAATTGAATGTTATAATTATTTGTACCTTGTTTAGTAGGTACAATCTAACCTTGCTAGATTAGAACTGGTTTATCCTCATATTTAAATCAAAGCCACAGTCGGGATCTGACTAAAAAATAGAAAATACTTATAAACAAAAACAAAACATAAAAAAATCGGACAAGTTTTCGTACCAAATGCTAAAAATACAGTGATTCTTAACCCGGCATTAGTCGCTAGGGTCAAAATTTCACCATTAGTCGCACGTGAGATTTTCTCTCACGTGCAAATAAGATACTGCTATGTTTATATATTAGTTTTAATCGTAAATTAAACAGTATGCATAGTTACAAAACACGATATTTTTTAAATTTAACGTATAATATCTTCATAAATCTTCATCAGATCCCATCTCTGCTTCTGTGATACAGTTTCTACAAGAAAAAATTGTGTGTTCAGGACAAATGGGTCGCTGGCAAGTTCAACATACTTTCTTGACTTTTCTGTTTTTTCGCCGAGGACAGAAGCTACAAAAACTTTCGCGGGCAATTTTTGGTTGCCTTACTTCTTCAGGTGGTAGTTTTGCGATTTTTCTAAGAGAAGTTCGTAGGCTGAATGGAAAGGTTATAATTTGGGACCGGTTTATTAGGTAAGGTTTTATTAACGAAAGAGCCAGGTCTTTCAAATATAAACGTCTAGGCGGAATGGGTTGGTTTATGTTATTTGCCTTATAAATTATAAAGCTATTGATGCCACCAATATTTAGCATTGAAAAATATACCGTCAGGGGCCATCTACAACTTATTCTTGCAACCGAGTATAACGCTTTCATTTCATCAACCACGTCGACTGCTCCTTAGTTAAATTATAAAAAGTTATAATTTCGGACTTTACTTGGTCTCCTGTTTCTTCATCTATGATGTCGCCGTCGTGCTTGGTGGACAAAAGTAGTACATTTTTTTTCATTTTCTTCTGAGGGACGTATGAAACCAATACAGACTCTTTTGAAAAAGCGAACATACTACTACGAAAGCATAGTACCTTGATATTTGACAATTCAGTTGGCATTTATTTTTTATTTTTTCGTAAGGTGCCAACAATAGTAGTATTGTGATTGATCTTTTATTGTGATTGATCTTTAGGTCATTAGCCATTGGAATAGAGGTAAAATAATTGTCCATCGTGACATTCCTACCGGTACCAAGAATTGGCTCTATAATCCTCTTGACTACACTAAAAGCTGTATTTTCTACGTTATATTGGCCTTCGGGTTGTTTTCCTGAGTAAATGTCTAAATTAGAGGTATAAAATGATCTAGAGTCGACTAAAGCGTATATTTTTATTCCGTATTTGGCGGGTTTGTTTGCGATATACTGTCGAAATTTACAGCGACCTCTAAATGCCTCAAGCATCTCATCCACAGTTCCATATTCGCCAATGGAATAATGCGTTTTACAAAACTAAACAAAACCATCAAATTGTTTTCTAATGGTGGCCAAATTATCCGAGGCTTTACGAACATCTCTATCATGGGTGTTGTCAAATCGTAAAGCACTCAGCAGTGCATAAAATCTTCGCTGACTCATTGTTGCCCGAAAACATTCAGGAGATGTACCATCATCTTTCCAAAGCTCAGAAATATTGACATGGCTACTTTTTTTGATACCGGCTAGATATAAAAGACCAATAAGGGCACATAGTTCATGAAAATTAGTGTCAGCACAATCTCTGGCACGGCTATATTTTTCGCGCTTCATTCGAAGATATTCATTAGTGCAATCGACCACTTCTTGAACCGAGGCATCAGGAAAGAAAAGTTTCCAACATTCAAGCGGCGTTTTTGCATTACGTGCTAAGCCTTTCACACCAGGCAAATGCGTTACCAAATTATGCTTTCTTGTACGACCTCTAGTAATGGGAGCGTGCTTCAACCACTTCGTGACTTTGTCTTTACCAATGTAAATTGCTGCGTTTTGGAATAAAACGTCGTCAGTGTTTATATACATTAGCTCATCACTCTCATCAAAACTTTCTTGATCTTGTTCTTGGACGCCTTCATTTTCTTCGTAATCGGATTGGTCTGTATCTGTATTGTGTAGGCTATGTTCGCTTTCTGCATCACTTTCTGGTTCGTCGCATCTTTCTTTATCATCTTCAAGAGGTTGAAAATTTTCATTTTGATCTGAAATAAATAATAAATTATTTAGTCTACAGATCGAAGAGCAGATTGAGATAGTTTCCCCAAAATCGTCGTGTATTTTTTATACATTTTGGTATAAAATCCAGAAAAAAAATTCTTTGCTTACCTCTGTTCTTTTCCTGCTCAAACTTTAAAAGTGCAAGGTCCACAAGTCTTTTTCCACGACTCATTGCACCACACGTAGCACTATACTAATTAAAAACAACAACCTGGGTCTATAAAAATACTTCAAAAATTATTACGCGCTTTGTCGCGCAATGAAAGAAAATCTCACACGGAGTGCAACTGTCTCTACTACGCTCTACAAAATACTAACGCCACGCGATCGGATTACACTGGTTATGCCAGAAGGCGTGGAGGGGATATTCAGGAAAGTACCTAAAAGGACACGGATCAGTACCTTGTTAAAAATAATTTGAATTAATTTTAGTATAACCGTGAGAGAAAATCTCACGTTGCGACTAATGCCGGGTTAATAAAATGCAGTTCCATCTAGTGGCTTTTTACTTTTAAAGCTTTAAAAAGATTTGAACATGTTTTTTAACCGACGAAAAATAGAGGAGATTACAGAGTTATCCGATTTTGATAATTCTTATTTAATTAGATAGGATATATCCCAAAGTTGGTCCCATATTTGCTTCCAACCTTTTTTTCTCGTGATTATATTCTTCTACATATTTTTTCTCATCCGAGTTGCATTTTTAGTAGACCCACCCATGATGACTATATTATAGTTAAAACAGTATTTCCATCTACGGTATTGATCTTAGGTAGAGAAATAAAAACTCATTAAAATTGCCAAGTTAAACATATTTTTTTCAATGACAAAACTCTTGGATTATGTACTGAAGTAAATCATCATCGAATCTCACCTATTCGAGGCACCACCCAAGAGAACTTTTTGGAACTTAAAAAAATCAGATTGGGAAGGCCTTCGAGACTACTTTGCAACTTTTTCCTGGAATCCAGTCTGCTTTATTAACGAAGATCCATCGGCAGTTTGCAACAGTATAACTGAAATCATTCAGTGTGCCATGAAAGCTTACATACCTCACTTAACCAAAGCCAAATAGAAGCCATGGTTTAATAAAGATTGCGATGTAGCTCGGAAAGCTAAGATCAAGTCCCACAAATTTTATTTATACAAAATCCATCAGAAGAAACAAAACAGGATGATATAAACGCTAGAAACAGATACAACACCACTATTTGCAATTCCAAAAGTCTCTTTGACGCTCGAATGAGAGAGAAAGTAATGTCAAAGCCTAATGGAAGCCGGTTCTTTTGGACTCTCGTCAAACATATCAACAACAATTTTACAAATAGTTCGTTCCCTCCACTCACATCAGATGACGGCTCAATAGTTACGTCTTCCACAGAAAAGGCAGAACTCTTTGCCAAAATATTCTCTTCGAACTCGATACTTAACCCACCGGAAAGCATAGAACTACCTTCTATTCCACGGGCTCCCCACAATGAAAAATATCATATTTTGTATCTGAACTTTCCTTGTTTTACCGATACATAAACGGATTTTGCTCAGAAGAACTCCGCTCTATAATGCCTCCACTTGTCAGACCAGCCAGAGCAACGCGACGTACCAACTCCATGCACCCTTATACTGTTCAATGCTGGACATCGAGAACGGATCGATTCGATCGTTCCTTCATCCCCAGGGTCTCCAGATTGTGGAACTACTGCCCACGTCTTTCGTACTCGTCCTAACTTGCAGGCCTTTATATCCCAAATTAATAAATTGTCTTTTCTGCCCCAATAGATGTTCTCGGTACATTTGTATTTAGGTCTACCAACGAGGACATCCTATATAATAAAAAAAAATTTTAATGTCTTTGGGGCCATTCATTAATTACGTAAGGGTATTGAGGGGGAGGGGGGGTTAAGAAAATCTCTTCTTTTTACGTTGGGGGGAGGGGGGGTTAAAATTCATTCTTACGTAATATTTCGTGAATCAAAATCTTCTAAGCAAGAGTCGGTTAACATCAATTGTAGACGTTCTCAGCGCATCGCAGCAAAGATTGCGAAACGTAACGAATATGTACTTTGCCGTACAATACATTTTCCAACTGGCGCCGAAGATGCAGAGTGGCTAGAGGAAAGTGAGGTGCCAACAAACGTCCCTAACGAAATTCCATCTACCGTTACATCTGATGAGTTACCAATTGTCTTTGATTGGATGACATGGATTAAAAATCCGTTCAGTCCAGATGAAGATTAATGATTTCAATTGATCTAGCTTTAACTATTTAATTTATGTTTTTGAGACTAATTTAAAACTAGTCAAATATTATTTTATGAACAATATTATGAGTTTGTAGTTTTACTAATTTATATTTGCTAGTATTATTTAAATTATTCCTTGTTAAAAAATAAAAATTATGGATCCATGTTGAACTGTAAGTTTTAGTGAAACTAATCCTTTCCTCACATAACAGTTTATTATTTAGAAGATCAAGATAGAATCTTACGTAAGAAAGGGGAAGGGGGGTTCGAGAAATCTTACGTATACCTACATGGGGGTAGGGGGGGTCAATATATATCATCATTAACCCCTTTTACCATTTAGTGTAGGGGGTCAAAATTGACCAAAATTGTCCTTACGTAATTAATGAATGGCCCCTTTACGTGATTGGGCTCATTCCATCCTTTAAAATATTCAAATTTTTAACTATTATATATTCTTACAAAGCTACCCTATTATAGATACGTGTTAAAGTCCAAAGTGTACATAAAAAGAGCTACAGCATTACATAAAATATAGCTCGCGGTAACAGAAAAATGCGCATGTTGTGACAGTTTATCGCACGGTTGGCTGTTTATTACATACATACAGGTATACTCTTTCCAATCCTAATGTAAAATTTTGTGCTCTTTGGCGGTTTTTAAGTGCCTTTGACGACATTTCCGACCATTGGCGTGGAATTAAATAAAAAGAGTTCATAAATTTTTATTAATTTTTGTTTTAAATTTCAAAAGAAAAACGGTTTTTGTATATTTGTAAATTTTATATCAATTTGAAAATTGTCAAATAACAAATTAATTCTTTCAAATTGAAACTTGTTAATTTTAGTTATTAATAAGAACATTTGGCTCATTAGTCAAATAGTACATAACTTATAATATTTTTATAACAATTGTCTAAAAATAATACTCATTTTATCAGACAATCTTAAAAGATTGTCTGTCCAGCAAGGACCATGAGGAGGTATGAGCCTTCCTTGCCTGAAAAGGAAAGGGTTGGGTACGTTAGTAAGAATATAAAATTAGTTTGTTTTTGAAAACAAGTTTTCAAGATACATCACGATAGTTGTAAAGGAAATTGGTTGGAATTAATAACAAGAATTGTCAGAGTCTTCTGAAGTAGAATCGTTTCCAGGTTGAATAACTAATGGTGCTATTGGCGGTAAAACAGGATATTTCTTTTCTATTTTTATAACATGTGTTTGGCAATTTTTCCATACATCGCTATTAATGTCACTAATTACCTCTCGAATATTATTAAGAACAACTGCGCTTAAGGTTGGTGACTGAATGTATTTTCGTAAACGTTTCTTTACAGTACTCCAAACCATTTCGATTGGATTAAAAATACCAAGGAGGTAAACGCAAAAGGGTATGACCATGTCTGCTGCAAATGGTGTCAATGACGTATTCATTTTTAAAATTCTGACTTTTGATCATTCTTATTAATTCCTTCTTTACTGGAACCTTTTTAGGAACATCGATATTTTTGATTGCCATAAGTCTTGAAATTTCATTCTTTTTTTTTGTGTTATTAGGTATTTTGTTTAATATGCGGAAATGATACGACACATTGTCCATAACAATTACTGAATTGTAAGAAAACCCAATAGATAGTGTTGAATTTCGATTCATAAATAAATAAATAAATAAACGAAAAACTACGAGAAAGTGGAAAATTAAAAACAGAAAAAATGCGAAAAAAATAAAGTCTAAAAAAAATACCTTTCTAAATCAAATAATACAACGCCACCGTAAGGTGGCGTAGTTATTATCTTATATATTTAAACGAGAAATTCTTACTATATTAAGTACTATCAAGCCACCGTAATATATAATATTTCTAATATAAAAAATCAATAAAAATCAATCACGCTACTATGTACTGTAATGTGGAAGAAGACTATTGGCGGTATTTGACTCTTGTCGCATTTTGCAATTTTCCTCTTTGAAGTTTTGCTTTATAAACAGCGCAACGTCGGCATTTGTTTGCGTTAAGATCAATGCGTTACGAACGGACTTGAAAATCCGGACAGTAAATACACAATGTTGCCGGTATTTAAAAATTTCTTTAAGTATAAGTAATATATACAAAATTGATATCATTAGAAGTGAAAACTGTTAAGAAGAACCTAGTTAATTAATTTAAGTATATATTTTGTAAGAATATTTTTATATTATCTTTCTAAGAGTCATTGACGAACAATTGAATAGTAAAGTAGAGAGAAAATTTTCAAAATATATAAACTTAGAAATATTCGCAAATATATCTGACAACCTAGATTCAAAAGTCGGATCCTTTGTTGGGGTTAAAGGGCGTGGTTATGTTTTCACATTAAGATTGGATAAACTATACCTATATATGCGCACGAATAAGTATAGTTATATAAAATTACAACTATTGTATGCTCATGATTTTTGATGCTTCTGAGTTTTACAAGGCGTTTTCACGATCCTGCTGAACGTTAAAAAACACCAAAAAGGGTTACACTCTATACTAATTATGAAAAAATCTTTATAAAAAATTAAATACTTACGAAAAACTGGAAAACTGGTGAAAAATTAGAAAACTCATAAAAGTTTTGGAAAAATTGTGACAATTTTTTATGATAAAACAAAAAAAAATATTGTTTTTGTAAAGAAACGTAATTAAAACCACTGACATACAACGACTAGGTATTAATTAATATTTTTTTTTAGGTGTGGTCAAGAAACGAGGGTGATTCCACGACTGCTGCAGATGCGATTTCACTGGTTGAAATCCGAAAAAGAATCTCTACGACTTGAACAGGCTGGCATTACAAAACATGTTTTAGATTCTGCGATAGCTGCTTTTACCCTAGAGATTATTGCCAAACATGGAGAACCTGCCCCGAGGTTGTGTAACAAAGATCCACTGACAATCAAGGTAGATATACGGATGAAGTTTGTTATATATCGATTATCACGTATCGCACATAGGGATTATAATACATACCATATAATAATATTACTATTAGCTTTATTTGCCATCAAAAAGAAAGTAGTAACAATAATATATCGGATGTCAATGAACAATCGAATATATTAAATAATATTAAGGATAAAATTGAAAAAATGCCACTTACAGTAGACTCGAACCCACAACCTTGCCTCTACGCAGCAACGCTTTGACGACTAATGCATTGGCTTAATGTCATTCTTGTTTGTACACTTTCTATAATTTCTAATATCTTATATCAAAAATCAAATGTTATATGTTAAATGTTAAACTATGGATGTTAAATTTCAAATGTCGAATTTTTAACGCATACAAGTTCATATCTAGGAGTGTACGGTCTTTAACTATGCAGCACATAGGATAATTCGTTTTTTTTTTCTAGAAAAAGATTTAACTTAAAAAAGCAACTATGTTCACTGTTGTGTGTATATATATTTTTTTGTAATACCAAAGAAAAACACACAAATTGTTTAATGTAATCAAATCAAAAGGTTAACAACGGTTGACAACTAGTTTCGACCATTAAGGTCATCATCAGGTTTGTGAACAATATGGAAATAATAGAAAAGTAATAATATAAAAAGAGTTAAACAACTTACCAAATGCAAAAATAATCAAACACAATAATATAAATTATTATCTAATGAAAAGAGAATGGTTCCTATGTCTTCAACACTGAATGTCCATCGGTGATAAAAACAAGTGTGTAATGGGAAAGTAAAGAGGTAATAGACTGGTAATAGTTAGGTGGTACGAAAAAACTTAAGATCGGAACATTACCATAGTTAGTAATGTAAAAGTAAAACTAAACACATAAAAATATTTGAAAACTGGAAACTGATAGAAAATGGTAGTCAGCTACGGCGTCAGAAAAGGTTTGGTGATAGGTGATACAGAAATTAGGTGAAATAAAGAAAACATGTACATCTTTTCCAAGCTTTTCTCCTCACATGCCATTGTGCTTGCCTTGACCAAGATACACTGTTACAATTTTATTCATCACTTCTTTGCTTGGTCACGTCTCATATTATATTTGGTGATTCAAGATCCTCGCTGTTTTCGTGGACTTACCCTCCACAATATTTGAACTTTATTAACTTCCACATAAAGGTCCAAGAACTATTTACTTATGGTCATGACAAATTAACGTATTTTTCGTTAATCTCCTTGGTTTTACATACCAAACACCTGGTTTTCTTTTATCTCTTTTATGGTTTTTATATTAGTTTGACCTTAATGACCTTTCTCTTCAAGCTCTTTTATAGCTATTATTTTATTTTGACCTTTATTCCACCTAATTTCTGGATCACCTATCACCATACCTTTTCTGACGCCGTAGCTGACTACCATTTTCTATCAGTTTCCAGTTTTCAAATATTTTAATGTGTTTAGTTTTACTTTTACATTACTAACTATGGTAATGTTCCGATCTTAAGTTTTTTCGTACCACCTAACTATTACCAGTCTATTACCTCTTTACTTTCCCATTACACACTTGTCTTTATCACCGATGGACATTTAGTGTTGAAGACATAGGAACCATTCTCTTTCCATTAGATAATGTTTTATATTATTGTATTTGATTATTTTTGCATTTGTTAAGTTGTTTAACTCTTTTTATATTATTACTTTTCTATTATTTCTATATTGTTCACAGACCTGATAATGACCTTAATGGTCGAAACTAGTTGTCAACCGTTGTTAACCTTTTGATTTGATTACATTAAACAGTTTGTGTGGTACGGACTTTGTGTTTTTCTTTGGTATTACCATTCGGCCACATTTGAGAAATGGATGATATCCTCTTACTTATATTTTTTTGTGCACCCTGTATTAAAATCCTTTTAGAGATATCCCAAATAATTAATTTACTAAAAATATACGGTTTCGGTCCCCTAACCAAACAAAAAATATAAGCTATTGACTGTAGATAGAGACTTCAGGTTCGATTCCAGCCGGATGTAACATTTTTTCAATTTCTTCTTAATGCCATTTCGTTTTTATTTAATAAAGGTTTATTTGTTTAATAATTTTGCTAAATTGTCACTTATACTCTTTACTACAAGCATACAGATATTTGTAAAAATTTATAAGAAATATTTTTTTTTGTTATTTAATTAATAAGTAAATAAAATAAAATTTTATATTACTTGGTGGTTTCAAAGTTGCAATAGAGTTATTGTTCACTATAAATGAAAACCAGCAACGAGAAAAACAACCATTTTTCCTTCGCTTTTCAGTCTTTACTGAGCTTTTCTATTCATTATTGCTGTTTAAAAGTGAACAATGTAAGCAGTTTAATTTAAAATGATTACAGTGCGATGCGGTTGGAAAATAAACTAAATAAAAGACGAAAAACGTATTCATTTGTAGCTAAAAATGTTTTTATATAGCCTGTAAAACGATGAATGCTTGTTGAACAAACACCTTTTTTATCTTTATAATTGCTAGAAAAACTTTGACCCAATTACGAGAAAATAGTACGGTACAAAAAAAGAAAAAATAAGTAGGGGAACCAGTTGTACCTAGGACTTAGTTTGCTGAATTATTTTTTTTTTACATTTATACTTATTGTTTTAGTTAACTACTGCCTTTCTATGAGTAGTATGTACTATTAAATGCGTCGTAAAATTTTTTGATGAAGAAATTTAAATGATTTTTTTGTGAAAAAATATCATTTAAAAAAATTTACATATTGCCCAAGGTACAACAGGGTTGATGTACCTGGGACAGAAGCAAGATGTACCTTGAACATAAAATTTAATATTTCAAATATATTTAATAAAACGACGTCTGGTGATTTTAAAATGTATTCTAACATAAAAATAAGTCTCCAACTCTGAAGTAACTCAAAAATGTCTTAATTCTCTTCAACATTGCACATTTCCTTAACTTCGTAAATGTCACGTTTGGAATGACTTTTCTTAGGGGGAGAAATATGTTGCAGAATGTCTTCCCACAGGTAAAACATCGAGTCAATTCTCTCTGGCCATTTCCAAAAATTTAAAGTTTTTTGCATTGCACTTACTACTGCTCCCTCCTTGGTGGTTTCCAGTATCTTTCCTGGGAAAAATTGAGCATCATAAACTACAATAACGAAATCTCCTACTGCGTATCCTGACAGACGGTGAAATGTTTGAGTAGTTTTTAAATTTGATATTTCATCATTATTGTTTGACTTCATGTCCTTTGTAGTTTTTATTAATGATATTTCATCATTCGTGTTTGACTTCATGTCCTCATCTGGTTCAGAGAAATGTAGAGAGCCATAAGAATCATTGGACTCTTGCAAAGAAAAATCTTCAGATGCGGAAGTTTCTGATGAAGAATCAGTATCTGCCAGTACTTTTCGCTTAACGCTGACATTTTGTTTAGGATTACATTTAGTTTTTTTTGGCTGAGATAATACTTTAGCCTTTCTTGCTTTTGCTTGTTTTTGTTCTTCAATAAGAAGTTTCTCAGGGGTATCAGTCAATATGCGCGATCTTCCCTTTTCTCGCCCTGTCCGAGTGTTCTTGCGTGGGGCAGCTTTTGGATGTGGCCGGTGGCCTAATCATGGAAGGGCTTATAAGAGCAGTTGACGTTGAAGGCAACGGTTCAGGCTGGACATTTTCAATATCTTCATTCGGCTGGTCATCATTAGTCGATTGGGGATTAGATTCAATATTGTCAATTGCTGTAGCAGGATCAGGACGATCAGTCACATTCGATGGGGAAAATTCAAAATCTTGAAAAATATTTTCATTGAGAGGAACAAATCCGGCAACTTTAAATCCTTGAGTGATATTATTCGGTGTAAAAGCTAAAGGAAAAGCTTTTCCTACAAGTTGAGCAAGGTCGTAAATTGAGACTGGTTTACCAATATTTCCCGGTGAAATCATGTGTTCGTTCATTGCTGTATTAAAATAAGTTTTAAATGCACCAAATACGGTTCTATCTAAGGGTTGCATTTTGTGACTTGTATGAGGATGAAATGTAACAAGGATTACTCCATTATCTTTAGCTAACTGAATCACAGGGACCGATATGTGACTCTCATGATTGTCCATCAACAAAATGCATGGCGAATCTTTTGACGGCTTTGCGTATTGAAGAAAGTGCTTAAAAAATTAAATAAACAATTTTTCATTGGACCAACCCGAAGGATTTGCGCCACCAATACTTCCAGGTGGTGCCCCAGTCAACATAAAATCTTTAAAATTGACGCGGGGAAAAATAAACATTGGTGGCTCAAAACCACCTCCAGCATTCACCGCTGCAATCATAGTAATATTTGCTCCTCTTTCTGCGCTTGTCATGCTTCCAACCTGTTTAGAACCCTTTGTAGCCAGGATTTTTGGAGGAACATGGACCGTAGTTAATCCAGTCTCATCACAATTCCATATATTAACAGCAGGTAAAGGAGGACATTTTTCTAGAGCTGCTTTGTAGTTATTGAATGTGAGTGTGACATTTGTTCTATTAAAAGCAGTTGATCTTGCTAAGCTGGTAGCCTCTGGTTTGCGAAGTGCTAAATCATTTTTATACCGTTTTCTGAAAAGGCGCAACCAAAATTCTCCAGCCATTTTTTCTTGATCCCATTGTGCAGGACATCTTTTGTTATTTGATACAGCAAATTGATAGGCTTGTTCACGAACATTTCTTAATGTTAACCCATATTGTAAAGTTGCTGCCTGTTTAATATAATCTACAAGCATATTTTCTTCTTCTCGATTGAAGACTTTCTTTGTGCTGCAATGTTCATGTACAGCATTGTAGTTTTCTGAACCTGTAACCTGAAAAATATTCATGTATCTGCGAATTGTGCTTCTTGACATTCCGGTGTGCTTGGCAGCACTATACAATGAAAGTCGTTTTTCTTTAATTAATTTTATTGCACTCCTTAGTTTTTCGGGATCTGGCCGATTTCTTTTTATGCCGGTTTTGCTTCGCGGCATATTTTGTGTTGAAAATATCGCTGAACTGTAACAAAGTTTATAAATTAAAAATACCTTTATAAAATCACGATGTACCTCGAACCTGTTCTAAGTACATCATGTTGTACGTTGGACATGTCCAAGGTACATCGTGTTTATTATGTTCGAGGTACAACACCGTGTCAATGCGTCAAAGAATTAATTGCAGAAAATTTGAGGTTAGAAATATAAACGTTACAAATATATGAAATGAAGGCTAACTAACTACGTAATTGCAACATCTACATAATATATGCGATATACTCTTAAAGAAATAACTTACTTTTTCAACAAAAAAAAATAAAAACCACTTCACAATTCAACTTTGGTAAACAGATGATCAAATTCGTGTTTAGACTGTCAAATGTTCGCTGGGGAATGGCTAACTTCATCCTGTTGAATGAAAAGTACCGCGCAGTTTGAATTTTGAAGATATGTTCAAGGTACAACGATGTCTGAGGTACAACATGTTCCCCTACCTATTTTTTTAATCAAAATATGTTCATCGAACATAAATTAAATAATGCAGCTTTCACTAGAGGTGTTGTTAAATTCACATCGGTCATCTGCCACATTTCTCATAATAACTACGTAAAATTCATTATTTCATTACGTTTAAAAAGCATGCCAGGATGCAAGAAATAATTAACTTACAGCAGTGTAATATTGGTGGGTGTTGGGTTTAAGGACCTTATTGTAGAACTTGGTGTCCTTTTCAGGTACGAATGTTAGAGTTTGAGATGGAGTAAGTATCAGTCGCTCGGTGCCATTTGGTGCTCACTTCTTGGTTTTTTTTTTCCTGTTTCTTGGATCCTGGAACGTGCCTAAACTGTCACAAAATACTTTGGTGTTGTGTGAGTGTGTGGCATTGTGCAATTTGTGTTTGGGAGATTAACGCTGTGGAGTGTCTCCTACGGCATAAAGTCTCCCATTTTACAATGACGAATGGAACCACAGAAACCTTCATCAAGGGCTCAGTTTTTTTTTGTGTAATCCTGTATCTACCTGTAGAAGACAGTTCGAAGGAGTCTTATTCTTCGGAATTCTTTAGATTCTCTGGAGTTCTCCATTGCATTCAGTATGGAGGGTCCTCTGGCCTTTGATGTTGGTAGTGTTCGAGTGACGCATCGTAAATCGCATGCCCAAGTAGGTCACCTGGTCTTGAGGAACGAGGAGTTTCCTCCATAGTGAGAGGCTGATATTGTCGAAAGTGAGGTTTTGTTGTCGGCAGAGGTTTGTATGTCTGAAGATGATGGTTTGGGTTTTAGCGAGTTTCGGGTTTTGGGGATGAGATAGGTCCAACTTCTTTGGGGACTTAGGGGTCTCTTGTCTTTTAGAGCATTTTAAGGAAAAAACAGGGTGTTCCCCTTTGCAGTTAGGGCAGGTGGGATTGTTTGCCTTAGGACAGGTGGATATTTTAAAGGACTTTGTGGTCTCACCCCCCTTGATATATTTGTTAAGGAGATCGCATTTATGACCATGGTACGCTTTCGCACGGTTGGTATCGAACCCACTGTAGGGACTGGCACCTATAGGGATAGTCTGTGGAGGGAATCGATAAAAGTGATACCACTCTTACAGGCAGTCACGGATGCCGTCGCACCAAGATTTGTCTTTGACAAACCCTACAAAATATTAACAAACAAGACAGCAGACCCCAACGTAGTGAACGCTCTGAGCGTATATACGGATGGATCAAAAACAAAGCAAGGTGTGGGATGTGGAATTTACTCTAGATCCTTAAGCCTAAAAACAAAATGGGCTATGGATGGCTTGTCAAGTGTGGTTCAATCAGAACTCAAAGGCATAACCATAGCTGCAAAAGAATTAATCAATAGGAACATCACAGGCAGGAATATAAATATATATACAGACTGCCGACAAGCACTACTGACCTTGAATAGACCACGTTTCACTTCAAGTTTAGTACTAGAATGCCACCAATCTCTAACTGAGGCCAGCCAGAATAACGTGGTCACTCTCAGCTGGATCAAAGGACATGAGAACTCTAAAGGCAACCGCATTGCGAACAATTTAGCAAAGAGGGCTGCGGGCTACAGATATGTTAGCCCTCGCCCGTCCACCAAGCAAACATTGTCCGCAGTCGTGGACCTTATTAAACAGCACTCTCACCAAAAATTTATACAGTTCTGGGATGAAACTACGAACTGTAGACTGGCCAGAGAGTTATTACCTCATCCTGGCGAGGAAACAGCAAAAAAAATTAAGGCATTGACCAGACAAAATCTCCGAACAGCTGTGGCAATCCTGACAGGTCACTGCCAATTGCGACAACATCTCTTTAGGATGAAACTAACAGAATCGCCGCTATGCAGAGGCTGCGAACAAGAAGAGGAAACAGTAGAACACATTATGTATGACTGCTCTGCTTTTTCTGAAATCAGAAGATCCGTGTTGGGCGAGTATTGGCTTACACCAGCCGATGTCAGGGAGATCCCCCTCGGGAGCCTCATCACCTATTTTAAATCAATAGGCCTGGTGACATCCTGAGGTGAGGATATCCCTACACACGGGAGGATGCACAATGGGTCATATGTGGCCTCAGTGGTGGCTGAGCACTAGCTCGCCCCTCCCAAATTTCCAGATCCAGATCCAGAGAAGGACTTTGTGAATATATGAAGTTCTATTAGAACACTCAATATGTTGAGTTTTTATACGATCACATTTAAAGCCTACAAGCATTTTGTTGTTTTCCTGATGTAAACAAGCAAAATTTATAAAGATCTTCCAAATGCACATATTTCACACTTTTCCCGCGTATGATAAACTACATTTTATTCTAAATAAATTTTAAACTGTCAGTAACTTGCTAACAAAAAATCGAAAACGGTTAAAATATTTCTAAACCGGTTTTATTCGCATATAAAAGAGCGCCAAAGTTAATTAAAATACTGAATATTTTTTCAAAGAGAATTAATCTCTTATCTCAGTAATCTTCGGAAACCTTTGAATTGACTCAGATGTATCAGTGTCGATTCTACAGGGAAGATTTTTCCTTCCAATTTCTAAAAGTCGAGGCAAAATTTGTATTTCGAAGAGGATTACACCAAGATCGTTTGACGTACCAATTGATAATAGGACAACAATTACTAATCGCACCGAGGAAGAGTCGATAATAATTTAACTGTAACACCGCTCACGGCACATTTTTAAACTACAACTATTAAACTAAATAATTCTCACCAATATAGACAAGGAAACAATGGCCTGGTGTATTTAGTGTTTATACAAATGATCCGAGAGATCGTTACGTTTTTTTAATCAAAATTGACAATACCGAATTTTATAATTAAAATTGACAAATTCGCATTTTTTTATCAAAATTGACAGATTCGCACTTTTTTTCTCTTTTATGTGTAATTTTTTTTTTAAATCATTTACTTTGTTTTAATGATTAATAAAACTATACTGTAATCATACCTGTCCATAAAAACTACAAAAACTTTTCATTTTAAAGTCTAAAATTAAAGTGAACCTTATTTTGTTTTGATTAGTTTAGTTGGAAATTTACATTGCAAGTTTAAATATATTATATCAATATCCCTTGTAATCTATATACACTCCTGGACAAAATTAACGCACCAACAGAAAAATTTCAGATTTTTATGTCATAAATATTTTTTATACGTGCAGAGAGTATGAATAGTAGGCTTTGAACCTTTTTTAACAATTCTGTACACAAACTGAGTTTATTAGGTAATTTTAAATCGACGTTTTTAAGTTAGTGGATACTTTAATCATTTAGTGATACAAAATTTGTTAGCAACCGAGATTAATTTGTTGCTTTTCTCTGCTGGTTATTGTGTAAATTGTTGTTTGGGGAGTTTTGTTCATTAATTTACCATAGTTTAAAGTCTGAAAATGAATCGTCCAAGGAATTTAACAGAACATGAGACAGTACGTGCATTAACATTACATGATGAGGGATATTCTCAACGTTATCTTGCCAATTTGCTGGAAGTAAACCATTCTACAATAAGTAAAATAATTCAACGTTTCAACGAAACTGGAACTTATCGTCGAAGGCCAGGACAAAGGTGAAACCGCTGTACTAGTGCAAGAGATGATCGTTTTCTTAGGCAATCTGCTTTAAGACCTAGGTCAGTCACCAGTTCTTTGTTAAGAAATGATTTCGAAGCTACTCGAAATGTTGCAATTTCTGCTCGAACAGTCAGAAGAAGGTAGAAAGAAGCTGGATCGGTCAGCATAACACCAGCAACTGCACCACTTCTTACCAAAGAGAACAGGGTTGCAAGGTTGCGTTTTGCCAGAGATCATCGTAATTGATCTGTAGACGATTGGAAACGTGTTTTATTTACAGATAAAACTAGGGTGAGCCTAAAATCCTTCGATGGGCGCGAACGAGTCTGGCGAAGACCAGGAGAGAGATTTGCGCAATGTAATATCTCTCCAAAGAGTCCATTTGGTGATGGCTCTAAAATCTTTTGGGGCGGTATTTGTTATGAGGCTCGCACAGACTTAGTCCCTATTCGATTCAGATCTATGAACGCAAATTTTTTTCTCGAGAACATTGTGGTTGAACATGTAATGCCCTTTGGTCCTTTTCTGGGAGATGATTTTTTGTTTATGCAAGACAATGCTCGACCTCACGTGGCTAGAGAATTATTGGATTATCTCAATAACATTCCGATACCCTTTATTGAGTGGTCACCAAAAAGTCCGAACATGAATCCCATAGAACATGTCTGGGACATGCTTAAAAGAAGGGTTAGAGCCTATTTACCTGCACCTGCCAACTTGAGAGAACTTGAAAATGCAGTTCTTGCAGAGTGGGAAAACATTCCACAGGATGCCATTCAAAATTTAATAAGAAACATGCCTAGGCGTATGAATGCGGTGATTAGAAGTAGAGGAGGCAAGACACGTTATTAACTTTTCTATAGTAGCGTCCTTTGAACTGTGTTGTCACTAAATGTTTATTAACTTTTTTGTTGACTTAAAAATAGATTGTTCACTTTGTTGAAATTTAATTCCAATAATGCCATTTGATTGTAATATTGTTCTGAATTGTTAAATTACGCAAAATATAGCTTTCTATTTCGATTCCATCAATTTATTTTTGAAAATAAATTTTTTTTGAGAATCTATTGTATTGGTGCGTTAATTTTGTCCAGGAGTGTATAGAAAACTCAAAGGTGACTGACTGACTGACTGATATAGTGATCTATCAACGCAGAGCCCAAACCGCTGGACGGATGGGGCTGAAATTTGGCATTCAGGTAGATGTTATAACGTAGGCATCCGCTAAGAAAGGATTTTGATTAATTCCACCCCCAACGGGATAAAATAGGGGATGAAAGTTTGTATGATCTATCAACGCACAGCTCAAACTGCTGGACGGATGGGGCTGAAATTTGGCATGCAGGTAGATGTTATGGGGTAGGCATCCGCTAAGAAAGAATTTTGATTAATTCCACCCCCAAGGGCCTAAAATAGGGGATGAAAGTTTGTATGAAACTTTGTCAATTTTAAACCGTTCGGGCTGAAACTTTGCATGCATATAGTTACTATGACGAAGGCATCCCCTAAGAAAGGATTTTGATTAATTCCACCCCTAAGAAGATAAAATAGGGGATAAAAGTTTTTATGAAACTCTGTCAATTTTAAACCGATCGGGCTAAGATTTAACCTACATATAGCTACTATAACGTAGTCATCCCCTAAGAAAGGATTTTGATAAATTCCACCCCTAAGGGATAAAATAGGGATGAAAGTTTGTATGAAACTTTGTCAATTTCAAACCGATCGGGCTGAGATTTTGCATGCATATAGCACGCAAGTTTTTAAAGTTTTAAAATAATAATAGTCTAATACTACTCGCGCTTTACTGAGCGGGGTGTGTGGAGCGGTGAGACGGTAGCACGCTGCTGCTGGCCGACATGACACTGTCGATAGACGCGTAGAGTCTTGAAAATTCGAGAATAAATTTGTTTTATTACGTAGTGGTGTACTAAGAAATTACTTTTTTAAATTCCATCCCTAAGGATTTAAAATAGGGGTTGCAAATTTGTATGAAACTCGGTGGCAATAAAACTAAAGTCCACGCGGATGAAGTCGCGGGCGGCCGCTAGTATAATATATATTTATAGAAATAATATAAATGTATATGTATTATAAAAATAAACTGAATATTTTTTTGTGTTATATTCCTTTCGTGTTCAATAAATATCAGTATTATCAAAGGTTTAATCAATCAACTTAATAGATCCCGTTCTAGAAAATTATAGTATTTTTCTTTCTTCTCCTATACACGACCACCACGCTCAAATTATCCTATAACTTTATGGCCCAATAAGTTAGATAAACGATATAAATTTCTGGTGACGGATACAATACTAGATAAATACTACTTAAAAATACAAAAGTTCCAATAAAATGGATGTATCTATTGAGATGCTGGAACACAATGAGTGCAAAAAATGGGGTCGAAGTAAATGGTCGAACATGACAAGAAAAACTACATTTTCTTCTTGTTTTTATGGTTTCGACTGTAAATAGTCCAGGGAAGTTAGAAAAAATAACGGAAATTTGGACATCCAGCAGATATCGAGATGCCGTTTTTCTGCATTTTGTTCAGGAAGGTCCCAGAAAAAAGTCTACAACGCACGTCTGGTTTGGCGCATTTTTGAAAAATGCCTTCTGGGCCGGAAAATGCATTGTCCAATTGAATCATTCCTTGCACCTTTATAGGAACGACTGGAAACTCTGAAAAATCGCTCGGAAATCGTTACTCGGGGGTTAAAGGGGCTTCCAAACTCGATTCTGGCATTAGAATTACCCAAAGGTGCACTTGAGTGGCTTTGCGGAGATGCACAGGGAATTAATAGGGGGAGACATGGCAGCGTGCATGAAAAGCACTCCAAACCCGTTACTCGGGGGGTTTTCGGGGATGCCGAATTCAATTCTGACTGTGACACTACGAGATGCGGGTGCCGCCGAAGTGGGTTGAAGTGCTTACTTGCATGCAAGCATTGCGATGGCAATTGTTCAAACCAAAAAGGCACTTCCAACGGGTTCGAGAATAGTGGCGAGTAAAAAGATGAAGAAGATAAAGATAGGAAAGAAGAATAAGAGTTTGAACAAGATATTTAGTATCTAAGTTGAAAATTTAAGTTTATAAGGAATAATTCAACATAAGTAAAAACTCCTATTTGTTATTTGAATAAAGTACTATTTTCATAATTTGTGATTTTTCACTTTCTCCTTTACCATTTCCCACAGCACCAACCCCGAGCACACCCGCGGAATTCTAATCGGCATCACCGAAAACCCCCGAGTAACAAGTTTGGAGTGATTTTCAAGCACGCTGCCATTTCTCCCTCAATTCACCCCCGCGCAGCCCCACAGATGGACCCCCGAGGAAATCTAAAGCTAGAATTTAATTTGGTATACCCAAAAACTCCCGAGTAACGACTTTGGGAGCGGTGTTCATGGACTTTGCAATTTCCTCCCAGAATATCACCCCGGATGCCCCCGCAGAGCCACCCGGTTGATTACAATGCCAGAATTAAAATTGTCATCCCCCAGTATCGAGTTTGGAGCGATTTCCATGGACTATGCAATTTCTCTCCCAGAATGTCCCTCTGAATGCACCGCAGAGCCACCCTCGAGCGCCTCCGGGTGAATACAATGCCAGAATTGAATTTGTCATCTCCGAAAACTCCCGAGTAACTAGTTTAGGTTTTTTATGCACGCTGCCATTTCTCCCCCGATTCACCCCCTGCGCACCCCCACAGTGCAACCACCGAACGCCTCCGGGTAATTCCAATGCCAGAATTAAATTCGTCATCCCCAAAAACCCCCAAATGTCAAATTTCATGGACTTTTCATTTTCTTCCCAAGAAGAAATTCGTCATCCCCGAAAACCCCCGAGTAACGAGTTTGGAGTGCTTTTCTTGCACGCTGTCATGCTCCCCCACAGAGCAACCACCGTGCACCCACGGGTAATTCTAATGCCAGAATCCAGTTTGGCAGCCTTGAAAACCCCCGAACAACGATTTCCGAGCGATTTTTCCGAGTTTTTCATCGTTGTGCAAGGAATGATGCAACTGGAAAATGCATTTTCCGGTCCAGAAGGCATTTTTTAAAAATGTGCCTTACCAGACGTTGTAGACTTCTTTTCTGGGATCTTCCTGAACACAATGCAGAAAACCGCATCTCGATATCTGCTGGATGTCCAAATTTCCGCTTTTCGAGCGATTTTGGTCTAAATGCCCTGGACTAATAGTTTAACTGTCCGGGAAATTACAGTGCAGTATGTTTTCGTCATAAAGAAATGGAAACGTCAGTAAGAGTAAGTTGAATAACTTCTGTACTCTAAATATTTTTCGTATTTTAAAAACCTCTATATATAATTAATTAGTTACAAGCTACTAACGCCGATACGAAGGATTTATATTCTTGAAAGTTTGTGTTTAGTCTATAATGAAGACGTATTTTATTTCTCGTTTAAATCTGATGCTCCAGATATCCAAAACTGAAACTTTTTCGATAACTTTCGAGATTTTTCCGTATTTACTGAAAATTTATATCCACCAAGAGGGTTATTAGAGTAAATTATAAGAAACGTGGGTAAAGGAAATATTTTTCAAATTAGTTTATAGATAGCAAAATAATAAAATTATGAGTAGCTTTAAAAAAAAGGTCAAACACAAAGTTGGGATTGTTAAAAATTTTGAAATTATTCAAATTTTCCATAAAGTATACAAACAAGAAAAAAATGTCGCATCGAGCGGGACTCGAACTCGCAACCTTTGGCTCTACACGCCAACGCTCTAACAACTAAGCTATGATTAAAAGTAAACTCCATGAACAGACTAGAAGCATTCGAAATGTGTATATATAGGTGGATACTAAAAGTCCCATGGACAGCTAAAAACACAAACGAGGAAATTCTACGAACAGGTAAGAGAGAACGCATATTACAAAACACCACTAAGCGCAGAAAAACAGCAACGAAAGATCGAAGTGAAGGGAGGAGATGGTAAAAAGGAAATGTGAGACAATGGACAGGACTAAGAACAATTTGTTCAGCTTCATCAGAAACAGGAACCCATGTGATCGCTTATATCCATTAATGGAAAAGCAGAAAAAGAAGAAGAAGAATCTTTAAAACGTTTATCCTACAATGAACACATAGAACTGTTCGAGTTCGCTTTGTGATAGCCCACGTAGGATATCCCGATACAGAATGAAGTTATTTCAAAGAATTGACTCTAAAATAATTTATCTTCGGATATTTCCCCCAATTAAAATGCAAACAATGACAACCAACATTAAGTTCTGGTGGCTTTTATGAAATTTTTGAAAACTATTTGTCTAAATATGCCAATGTTCTATGATAGACTATAATTATTATTTTATTATTTACAGATGGGAACCTACGTCATCGATCTCTTTCCAAACGCCAAATTTATTTTCATGGTCCGCGATGGTCGCGCCACTGCCCATTCTATTATTTCTCGAAAGGTTACCATCACTGGATTCGATTTAACCAGTTACAGGCAATGTCTCAAAAAATGGAATAGTGCAGTGGAAGCAATGAATAGTCAATGCAGAGAGTTAGGTGCTAAGAGGTGAGTTAATACTTTTTTTTTAACATTATTTTCTAGATCCAAAAGGAAAATTAACACAAGGCATCTAATGTTAACGCTTCCATTTTTTTATTGTAGTTAACATTATAACAAATTAAGAAATTTGATTTAGCTTGAAAAGTGTACTAAGTTAGTTAATGTTGGTTAAAGTTTTGATTAATTTCAGAGTAGTTTTAATACACATACATATACAGAGTTTTATAAGAATACCAATAGCGATAATTTATAAAATTGGTAATATTTCCGAAATCATTGTGGCTTATTGAGGTTACCTATTTGATCAACATTTCGATTATTTTAGACAGCACTAATTGATATTTATTTCATACTGTCGCTAATTAATTCCTAAAAAAGTGACGTAGGTACAAACGTCGTTGGCTTAGTCTCAATGATTCTTACATAATATGTCCTACTCGATTCCTAGACTTACGAATCTTTTGTGGACATAAATCCAGAGTTTTTTTGCAATACAACAAGTTGTGTAGGTTGTGGATCTTAGCCGAGACCATTTTCGAGCAATAATTTTTTACAATTTACGGAGAGAATTATCCAAACGGCGATGTCTTGCTGAAATGGTTTCTATGTTTGGGAATGAAGCACCACACCAGTCAACTATTTCCCACCGGTATTGTGAATTTCAACGTGGTCGCTCCAGTCTCAGAAACGAATCCAGGCTACGTCCACCCAAAACAGCAGTCACACAGCAAAACATTGATGCGGTTCTTCAGCTAATTAAAGATGACCGCCGTGTAACATACCGAGAAATAGAGGCATCTTTGGGCTTTTCAAAGACCTCGATCTACAAGATACTACATGAAGAACAGGGTGTTACGAAATTGGTTCCCCGTTGGTTCTCTCATTTGCTCACCGAAGAGCAAAAAGCGGTTCGCGTCAAAGAAAATGGTCGCAACTTTGGTGTCAAAATCTGGTCATGTGGCAACAATTTCTTTAGAAGATAGAAGAACGGTTACTTCCGATTGGTATATAAACGTTTGTTTACCAGAAGTTTTCGCGAAACTTTGACAAAGCAATACACAACGACGAATTATCCTACATCAGGACAATGCAAGCGCTCCCACTGCCCAAAATACAATTGAATATTGGAGCTTCAAAACATAGAATTGTTAGACCATCAACCGTATACTCCCGACCTAGGTCCCAACGACTTCTTCACGTTCCCAAAGATCAAGAATTCAATGCGTAGGCAGAGATTCCATTCGCCAGAAGAAGCCATCGATGCCTTTAAAACAGCGATTTTGAAGGTGTCAACTGAGTATTGTAATAACTATCTTACCAATTTTTTTCAACGTATGCAAAAGTCTATCGATCTTGGTGGGACAAATTTTGGAAAGAAATTTATTTTTTGTCTTTAGGGCTATATGCAAAACTCTTGTAGATCTATCTAATTGCTGTAGAAGATTTGAGAAGTCAAAATAACAAAACTGGTTTTGACATAGGTGTTCTAATAAGAAACTTTAATCACCTTATATATATATATTCCAATCAAAGCAAATTAGAAAAATCCACAAATTACATTTTAAATATTTTCTGTTTTTTCAGTAAACAGCGTTGTATTTATGTGGTTAATTTTTTTTATTACAATTTTCTTAATTTTCTTAGCGGTGGAAAAATTTATTTATTTGTTCACAAAATTGTTTTTATTGATTTTCCATTGTTAAAAAAGTAAGAAGCTCATTGTAGAAGGTCGATGTGAATTTTGATGAAATTGTTTCTTTTGTTCGCAAAAGAGACGTTTATCCTTTACTTGGATACTTCAGCTTTAATTCACATTTTCCTTTTATCGCCTTTAATGCCGCTTTCGATGTAATTAAAAAAACGAAAATGGTTTGAGCTAATATTGGATAACACAAATATTTATCTATTAATAATGTATTAGTGGTTAATTAACTTTTTTGTTGGGAAAAATAATACAAAAAAGTATATACATAATCAGAAATTTATCTAAAGCTTGGAACCCAAAATCTATGGAATTAGAAATGTTTACTTGATATGAAAAATAATAGTACATAAAAAAATTATTAACTAGTAGGTGTTCATTAATTGTATATTGTGTGGCAAGGGGTGAAACAAGACGATTTCGCCCGGTCGGAAATCGTCTTTGTTTTTTCCCGTCCCACTCTATATTTTTCATATCACATGCATTGAAACAGCGAGTTTTGATCTCTGTAGCCAGTCGAAGTAAGACTATTTCAGACCAATGCAACTGTCAGTCAGAAACATTCTGACAGACTTAAAATAAAGACATTTGTTTCTGCCCTAGGGGAGAAACAATGTTGTTTCTGACTGACAGTTGCATTGGTCTGAAATTGTCTTGTTTCGACTGGCAAAACAGGGATCAAAACTAGCTGTTTCAATACGTGTAATATAAAAATATACTTTTTCCAATCCTAGTCGAAAATTTGACCTCTCTCCCTATATACTTCCACCGAAAGTCGATGTTTCCAACTCTTATGCATGCAGTATAGCACACAGTTTATACTGGGATTTGCTGCGCACTTATGCATTGCATTAGTTATGACTTTTCGACCGGATAAGATTATTCGGGACGAATTCGATCATCTTCCATTTGCCGGATAGGATAAACAATTTTAACAGCATTTTTACTAGTAATTACCAAGAATAATTTTACTAACTTAAATATTTTTTATTGATTTTTTCTAGATGTCTTACAGTTCCTTATGAACAGCTAGTGCTACATCCAAGGGAATGGATGCAGAAGGTGCTAACATTTTTAGATGTTCCTTGGAATGAATCTGTTCTTCATCACGAAGATTTCATTAATAAAGGAATAGAATTAAGCAAGTAAGTAAAATAAACACAAGAAAACACATGATACGACTCCAATTAAGCCTTGGTGCTACGTTAAAGTATTACAGGCTAAAGTAATGGTCATACAACACTGTGCAACAGAGATCATGAGCATGTATAAAGGGTAAAACCATAGTCTTATACTCGAACAGCCAAGCAGCTCTAAAGACAATAGTCTCGGCACAAATAAGCTTACAGCTGGTGTGGTACTTCTTTAAGGCTCTGACACATGCCGCAATTCGGAATTCTCTGAGATTGACATGGGTACCAGGGCACTCAGGGTTTTGGGGCAATGAGAAGGCTGATGAATTGGCCCGAGAGGGAGCTAACATCCCAATGATTAGCCGGGAACCATTCGGTGTAGTTGCTGATACGTTTATAAAGGCAGCCATTGAGAAATGGTGGCTAGAAAAGGCACAGGAGTGGTGGGAAAAATCACCGTGCAAGCGACAAGCCAAAGTCTTCAAAAAAGGTCACTCGGCGAAATTTATTGGAGAGCTGTTATCACAAAGGTGTTAGAATGATTGTCAGTCTTTTTATAGGATAATGTCGGCTTAGAAAACACCTGAGTCAGCTGAACTTGGCACATGTGGACATTTCTCGATACTGCCAAGGGAGGAAACCACGTTTCATGTCCTATGCCAATGTGAAAGCCTTGCAAGGACGTGGTATCTAGTACTGAAAGAGGTGAAACCGGCTGCTCCAAGTTACGTGGAGCGGCCATTGTCAAGGCTATTAATTCTCATTAAGAGGGCAGGGCTACACAAGGTTCTCTAATCCTATTCTAGGGATAATGGACGTTCACAATTGATTTGTCAAGGTCACAGTTCACAGTTATGAAGGCTAACAGAATATTTATCTATCTATTTAATCACCTATGAGAACAAACATTTCAGGATATTGAATATTACCGTTAGAACGGTATCACTCAAATATCTAATGTGTTTATCACCTTTAAAGTGGCAGGTGAACTTGTCCATGTTTTTTAACGCTTAAAGGAAAATAATAACTGATTTTTGTGTTAGACGTAAAGACATAATATTTATATAGATAATAGAGGATTGTTTTATTAGGAGTAAAAGTGAAACATTTTTTATGAATCTGTAGGTTTGCTGGACGAAAGTAGTGTGATGAATCAATAAAGTGAGTTTTACTCCGTATGGTATAGTATGTTTTATTAAACATACTATTTTTTCTTTAAGCGCAAATTACGTATAATAATTAAAAAATATTTTTATAAATACACATATTTCCATAATTAAATATTTAACAAAGTGTTGATTTTATAAACGTCAATCACTGCCAATTTTATATAATACTAGGTGAACCCGCGACGTCCTTCGCGTGGCGTGTTAATTGTTGTATAAAAATTTCTTCCCTCACCCCGTTAAAGAGGTGAGAGGAGAAATTTTTATACACCAGATGATAAGTTAAAAGAAGATAAATACATCTGTGAAAACCGCATTCGAATCGGATCAGTAGTTTTCATGTGATGCGCGCACAAACATATAGATAGACAGACAGACGTACAACAAAAATTTAACCACATTTTTGGGTTCTATATCGATGTACTCGCGACGTCGTTCGCGTGACGTATAGATTGTTGTGTAAAAGTTTCTCCCCCCACACCGTAAAAGTGGTTTTCCCAACATTTCCCTTCACTGCTCTGCTCCTATTGATTGTAGCGTGATGTAAAGTATCCTATAACCAGCTCAGGAGTATGAAAAATAATTGTACCAAGTTTCGTTAAAATCCGTCGAGTAGTTTTTGTTTCTATAACGGTTATACAGACAGACAGACAGACAAAAATTTGACTGATTCCATTTTTGGCATCAGTATCGATCCCTAATCACCCCCTGATAGTTATTTTGGAAATATATTTCATGTACAGAATTGACCTCTCTACAGATTTATTATAAGTATAGATATAATTTATTTGTAAAAGTACTTTTGCTTCCGCTGCAAATAGCAACGAGCCACCGTAAAAAAGTAAAACATTTGTATTGAGTAGCGAGTGTTCCTGGCGTTTGAAGAAAAAAATCATTTTTACCTTTTGACAACAAATATAACATTTTTGGTTTACTGAAAATATATAAAAAAAATTCTATTTTTTAGAGTTGAACGTTCCAGTGATCAAGTAATAAAACCAGTAAATTTAGAAGCTCTGTCAAAGTGGGTTGGAAAAATTCCAGAAGATGTAGTGCGCGATATGGCTGATATAGCCCCGATGCTCTCAGTTTTGGGTAAGTAAATAATAACTATATCCATATTAATTTTTAAATAAAAATATATTTTTTGGATTTTTTTTTTGTATGGCTTTGTTGTCATATTTATTTTAATTATGTTATATGAACAAATCGGCGCACACTAGTTGGCTCCCGTGGTAAGAAAACCCTTTTAATTGTATACTAGTTGGCTCCGATGACCGTATACTAATTGGCTCTGGTGGTTAGAAGGATTAGGTACCATCTACTTTTTTCTAGGAATACCAAAACTCAAAATAAATGTTTGGATGGAATTTATATGACAATAATTTTCCAAATTCAAATTTGCTTATTTCGTTATTATTTAAAGATAATATTTTTTCCTCCACAAATTGTTTTTTTAAAAAACGACCCTGTGGTACACCTTTTTTCGTTGACTGACACTACTCCGCATTTTAATGTATCTATACTATCAAGTTGAATATTTTTCAAATTTTCCAAAAATTGGTATATTGGTATATGAAATCAACAATCAAAACTCCATCCCTTAATGAATTACAATCAAATAGGATCGCTATCTGGTTTCTCCATATTATCGAGATATAATTAATTTAAATAAAATTAAATACACATGTATTATAATCTCTGATCACAAAAAACTGATGTTTGCGATAGCGATTGTACTCGAAATTGTGTTAGTAATATTTTACAACAAACAAAATTCACCACAATTTGGACAATTTAATACAAATAAAATTAATAACCGAAAATATAAAATGACTTACTGTTATTGAGGAGCACTTTTCAGGGATACGAAAGAAATTGAAATGAACGCGAAATTACTATCGTCGCGCAAGGAAACGTCGGATATCAGAGATTCTCGTCTCCCACTTATAGTCGCGTCAAAGTAGGCCTAAAAACCCAAAAACTTAAAACTTTGGTCGGAAAGGTCCGATTGAGCTCACTTTTTTTTAAATGTTCATTGAGACCTTAGATTCAAAGTTGTATAAAATCTGGATGCCGCTCGGCCCTCCCCCCCCCCCCAAATTCACCCCAAGGTGGGGGGTTTTTCAAGATGATATATACGTGATAAGACTGCCCTCACAACCCAGCCAAATGTTCCACCCGGGGGTTTTGAAGTCCCCTCCATCCATTTGTTCGGTCAGGTCTGTTTTTCGACCTTCCCAGGGGCGTCTAGGAGGGCCTCCAAGGGTCCAAAATATGAGATATCTACAGAAATGTGCTCGGACTGCAATATTGGGTCAGGGGGATTCCGAATGGCGGGGTTCTCATTTCTGTCGAAAATTAAGGCTTTTTAACCCATTAGGGGGGGGGCATGGGGTCTCAAAATTATGATTACGCGGGATTGAATTTCAGTGTACAGAATTGGTACGATCAAGTATTGTAAGGCTACCAACCCTTTATTTAAGCAGCGTGCCATTCACCCCATCCAGGGGTGAACAAAAGGGGTGCCGGGGCCCAAAAAATGTGATTTGATTGGATTCGATACCAACGTGAAAAGTTGATATAATCTTTCCCCGCCCTTCGGAATCCCCCTGACCCAGTATGGCAGGCCGAGCACATTTCTGTAGATGTCTTATATTTTGGACCCTTGGAGGCCCTTCTAGACCTGGAAATGTCGAAAAGGCGACCTGACCGAAGAAATAGAAGGAGGGCACTTCAAAACCCCCGGGTGGAACATTTGGCTGGGTTGTGAGGGTAGTCTTATCACGTATATATCATCTTGAAAAACCCCCCTCCTTGGGGTGAATTTGGGGGGGGGGGAGGTCCGAGCGGCATCCAGATTTTATACAACTTTGAATTTAAGGTCTCAATGAACATTTCAAAAAAAAAATGAGCCCGATCGGACCTTTCCGACCAAAGTTGGAAGTGAAAACCTACTTTGACGCGACTATTAATAATCGTGGCACAAAACAATAAAATAAATATCTACCAATAGTCAGGCGGATTTCGGAACTAAAACGATCTCTGATCGACATCTGGTGGATTTCAATACTAAAACGATCCAATATATCTACTCCACAATAAAAGCTCTTTTTTTAGAATTATTTAAATTTATATTTTACTGTAAATATAATTTCAGGTTACGATCCGTATGCAAATCCTCCTAATTACGGTTCGCCGGACGCTGAAGTGGCACACAAAACTCAAGAAATCCAAAAGAATAAGAACCATTGGGAGCAAAAAGCCAAAGAAATGTTGTGGGGTGACCATACAGAAGCAGATCCTGCTATGGACAGAGAACCGAGTGAAAGTCCAAATAGTATCACTTGACAACTGACAGACTCCATATATTTAATATTAAAATTTATTTGTGTGTGGACCATTTGGATAAAATATTAAGCTGGTTATGTTTGTTGATTGACGTGTTTGTTGCTCAAATTGTGGAATTAGGATAGGAGACTATACCAGAATTTTCAGATCAATTATAAGTATATCGTGCTCTCTATTATATATGTTTATATGTATAGCATTTAATATAGTATTTCTTTATTGTACTTTTCTACACCATTTTCACATTAGCATTGTTTTATTTATTGTCTTTTTTTAAATAAATAATAGAAATATTGAAAACTCCAATTAATTAAATTAATTGTACGTACCCTTACTACTTGAAAGTTCATTTTTATTTGGAATAATAAAAGTAATAAAAAACTCTCTGTTTTTTATATAACCTTCACTTTAATTAAAAAATTTTTTTAAATGACATGTTTCGCTGAACTAGCATCGTCAGATTGACATATAAAGTTACATTTTGTTTATTTGTATCTAACTATCTGATGTTGATTAGGTAATATTAAGGCTAGATTAGGTATGGAAGTAATTAGATATAACAATATTAAAGCCTAGATGTTATTAGCCCTAAGGGATTATCCTGGATGTATCTCCCTCTAAGATCAGTATAACTGTGCAATGATATAGAAAAACCAGGAAAAAACTATATCTGCTGATCTTTACAATAACTTAATATATTTGTATTACAATTATATCTTATCTATGTATAAAATGAAGACTCAATCAAAGTAAACAATTTAATAGTGGAGAATTTCTAAGATTAATTTGTTCATTAACAACTTTAAATTGTGGATCTGCTAGATGTCTTTTTATCTCAAGTTCTTCAAGGAAATCTAAATTTTGTTTTTTATTACAAATGTGTAGTATTTGGATGTTATTGTTATGTAAGAGTGAAGTTGGATGTTCAAGTAGGTGTTATGCATAATTTGACTTATCTGGTTGTTTTAATCTATATGCTCTTAAGTGTTCATTGAATCTTATTTCAAATTTTCTTTGTGTTTGACCTATATATATATGGCATTACATTTTGGACAATTAATTTTGTAAACACCAGATTTTTTTAAATTAGGTAATTTTGATTTCACATTTAATAATTTTGTACCAACATTATTTAGTGTTTTAAATGACATTAATGTTGATGTTGCCGAAGATATTATTTTTGAAATTGTATTGGAAATACTTCCACAATATGTAATATTTTTATAGCTTTTAATTTCTTTAGTTTGAAATAAGATTCAATGAACACTTAAGAGCATATAGATTAAAACAACCAGATAAGTCAAATTATGCAAAACACCTACTTGAACATCCAACTTCACTCTTACATAACAATAACATCCAAATACTACACATTTGTAATAAAAAACAAAATTTAGATTTCCTTGAAGAACTTGAGATAAAAAGACATCTAGCAGATCCACAATTTAAAGTTGTTAATGAACAAATTAATCTTAGAAATTCTCTACTATTAAATTGTTTACTTTGTTTGAGTCTTCATTTTATACATAGATAAGATATAATTGTAATACAAATATATTAAGTTATTGTAAAGATCAGCAGATATAGTTTTTTCCTGGTTTTTCTATATCATTGCACAGTTATACTGATCTTAGACGGAGATACATCCAGGATAATCCCTTAGGGCTAATAACATCTAGGCTTTAATATTGTTATATCTAATTACTTCCATACCTAATCTAGCCTTAATATTAACTAATCAACATCAGATAGTTAGATAAAAATAAACAAAATATAACTTTATATGTCAATCTGACGATGCTAGTTCAGCGAAACATGTCATTTAAAAAATTTTTTTAATTAAAGTGAAAGTTATATAAAAAACAGAGAGTTTTTTATTACTTTTATTATTCCAATTGATTGTTTATTTAATAAAACGCATTCTGCTATAAAATGGAATATTTGAAATCTATTTTATATTTTTTTAATGAAAAATTTATGATTATTAAATATATTTAAAATTTTATATGTGAGTGTATAATTTGTATAATTTTTGTATAGTCTCCTTTTAGTAACTTGGGCCATTATTAGAAAATAGTTAATATTCCTTTTTCCTTAATTTGATTTTTATTATTGAAGACTTAATTTTTTATTGTTAATATCTTAACAAAAGTTCAAATATGTAGATAATTATTTATAATTTTATTATACAGATTGTTCCGAATTAGATTATAGAATTCAGAAAAGTTTTAATATTAAGAATTTTTATGTTTTTACATTAATATGTTAAAATTCTGAAAATGTTTTTGCCGCATTCAAATAAATATAAGCTATATCACACTCATTATAGAAATTCCCAATAGGGATGTTGACTAATTTCCGGATCTGCTTTTATTTTATAGATAAACTCTTAATAACCCCGAAAAAAATATTTTAATAATAAAAATGGTTTTATTTTAAAGAAAAAAGTGATAAATTAGAATAGATTTAAAATTTCCCGCTAAAACGCCCAAAACTGTCATGTGACTTTGATTACGTCACGAACCGATAAACAATGCTCGCGATCTGTCAAACTCTAAGGAACTTGAAAGTTTTCTTGAGAAATAATTATTTTTAGGCTTTAATACTAGTTAATAATAAATACAAAGTGTGTGTGTATGTAGATGTACATGTAAAAAATGAAGATTTTAATATTCAAACAGCCCACAGTATTTCTTATCACAATGAAGTTATAAATATACCTGTTAACGAACGACATAAGTTCTGTTTATTTAATTTTAGTCAAAAATATGACGGATTAATTGGTATTGATTTATTAAAACAATTAAAAGCAACTGTAAATTTAGAGAAAAAACTCCTTATACAGAAATACCAATAATATACGAATTAGAAAAATTAACACAACTAAAAAAAAGATTTAAAGTAAAAAATTATTCTATTAATATTCCCGCTAGGACATCCCAAATTGTAAAATTACCCGTTGACATAGAAAGCGGAACAGGACTTGTAAATTATATTATAAATAAATAAATAAATTTTATTTGCTCACATTTACAATAAATATGTTTATGGTTGTCAAAAGAAAAAAAAAATATAGAAAAATTTGATATCTCTAAATAGAATAAAACATAGAAATACAAAATATGTTTAAAGATTACAAATTGTTTAACATTTTTTATGCACAGAAAAATACTAAGAACATAAATATCACATAAAAAAATATAATATGACATATACAATTACATAGTGCACGTTGTCTGTTATTAAAACAGAAAGAACAAAATTAAAAATTAAAAAATTGAAAAGATAAAATTCACATGGAAAAGTCTTCTGGAGTGGGGTCAAAGAACTCTTGAGTAGAGTAATATGCTTTATGTATTAGAATATTCTTAATAACTAGACTAAAGTTTTTTGATGTCAATTGTCTTATATTAGTAGACAGATGATTGAATAATTTAAAACATAAATAATTCAACGGTTGTTGCGTTCTGTTTAGCCTATGGAAAGGAATTTTTATTAAGTCTTTTGATCTTGTGTTATATTCATGGATATCTGAGTGATTTTCAAAATGGTTGTTTTTAACATATAACAAACAGTGGTAAATAAAAATGGATGGAACCGTCAGTAGATTGTACTTTTTAAATATTGGTTTGCAATGTTGTCTACAATCAGCATTTTCTAAAATTCTTAAAACTCTTTTTTGTATTTTAAAAATTCTATCCGAATTAGTAGAATTTCCCCATAACAAAATACAATAAGATATTAAACTATAAAAATTACTGTAATAAAAAGTCAATGATGTAGAGAAGTTAGTTAACTCCATAAGTTTTCTGATTTGAAATGCTACTTTGTTTAATTTTCCTGCTAATTCATTAACATGATCTTTCCAATTAAGGCATGGATCTAGAAAAACACCCAATAATTTAACTGTTTGACTATTTGGATCCGAAAACTTGATTTTTTGGGTTTTATTTACATTTACACAAAGAGAATTGGAATTACACCAAATTACGGTGTCCTGTATAGCATCTTCACTAAGATGTTCTGATTGTAATGACGTTTGTCCTACGTTTACTGCTGTCGCATCATCAGCATAAAATACTTTTAATTTAGCAGAAATACTAGATGGCAAGTCATTAATAAATATTATAAAAAATATTGGACCTAATATTGATCCTTGGGGTACTCCAACTGATACGGGCAGAGCTTCAGATATGTCTCCATTACTCAATATAACTTTCTGATATCGATTACTTAGATATGACTGTAACAGGTTTAACGCTTCGCCTCTAATGCCATAAAATTGTAGCTTTTCTGAAAGGTGCTCATGATTCACACAGTCAAAAGCCTTTGTTAAGTCAATCATTGTTGCACAAGGATGTTGTTTTTCGTCTAAAACCTTTTCAACAATTTTTATAAGAGCATGGGTGTTAGATTTATTTTTTCTATATCCGTATTGGTGTTCGCTGAATATATTACGTTTTTCGAAATATGATACAATTCTTTTTTTTAGAGCAGCTTCAAATATTTTTGCAAAGATTGGAATCACCGAAATAGGTCGAAAATTACTTATATCTATGGAATTACATTTTTTTGGTATTGGAACTAATTTGGATATTTTCAAGGCATCTGGAAAGATACCTTTTTCAATACAAATATTAAATATATAGGCTAAAATCGGTGCCAACTCTGTGGCCAAATATTTTACGATTTTTGTGTTTGATACTTTGTGACGTATATCCATGTCTTCTCTTCAGCGGAAACATTTGCGCTTGCATCTGTTCCTATAATTTTCCTGATGTTTTGGCGGTTTTCTGTTTTAGGGTTTCTTTCTTTTTCTTGCTGATTGATAATATCGATCATTTTTAGTTGACTTTGTGCTTGTAATATTGCTGTTGACACATTTTTTTCTTGGATTACACTCTTATGTGTATACCTATTTTTCTTTGTTTTCTCTTCATTTTCTTTTTCATTTTCATTTTCTTTTAATTCAGTCTGGTCGAAAGAGTTGGACGTTTTCGACGAACTGGCAACATCGGTGTAGGTTTTCTTCAAATTTTGATTGTTTAACAATTGTAACGCAAGCTCAAGATTTCTGAGGGAACGATCCTTTTCACTATTTAACTTATTCATGCATTCTAGTTCTATTTTAACACATTTAAGTTCATTTGCAATTTCATTACACTTAACCCCACTTTTAGTTACTTCATCGCATGCGTCGAATAAATCATTGTTTTCTTCACCTTCTATTGTTTTTTTAACTTTTTCACTTAGTTTCAACTCCACTGGTACTTTTTTTGTCAAAATTATTTCGATTAGATCACATTTTCTCACTTTATTCAGCTCTTCAATTATTTCTTCACGTGCCGCCATGTTGCCATGTTAAGTGAGTTATATAGAATAGAATTTTGGCAATCAAATAGAATCACCCTGTGCAGTTGTAAACGTAAATAATTTTTTTGCAACAACCACCATTACTAATTCAAGAGAAGAACCAATAAAAATTAATTTTAAAATTGAAAAATTAGATATCGCAGATATAAATTTTATTGAAAAAATGGAAACCGATTCTGAATTAAACGAATACACCGATAATATTTTAAAATCTAATCTAAAAAATATACGAGTTGAACATTGGAATTACGAAGAAAAACAGGCTATAAAAAATTGATGTTAAGTTCCGCTGCACAAAAATCTTTGTTTGTAGCAAAGAAATTCGCCACCATCAAACAATTGATTCTCGGCAATTTAGAACTTGTTTCCTTTGATCAATCCAGTCTCCATAATGTAAACACAATTCGGTTTATGATAACAAGTGAGCTACAAATACTAATAGCGAATAATTAGCGAGAGAAATCAAAGAAATAACCTCGGAAATAACTCATTCACACAGTGACAACAAGCGACGCTAAGTTGTTTATCGGTTCATGACGTCATGCGCTGTGATTGGCGTTCACAGTCACGTGATAATGTGTATTAAATAAAGTTTTTTAAATTAATTTTAATTAATAAAATATTATTAATTACGTTTAATAAATATGATTTTAGGTATTTAAATATTACCATTAATCATTTAAATTTAACTTTACATGGATTTACAACTACTGTCAACATGCCTATTGTAAAAATAAAATTAAGGTTTTTTTAATAATATTTCATGTATTAAGAAATAGATAAACATCGTTAACAAAATAAAAAATAAAATAACATAATCCTAATGTTTTTTTACCAATTCTCGAGGAGTAGAATCTTTCATTATATAATAATAACAATAATTTCTTACCATTATTTTAGAGTAATAAATAAATTCAAATTGTGTCTTTCTTGCTATTATTCGAAACACCAATGTAGGAAAATTATTTTTTAATTTTACTTTTGTAATATATTTTTGTTAATACTTTTTCATGTTGGGCCATAAATAAATTTTAATTGTAATTTAGTGGAACTTTCTGTATAATGACGTACGGGTGTTTTATTATAAATCAAACGTTCTTCTTGAAAGTTATTTATGTATAAATATAGTACAAAAAAATGGTACATATATCATATATAACAATCATTTGAAATAAATATCGAATATACACAGTGCCAAATCGTAATTAGTTAGTTGATGTATTTTTTAATAAAAAATTTTTTTTTGGGGTAAAATAAAAATTTGTATTTTTTAAGATCTTTTAGGTATTTATTGTAAGCATGGCTTTTTATGGTACTGAATCGCTGAGACACTTTGAATACATAATTTCTTGATTGTCATTCTTCGTGACATCATACGTACGTTAAAGTTATCGCAACTATACCTGGATTTGCATTCACATGGCATTGACGTCATTTGACGTATATGCAAGTAGACCAATACGCAGTAGGAATGAAGCGTAGTTGCCAGGTTTAACTTAGAAAGACTTACCGCGTATTGGTCTACTGGTATATCCACTGGTATATCCACAAATGATTTCAAGTCATAGCAAATGATCACAAGAGATTTCAAGTAAAATTCGGTGAAATCATACACACAGCGTCAAATTTCTTATAAAGAGAAAATATTTTTTTATATTTATGAATATCATAAAATATGTTATTCTTTTACCAGCCTAATTATACATTTTTTTATGTGCAAAAGTCTTGGGTGATCAACAAAATATAAAAACCAAATTTGTTGCCAAAAATGATAAAAAAAAAATAATAACATTAATATTCCTCTGTTCTCGATACATTGATTGACTTGCCTTGGCATTGAGCGAATAAGATTATCGATCTCTTCTTGAGGAATATTGTTTCACTCTTCCAGTGCAGCCACAATCAGCTCTTATGGGTAAGTTTTGTCTCCGTAATCTTAAAAGCAGATCTCATATGCGCTCAATCGGATTCATGTCCGGTGATTGTGCTGGCCAGTTAATTCGCTGGACATTGGCTTCAGCTAACACATTTTGGATTCTTCTAGTGCGATGTGGACGGGCGTTGTCATCCACAAAAATGAAATTTGATCCAAATTCTTCTTTATAACATTTTCCAGGTCGATATGTCCTGTCAGCGTCTCTGGTATGTGAATAATTGGAGTGGAATAATCATGCATGATGCCCCCCCCCCAAAACATAAATCTGCCCCCTTGGTAAGGAACCACTCCTTGCGAAAAGACTAAATGTGCTGCACGTCTTGACTCTTTCCATACCGTTACTGTCACTTGTCAATCCAAATCGGGACTCATCTGAAAAAAGGAGATGTCTTTATTGAGGTAAAAGCCATTTGCTCTAGTAAGCCTCGACACTATTAAAGATCTTCTTGATCCAGCCTTCGTCGAATTGTGGACCTAGAAATGAATCTTCCGTACGTTCTTCTAAAATGCGTTCTTACCGTTGTGACTGTGATATTTCGATTGAATCGAACAAAATTGGCTAAATATTGACCCTCTCTTTCATCTGTAACACGATGACGCCCACTACCAGTTTTCCTATTCACACCTCCAGTTTCTTGAAACAGTTGCACTATTCTTATAACAGACGTCCTAGGAATGCCAAGACTTGCTGAAATCCTATGATTTGACAAGTTTTGTTAATTTGGAGCGATTATTCTAACTCTATCAAAATCTGAAAATTTGATGGCCAGGCATTTTTAAACAATTTATACAAAACTGACCATTTTCAACAAATGCTGTAGTTAATGAAAGTGATGTTTTTCAAAAACTTGTAAAGTGTTAGAATAATAATATTCTTTGATATCTATTGGTAAATACCAGAATGTTACAGTTTTCTGTAATAATACTTTATAGTTTCAAGACCAACGTCTTGTTGTCAAAATCCGAATTTTGGTTTGCGGTTAGAGGTGACGATGTCGCTACTATCACATCGATTACACTTTTGTTACTGTGTAGAAATATATCGATCGTGATTTCAGTTAGATCTTCAGTCAGCGATTATGCTTTAAGCTCGCTGAGGGATAACATATACCTTGTACTGATGAGGCGCAAATACGCCGAAACCGCTCTACAAGTTATGTTATCCCTTCTAACTGCAAACCAGAATGGTTGGTTTAAATTATCTATTAGATATGCCAACCCCGTTTGACTTTGAAGTGTGTCGGGGCATAAAGCTCGGGAAGTAGTTGTTTCTTCTTAGTTGAACAGTCATTGTCTTTAAAAATGATTTTCAAAAACTTGTAAAGCGTAAGAATAATAATATTCTTTGATATCTATTGATGTTTTCTGGCGGTTTTTATTCATGATAAAAAACAACTCATACGAGATTATTTCTATATAAACAAATATTTAATATTGGTTTTAGATTTGATGTTCTAAAGGGGGTTCAAGTTTTTTGACGCTGTATGTACTTCAGTGTGTTAAACAAGTTGTGCTTTCTCTCCTCGTTCATTCCCAGAGTGCCACATCTAGATTTTTTTTTATTGATTTTATTTTTAATTGAAATATTCTATTCAAGTGTATTGTTTAATTTTTGTTTTAATAAATATTACAGGGTTTGTCCGGAAAGTAATAGGACTGAGTCGATTTAAAAAAATTTATTGAGCCAATTGTTACAATTCTTTAAAAACTTTCCAAATAGGCTCCTTCTGCGTCGATGCAGCGCTGCCAGCGCGATTTCCAAGCATTGAAGGCGTCACGGTAGACATTCTCCGGAATAGCCTTGAGAGCCGCGGTGCATGCTGCTTGTATCCCCTCTGCCGTCTCAAAATGCTTGCCTTTCATTGGCCTTTTCAGGCAAGGAAACAAAAAAAAAGTCTGGGCGGCCACATCTGGGCTGTAGGGCGGCTGCGGAAGCGTTGGGATGCCGGCCTTGGTCAGGTAGCTGTTCACAAGAAAGGCGGTGTGAGCCGGGGCGATGTCGTGGTGCAACTTCCAGTCGGCTGCGATGTCTTGTCGGACCCGATTGACCCTTCGTTTGAGTCTCTTGAGTACTTCCATGTAAAACTTGGCGTTGACGGAGGAACAAATTCATGGTGGACGATGCCTTTGATGTCAAAAAAGACAATGAGCACTTTCGATTTGCTCATTCTTCCCATTTTTGGGCGAGGAGACGCCGGCGTGTGCCACCTGGAAGATTGCCTCTTTGTCTCGGGATCATACTCGAAGATCCAGGACTCGTCACCTGTGATTACGTTATTCAAAAATTGAGGGTCACTTTCACACATGTTCAAATTTTCTTGGCACACTTCCACTCGCCGCAATTTCTGGTCGTCAGTGAGCACTTTTGGGACCATGTCATGAACCACAGATTTTGGTAAATTTTACATCTGGGCAATAAAACGAATACTTAGTCGACGGTCTGAGTTCAAAACTTTGCGCACACGAGTCACATTGTCGGTGTTTGTCCAAGTCGAAGGTCTTCCAGCACGGTCTTCATCGGCGACCTCTTCCCGGCCCTCCAAAAAGGCCTGGTGCCACCGAAACACACCACTTCTTGCTAAAGCAACATCTGGGTAAGCCTGCTTGATCATATCAAACGTCTCTGTCGCAGATTTACCGAGTTTCAGACAGAATTTAGTCGCGTACCTCTGCTCTGACGACCGCTTCATTTTCGGCTTGCAGCACTCACAGAAACACGTCGCGCGAAAATGCCTGTCCTGACTCTCCAGGTGCTCGGAGACAACCGACCAGCCGGTCGTTCGTTAGCTAGGAATGCTCTCTACCGAATCCAGTCGGCGCGTATACGCTCCAAAGTACAGTCGCGGCGGAAGAAAATCATTCCTATTACTTTCCGGACAAACCCTGTACATGTTGCTTAACTTATATGAACCTAATTTGAAAGAACGCTGAATGTGATAAAATTCTCCCGTATGTACATACTATATTAAATTTTATTTATTTATAGACTAAACAGAAGTTTTCTAACAATGTATTTAATTTTATTTGACAGACTTAAAGTTTTATATTCCTTGTGAAATTTATGCTCATTTTATACAGGATATTTTTAGCATACATTTTTTATTAAAAATTTACAAATTTTATTATTTATCTAAATGATGATGTTCATTAAAAAACTAAATAAAGATCTAATTTGAATAATAAACGAATATTTATTTTACGAAACCTACGATTACGCGATATATTGGCTATGCGCACGACACTAGAGGCTTCTTGCGGCCAAATCACAAAGCTCAACTGCAGGACCGTTAACGCAGGGTTTAAATAGAAAAAAAAATTGAAATACAATTTAATTAAATTTTTAAAGTATTTCATAGTGTTTTTGAATAGTTTTCTGACCGTCTTCGTATCTTATTTCATTACGCGGTAAAAAAGTAAGTATATACAATGTATTAAGATTAGTTAATCCCTTAAAATTCTTAGAATGTAAGGTTATACACAGTATAATATATTAAAAAAAATCTTTTTAAATTCTAAAAAGTGTAAATAAGTTACTAAAAATCAATAACAAAGATTGCAATTTAACTAATAATTAATACAAATTAATAAATGTTTACAAAATTTATATTTATTTAAATGCTTTTTATGTCTGTTTCAACAGATATATCTCTAAAAGTTTTTTCAATTGTAACATACTTTTCATTTATAAACCTATTTCAAGTTTTTATAACACTTTTTATGGAACCACTATATTGGTTCGGGTCTGGAGATCACACTTTTCACTTTCAAGAGATTTATAAATACAGCAAAAAGAAGATTCTCTAAAAAACATCTGATTTTCGTTGTTTTGATTGATTATGTAAGCTTGAGAAGCTTTTTCTAAACAAGAACTTGCGCTTCTTTCATAATATTCTTCGTTGTCAATGAATTCATCGTTAGTTACTTCGCAACAAGGTTCCCCACATAGCGAATAGCTCGTGCTCTAAAAGCATACTTCACGAACTGTTTCATAAATAACTATTTTATGTGTTTCTGATAAATAATTGACCAAAATTCACTTGCTCAACAAACGATAATTCGAGTTTCCTTTCCATATATTTCTCCCAAAGTCGATTTACTCGCCCATGTGCATTCAGGAACAAAACATCTATATATATAAAACTCAACGGTGACTGACTGACTGATTGACTGACTGACATAGTGATCTATCAACGCAGAGCCCAAACCGCTGGACGAATGGGGCTGAAATTTGGTGTGCAGGTAGATATTATGACGTAGGCATCCGCTAAGAAAGGATTTTGATTAATTCCACCCCCAAGGGGATAAAATAGGGGATGAAAGTTTGTATGATCTATCAACGCACAGCTCAAACCGCTAAACGGATTGGGCTGAAATTTAGCACGCAGGTGGATGTTATGACGTAGGCATCCGCTAAGAAAGGATTTTGATTAATTCCACCCCCAAAGGGATAAAATAGGGGATGAAAGTTTGTATGAAACTTTGTCAATTTTAAACCGATCAGGTTGAGATTTTGCATGCATATAGCTACTATGACGTAGGCATCCCCTAAGAAAGGGTTTTAATAAATTCCACCCCTAAGGGGATAAAATAGGGGATGAAAGTTTTTATGAAACTCTGTCAATTTTAAACCGCTACTATAACGTAGGCATCCCCTACGAAAGGATTTTGATAAATTCGACCCCTAACGGGATAAAAAAGGGAATAAGGGAATGAAACTTTGTCAATTTTAAACCGATCGGGCTGAGATTTTGCATGAATGTAGCTACTATGACGTAGGCATCCCTTAAGAAAGGATAAATTCCACCCATAAGGGGATAAAATAGGGGATGAAAGTTGGTATGAAACTGTGTCAGTTTTAAACCGATCGGGCTGAGATTTTGCATGCATATAGCATGCAAGTTTTTAAAGTTTTAAAATAATAATAGTCTAATACCACTCGCGCTTTACTGAGCGGGGTGTGTGGAGCGGTGAGACGGTAGCACGCTGCTGCTGGCCGACATGACACTGTCGATAGACGCGTAGAGTCTTGAAAATTCGAGAATAAATTTGTTTTATTACGTAGTGGTGTACTAAGAAATTACTTTTTTAAATTCCATCCCTAAGGATTTAAAATAGGGGTTGCAAATTTGTATGAAACTCGGTGGTAAAAAACTAAAGTCCACGCGGATGAAGTCGCGGGCGGCCGCTAGTTAAATATAAGGGTAGACTTTGTTTCCTTACATTGACTGCGAACTTTTGACCTGATAGGGAGAAAAGTAGTATATACCCGGTACCCATCCCTCCCGGCAGATAAATAATTGCCCTCGAAGTAGTCGGATAAAGCAAAGGATGATTGTCTTTCGTCCCTTCTACCAATTTAGTGAATTCAATTTCAAATGCGAATCATGCAGCAATATAAACAGTACGGAAAATCGTTAAATAAATTTGTTTTGTTTTTGTATGTGTCATGTTGGGTATTTCCAGATCGTTCTCAGTGTTTCATTTTTTTTATCGTGAAGTGCTATTTTCAGTCAAACGGAAATAGTCGCGAAAACGGTCCAAGCTTAAAATTAGTTGCACATGCATTTAGGTTCGGTTTATAAATAGTCTCCGAGTAACAGCGTTCTGTTAGCAATTGTTTCGTAGTACGGAAGGTGTACTTTGCCAACGTAAACGTCTCGTAGGTCACTTAACGAATATAACAATCAATACAAATTACGAGCATGTTCTTGGTCAAGTGCTCTAATCACCGGAACGAAGCCTCAGAAGAACATCATTAAAATTGAATATCAGTTGTAGCCTAATTAATTTTTCTTCATACCTCGGTCGAAAGTACGTTCTTTCGTCCCTAATTGCAGGAAAGAAAGTTTAACATTTACTCCCTGTTTACGGCGGGACGAAAGTTGAATTTTCGGCCCTGCGCGTCATGATGTTTTGTCGTCTTTAACATTTACTCCCTGTTTACGGCGGGAGGAAAAATTTCTCATGCGTAGTTACACTTGTAACTAGGGACTGTTTATTCTCGTGTCATTTCTATTTCTATCTATAACCTTAAAAATAATCATCAATGAGAAAACTTGACTCTTCGAATGTATTTGATGCCTGTCCCACGACCAGCTGCACTCGCTTCGCTCGTTCCGCAAGTACTTTCGACCGAGGTATGAAGAAAAATAGTATACACTACACCGGCCAAAAGTTGAAATCTCGGTCCTGCGCGTCATAATGCCCTCGGCTTTTCGCCTCGGGCATCATAACGCGCAGGGCCGAAAATTCAACTTTCGTTCCTTGTAGCGTAATATACTATTCCCTTTTATGGGATTACAACCCTAGTCTAGCTCAATTGAGTTCGTGGCTTCTTTTCTGAGTTTTATCAATTCCTTCCAAACACAAATTACAGGGCGCCAGAGTACAAAACAAAGCAAATAACACTCAAACACCAGTTTTAAAATGATTTATTAAAAAAATCAATGAATTGTAAATTTAATAAAAAAAATGCGAAAAATTAATTAAATCTCTTATCTTTTTTCCGTAAAGGGTTTCCGTAAAGGAACTTCTCCTTGGGATGGTTTTGATTACTCTTCGGAATATTATCAACTAATTTTCTTCCAGTGATAGTATTGATTTCTCTTCGGAATATTCTCACTAATTTTCTTCCAGGGATAGTATTGATTTCTCTTCGGAATATTATCAACTATCTTTAAGTCTGATTCCAAAATGGCAGACAACTTGACACGTCCTCAAATTAAATTTCTTTCACCTACTAGGACCCCTCTGGATGTGGCAAAAAACCCTAATAATGAAATCAACAATCAAAACTCCATCCCTTAATGAATTACAATCAAGTAGAATCGCTATCAGGTTTCTCCATATTATCGAGAAATAATTATTTTAAATACACGTGTATTATACTATCTATGATCACATAAAAAAACTGATGTTTGCGATAGCGATTATACTTGAAATTGAGTGTAAGTAATATTTTACAAGAAAAAAAATTCACCACAATTTGGACAATTTAACACAAATAAAATTAATAACTGAAACCATAGAATTACTTACTGTTATTGAGGAGAACTTTTCAGGAAGACGAAAGAAATTAAAATGAACGTAAAATTACTATCGAAGCGAAATGAAACGTCGGTTATCGAAGACTCTTGTCTCCCACTTAATAATCGCGGCACAAAACATTAAAATAAGTCTCTACAAATAGTCAGGTGGATTTCGGAACTAAAACGATCTCTGATCGTTACACAGTGATCGATCGCTCCGTCAAATGTACAAGTATATTGGTGGATTTGTATATTTTATAAAAAACAGACAGGACAGCGTCTGAGTACAGTTGATAAGCGTGTAAGAGTCGAATACTACTCACGTGTGTTTGCTATGGATTATGAGAAGTCGTTGTTCTTATCGAATATTTGGTTTTCCGATGAATGCGATACTAATTTAAACGGATCCATTTAGAAGCAGACAACACAGTTTCCGTCCAGCACCCTCTTCACAGTGACCGTGTTACCAATTGGTGTCCTTTATCCGCACATGGCATATTGGGCCTGCATTTCTTTGTAACAAACGATAGAATGTCGGTAACTGTTAATCAGGAACGCTACAGAGAACAGGTTAATACGACATTTCTAAATGATCTTCAGTGTTTTTTTCATGCCAGGAAGGTATCACTTAATCAACCATGGTTTTTACCGGACGGTGCAATCTGTCACATATCCAGGGCGAGTCTCTTCGAATGCTGCGCAATTATTTTGAAGATCGCCTTATTTTGCGTGACACTGATTTTTCATATCCATTGTACTTACCAGACCTAATGCCACCTGATGGGGAACGCTAAATAAGGCTGACATTCCGGAATTGCAGACTACAAGATGTTTCCGAACCATTCAGCAACCTTCGTTCACAGACAGGATTTATAACCTTTGTGAATGCTACGAAATATGCTTGAAACTGGTTGTGGGTTTAATCCCAAACAATCCCGACATGTACCAATGTGTCTTTTCGGAGACATGAGTAAAGATACAGTGGAATAGTAATGGGCTAATTATGTTATACAACATTATTAACATATTGACTTAACTGCAGAGCTTATTCTGTTGATTTTTGAGGTGTCCCCTGGAATATCTTCCACATTGATTACGAGACCTTAACCAAATTTCTATGGGACCACACGAACACTCTACTCTTTTAAATGCAAAAAGAATTTTTCAAATCGGATTATAAATATCAAAGATTTGAAGTAACATACTTAAAAAAATATGATCGAATTGATAACCTCCTCCTTTTTTTGAAGTCGGTTAATAAAATTGTGATTCATTAAGTTCTTTGGAAAGTTTAACTAAGTTTTCGACTTTATTTAAGTCTTCTTGAGATCTAAAAATATCACTTCTGTAAACTATACAATATAAAATCCATAATAGACACAAGCAGTTGTAACTATTTTCTTTCTTTTTTTTATTATCAATTTGTTTATTTTCTTTAAAGACATGTAAAATCACTTTTTTACAATTCTACTGGACAATTTTTATTGTTTTTTTCTGAATCAGTAAAAAATTACAATTTTTATCTCCCTTACGTAGGATAAGCCCAAAATAAATATAGAAGCATATCCACAGCCTCCTGTATAAACGAACTGTAGTCATAGTTTAATAAAATATACAGGATGTCCCGAATAGTCACAAATAACTAAAAAATACGGATGTTTATCTGGTACATCCTATATATCCTCAAAAAATATTAATCGGAACATATTTACAGCCTTCTGTACTAAAGAACTGTAGTCATATTCTAAAAAATATACAGGATGTGTATTAATCTTAGATAACTAAAAATTAGAGATCTTCGTTTATCTCGGACATTGTGTATATTGTTCGAAAAACAACAATCAAAGCACATCCACAGCCTTCTATAATAACTAACTGGAGTCATATCTCTTTCGCCTTTTTGCTTTAACTAAAATTTATTCATTCCTGTTGTTCCTGGTCATCCACAATGTCCATTGGCAAATCTGGATTTGGGTTCGGGACGGGAGCCGGTGGCAATGCCGGATTCAAATTGGCATTGAGTTGTTGGAGAATGTTGAGTTGTTGCATATTGGCGTTCACTGCTGCGGCAATGTTCTCTTGTTGTTGGTTGTTATTGTTCGCAATGCCGCCGCCACCGCCGCCTATGTTGCGCTGGTTCTCCAACGCGATCATTTTTTGGCGTTTTTCTTCCATTAATCTATCTCTAGAAACATATAGGAAGTTGTATGCTTATGGTAGTAAATATATTGAAAACAATAATAAAGGAACTAAATTTGTCGAATTACTACATTTATAATATCAGAATAATTTAGAAACTGAGTGGTAAATTCATTGTTTTTTGTTCACACAAATACATCACATTCTCTACAAAACAGATAACATACTAGAACAGGCTTATTGTAGTCTAAAATCTGTTTTCCTAACTTAACAGTTTTTGACGATAAAGGTCCAGACACACATAACCGGTCCGTCAACGACACGAATGTGGAATGTGGGCCGAGTGTCGTCCGTCAGATGGTCTGCGTCTCTAGTGGCCACATATTACCGACAGGAGAACGCCAACGTGTTTCGTTGTGTTTCTACCTAAATATCAGTTAGTTCCTTTTTAAGGTAGCGGTTAGATTATCAAAACCATGTTAGCGAATTTTACAAATAGTGATTTGGCAATTATAGCAATTGCTTTAGATGACGAACAGTTTAAAAAAAGAAATGAAAGAAGAATGAACAGGATATGGATTCATAGATTCATAAGGCTTTTACTTCTAAGGTTTCTGCTATATTCTTCCAAATTCTATCTTTATATTCTGTATTTCTATACTTTTTGCTGCTCTGATCATAGAGCACCGGGTATTTGCGAACCTCTTCTATGAGTTTTTCAATTTCCATGCTGGGCGACAACGATCCGTCACCGTCAAAAATTAAAACAAAACTAATCCAGCCCGATGCTGATGCTGATCCGTTGCCGTTCCGTCTCTCGGGCGTCAGCCGGTAATGTGTAAGCAGTCTCATTTAATTTCATTGGTCAAATCCTTCACCGTATGACGAACGACACTCGGACTACACTCGTGTCGTTGACGGACCGGTTATGTGTGTCTAGACCTTTAATAGGATCATTTTGGTTAATCAGATATCTTTAATCCTTTTTTCAACATATGTGATTTTTCACGGATATCACAAGCCACGCTTTAAATTTATAATTAGTATAACGCCTTATTGAACATATTAATTAATTTTCATTCAAGCCCATGCTAGATTACACTAAACAATAAAGCAATAATTGAAAACATTTTACATTTCACAATCGTTGGTTAGAAAAGTCAAAAGAAGGATTGGATTTATTATGGGTTTGCATATACATACAGAATATCACGAATGACCAGTGTTGTCTTTTTAGTTTTGTATATAGCCGCTTAGAAGGCGCCACCAATAGAACCTGTGGAAACCAATCTAACCTCAATATTTTGTTGACATAAATCCATATCTAACAAGTTCTATAGGTACAGTGATATTTTGAAATTAGCAACTACCTCGAAAAATAGATCATAGCCGAGAACATTTTTAAGCAATAATTTTTTACTATTTTCGGAGAGGATTATCTCAACAGCAATGTCTCGCTGAAATGGTGTCTATGTTTGGGAATAAAGCACCACACCAGTCAATTATTTCCCGCTGGTATTGTAAATTTTAACGTGGTTGCTCCAGTCTCAACGACGCATGTAGGCTAGGTCCGATAGATCTCTATCAAGAAAGGTGTGGTAGTGGATGTGACCGCTGGGATAACATAGGGGTCCCTGTTAGACCCGAAGCTTTGGAACCTTGCTTACGACGGCAGATAAAACCGAAGCGGTGATGTTGAAGGGACCAAGAAAAAAGAAGGAGTGGTCTAGGGATGACTCTGCACGAGAATGGTAGATGAGTAGAGCACCTAAAAGGGTAACTGCGAAAGCAACTAGATGGAGTGGCGAGATCGGTGGCATAATACCAAAGATTAGAGGGCCCTAATAGTCCATCCTTTACGCGGCTCCGATCTGATGTTCAGCGGTGGAAACCCCCTTCTACAGGCGGTTTCTTACCAGGGTTAAGGGTGTCGTGTGCCTACCGCACTGTATCCGCAGCTGCACTTTGGATAGTTGCAGGCTGAGTGCCAACACACATCCTCGGAGAAGAAAGAATTAGAATGTATGACGAGGACAACAGCGAGAGAGTAAGGAATAAGGAGATGGACACATATATTGAGATGTGGTAATCGGAATGGAAAAGGACGGAGGATATGGCTTAGTGGACGAAGTCACTCATTCAGGACATAAGAATATGTATGGGGTGTAAGCACCGTTCTACGGACTATGCCTTGACGCAGGCTGTTGCCGGTCGTATCTACACAGGTTCAGAAAAGCATCAACACTCAAGTGTCCGTACTGTGGGACTTTAGAGACTGTGCAACATACATGTTGGAGTGTAAGAAAGGTGAGAGGAGAGTGTTGGGTGACATTACTTGGGACCATGCAAGTTCTCACACTACCTAAAAGACAATCGAGTTTTTGAAGCTTCAAAACATCGAATTGTAAGACCATCCACCGTATAGTCTCAACGACTTCTTCACGTTTCCAAAGATCAAGAATTCAATGGGTGGGCAACGATTCCAGTCAGTAGAAGAAACCATTAATGACTAAAAAAAAACGATTTTGCAGGTATGAACCGAAGACTGGAATAAATGTTTTACTAATTGGTTTGAATGTATGCAAAAGTGTATCGATCTTGGAACGTATTTTGAAAAGCAATAAAGTACATTAGGTCACTCTATTTTTTGTTTCTATGGCTATATGTAAAACTAAAAAGCCAACCCTCATATTTAAGATTTGTAGACAAGATAATAAGTTATAGCTGAATTTTGTGATCTCACAGTGATCCTTCCCTTGAAGTCAGCTTCAAAAAAAGACAAAATGACCTTTTAATAATATGTTATTTTTATATTGACAAGCGATATTCCAAAAAATAAACAATAGAAATGTAAGGTTGCATTGCGTCGGCTGATTTTGTATTAAAAAACAACGAATTTACCTGTGATTTATTTTTTCACGATGTTTGAACAGAGCCCTAAATTCATAGTAGGTAACGCTAACTGCTCTTGTAGTAAGTGATTTAACTAGTAGTAAATCAAATAGGAGCTCTTCACCGTGTAAAGAGTATCTCGGATACTGGTTAAAATTATTAAAAATTGTTACCGATGTTTGTGAATGTAATCCTGCACGTTTGGTAAACCGTCGATAACGCACGCTGATAATGCTGATCGGTAAATATTCATATCTGTCGCCTCATACCATTCGTTAGTCTTTTCATCATAACACTCTACATGATAAATCGTTGTTACACCTGAAATATTCATTTATTTAAATATCTCAACAATCAAAATATTTGCATCTGTAATTTAGAATTCAAAATATCTAAATTCCTTCTATTTGTTAAAATATTAACAGACTAGTTTTGGCAATCAAAATTATACACTCACCATTAAACCCACCAATAGCGAAAATCATATCATCAATAACCTCAATGGCAAAATTGCTCCTAGGGTTGTACATATCAGGAATAGGGGCCCAAGTATTGGATTGTGGATTGAATTTTTCTCCACTGCACATTCGAGAGATTCCATTAAATCCCCCGATCACGTAAACTTGGCCGTGATATGCAATACATGAGACCCCGGAACGTCGGGACCGCATAGGACTGATTAGCGACCATTGATTTATTTCCGGGTCGTACACTTCTGCAGAATGCATGCATTCTTGACCGTTGAAACCTCCTGTTATGTAGATTTTACCTATAGAAAAATGTAAAAGTTCCTCATACTATTAAAAACCTATTATAGACAATGCACATTGTTGACGTAGACTTCAGTTATTATTGCATTATTTCAAAATCTTAAAACTTCTTTGATCTGGAAATATAATGAATTTTTGATATGATATATCAAAGAAGTGTGCTCTCCAACTTCTGCCGTCAATCTTGGCCAATTTAAATTTAAAAACTAAACTTTATGTTGGTAGTAAACTTTCGATTCAGGAAATAGGTCGAATTGGTACGTTCGATATAATTAAGGAAAAATTTAATTGAAGAAACAATAAGAAGATAAAGAAATGTTCTTAAGATCTAGATAAAACTCTCATTGAATAAACTAACTATTAGAGCTACACGAACTTTTTATAATCAATATGACAACTTACCATTCAAATTACAAGCACTAGCATCACTCCTTTGCATATTCATTGGTGCAATCAACGACCATTGGTTTGATTTATAATCATACTTTTCTGCCGTATTTTGCCTGTGATGCCCATCATACCCTCCCATCGCATAAATCAACTCCTCCAGCACCGCTGTACTTACATAACACCTTCGGGCATGCATTGGTGCAATCTCTCTCCAACTTTTCCCCACAGCGTCAAAACATCGACAAGAATTGAAATAATCCATCCCATCGAATCCACCAATTACATAGATTTTGAATCCAACAACTGCGGTTCCATGGTAGGCTCTTGGGCCGGTGGGATCCACTTCCTCGACTTTAACCCATCGATCTGCACGGGTATCGTATGTCTCGATGAAGTTGGTGGGTGAGCCGCCGCTCCATCCGCCGATGGCGAAAAGAATCTCGTGGGGAACACGGGGGCGAGCGATTTCGGGGGTTACCACTTCGCCGTCTCTAGGAGACCAAATTATTAGGAACTGACTACCAGTCAGGATAGTAGTGGGACTGAAAAGGATCCCACACACTATAGGAAACTTAGTTTCTTATAATAAATGTATTATTACAAGAAACTTAGCTAATATAAGAAACTTGCTTAGGTAGTTACAAAAAATTCAAGATTTCTCTCACAAACTACTACTATCTAAAACGTTGCTTTTGTGGTATGATCACGATCTAGCAATTTTTTAAATAAGACCTAGTGCAATTTTATAGAAAGCTTGTGTTTATTTGAAACAATCACTTGCCGAATAATTACAACGCTACTTAACCTATTCTGGTTGCACTTTATTATGCTATTATGGAAACTATGTAAATGTACAAAATAGATGAAGAAATATGTAACAAAGAAATAAAAACTGTTATATCATAACAATATGCTGCAAACTCCTAGTCTATTCAAACGGTTTGATAAGTTTAGGAAACCAAACAGTCACACGTTTGCTAATGCGTTTACTGTGGTAGAGAAAGGAAAACATGATGGAAATTGCAGTTTTATCGGCTTTTATCTTTGGTCTAATCTATTTTTTTTATAAAAATAATCTAAAACAATTAAGAGTATTTGATAACATAGTTATTCATTTTTTCTTGCGACACTTCGATAACAAAAAACAGAAGCTTACGTATGCTAGCCGACTGTACGCGACTCATACAAACGTGTAGCTGTTTCGTAAACTTTTTTGATTTGTGTCAAAAAACCGAAACCGCCTAGCAAATCTATACAAGCAATTCCAAGCACTTTTTCTGGCTTGTCATGGTTTTCCAAGCAAATGACGATTTGGGTTGTGTCTTTTATCGGGAGTAGGGGAAAATGGGGTAATGGGAGTCACTTAAGCAAGATATAGAATAAAAAACACAATTTTTTTTTATTTTTATTTTCATCAACTTTTAAATTATTTTAATCATTGTACTATCAGTCTCATACAGTTTCCATACCGTTGGAATCATATATTAATTAACATTAAACTTAAAAAAAAACGTCTTTGACCACCATTGTCCGTACCTGAGGGTAATTATAGTCACTATGGGGCAATGCGAGTCAATTGTCAATTGTCACATACGTAACCTATTGGAAAGTCCCATTCTGTGCAACTAGCGAGTCCCCATAAGCCACAAAAAGTGCATCTATAAACATAATTCATTGTTGCGACCAAATTCATCACATACCAAAAATTTATTCAAATCGTCATCTTCATCATCGTCACATATCTGATTAAGACTAATGTAAGATTTTGAAGAAGTGTTTAGATCTTAAAGTACGCGCCTTATTAAGTGTGACATGCCACTCTATTGTGTAATTGGTAATATTAGTTTATGTTAGTGTTGTTTTTATTGTTGTTACTGGTTATTTGTTAATATGTTTATTGTTTGTTTCTTGTTGTTTATCTCACCTTCCACTTGATTAGGTTTCTGCCATCAGCATGCAGGATACCTACCTGGTGGTTAGATAAGCACTACCTGGGTGAGAAGTGCCACTTGTAAAGCTACCGCTCATCCAAAAACACTTGGGCACATTCTCTATCTCTCCAGACGTGACAATATATGAAATCAGCAAAGACGATAACAGGTGTTCAATTAAGATGACCAACAAGAAATTTTACGTGATTTACAATGTACTGATGTTTTAACACTGATGAAAATCTGACCAAGTAAGATATTGAAAACATGCGTTATGACGTTTAAAGGCGACACATCACAATAATAAGTATGTATAGATCTATTTAAAATAATTTAATAGATATTTCTATGATACGTGTAAATGCATGTTGTATCCTTAGTCATGCTAACATGTGTTACGAGGCTTTACATTGAGGCAACTAATGGCAACAAATCCGCATGCGGCGAAATCGCATGCTGCAAGTTACCCTATTTATTGAATAAGGCTTACAGTCGTTTACGGCTTGCGGCGTTTTTCTCTCCTAGTTGCTCTAGGTTGCAGGCTATCCGACATGTGTAGGTTCAGCCCCGGATCTAGAGGGGGGCAAGCCGGGGCCTGTGCCCCGGGCGGCATGTTCAGAGGGCGGCAAATTCTTTGCACACGAAAGCACAAATCATTATTTCAAAAACTATTATTCGCGGGACGAGTCGACACAGTTAAAAAAAGGCCAAATATAAGAAGTTGCTGTGAAAACAACATATTGCAGACAAGATCAAAAATTGGCTCCGTAGAGGAGGTGACTCGTTAGTATCTGCTGCAACTTTCGAAATTGATACTCAGTTAGAGGATGACCAAACGGACCAAGGTCCTACAGTCACCAAACAGTCTGTAAGTACTGATTTCAAAGTGGAAACCATCTCTATTGATGTGGGAAAAACAACCTGAGAAACTTGAATTAACAAAACAAGAATACGAGTAATCTGAATCCCCGCACTCGGATTCGGATGAACTGCAAAAACCGAATTTGAATTGTCGGACCCGGGCAACTGGCCGGGGGTAGAAAAAATGACTGACCAGCAGCGGTCTTTATTTAGCAGTCAAACTGTAATATTTGCACAGAATCACCCCGAAAACATTGAATTTAGATCTACTGAACGCAATGGCAGGCATTTAACATCTTCTATGTGGTACAGGAACTTAGTTAATTGCGAAAGGGTTAAAAAATCTTGGCTTATATATTCTAAACCAAAAAATGCATTGTTTTGTGCGTGCTGCAAGATTTACCAGAAACCGTCTTCTGCTGCCATATCTGCCTTGTGTTATACAGGGTTTACTAATTGAAAAAAAGCTTCAGAGAGATTAACCGAAAATGAGGCCACTCAAATGGACAATGAGCATATAATCAAGTGGAAAACATGGTTATAACAAATGAAATTATGCCAGGGTATTGATCAAGACATTGAGAGAGTAATTCACACAGAAAAAGAAAAATGGAGACAGATCCTGCGTATTGTTATTGATCTATCAACAAACTGTCCTTTCGTTTCGTGGGTCCTACGAAACTCCTAGGGATGTCATCACACAATGTCCTAAGCCGAGTCAAGGTAACTTTTTGAACTTGATTTCCCTGCTCGCCTAACGCCACCCTTAAGTTTCAATTACAACACTTAAAAAATGAGTAAGTATCTTATTTATTCAAAACAATCCAGAATGAAATTATCAACATGATGGCAAAAACAGTTAGAAATCAGATTTTAAATGACATCAAAGAAGTCAAATACTACACAATAATGTGCGCTCCAGATGTGTCCCATACAGAACAAATGAGCCAAGTAATTCGAAAAAAAAAACTGGTGATATGTGCAAAATAAAAGAAAGTTTTATTGATTTCATACAAGTAGCAGGAAAGACAGGACAGGATATTTGTCAACAGATTTTAGAAAAATTGATAGTTGATATCGGGCAATGTCGTGGTTAATCTTACGATAATGGGTACAATATGGCCAGCAACTATAAAGGAGTACAAGCCAGGATTTTAGAAAAGAATGAGTTGGCAGAGTTCGTCCCATGTTTGGCTTTAGTCCTTAAATCTTGTAGGTGTTCATTCTGTCTCATCATGCCAGGAAGCTATTAACCTATTTGGACTAATTCAATAATTGCTTTTTTGTTGGCTCCACTACTTGGTGGGACATTATGAAAAAATATTTCAAAGGAAGCAGTCAGACTAGATGGTCGGCGAAAAAAATCGTAGATCCGGGGCTGTGTGGGTTAAGTTGCTTGTTTACCTTCGGCTTCATTTCTTGAAATCATTAGAAGGTACAGTTTTTGATAGAAGATTACAGCGAAAACAAGATTTTGTGAGATTTGTGTAATCGGTCATATAAAGACAATCGTAAAAAATTGAAGGTATGGGAGGCACTATCCGAAATGTATAAATGCACGGCCAAAGACTTGAATAAAAAATTTGCGAACGACGCGACGTTCGATTGGTATAGAAAGAAAAAGTCCAGATCTGGTAGAAATACAACTGGTTTATTAACTTGATAAACTCCGAAAGGGAAGTACGCAATGTTTTCTATACTAGTTTTCAGAAACTCCGAAATGTAACGATTTATTTTTATCGCGATTTATTTCTTGTATACAAGGTTTCTTATATTAACTACGTTGTATATCGTATGAATCATATTGACTATGTGAAAAAGATAATATATAAATCAAATCCAAATAGCTCCAATAAAATTCCCTACATACCCCATTACCTGTGTGTAATCATTTCCAAATCGTATAGAAATTTCAGAGTTTCAATAATCATCGGTCGACTTTCTTCCGAACTTGCTACATACGGATGTTCCTTCACTCGCTCTAGAAAAAACTGCGTATCCAATAACCCTAATCGAATGCACTTCATTAGTGACACGATATGTCGCTTTCTGGCTTCGGTGTCGTGAGCTATCCACCTAAGGATTAACTCCCATACTGTTTCCTCGCTTTTGACGTTTAAATCATCTGAGTTGATGATTTCTTGGATTTCCGGCAGTGAGAGAGCGAGAATTTCATCGCTGTCGTAAGCGATTTGAGCAAAATTTCTCATTATATATTTCCACGTGTTTGTAGCAAGCTCACGGCAAAAGTGATTGCGAGCAAACTTTAGTATTCCGATACAGTTCTTAGGGGTTAGGTTGGTTTCCAGAAATTTACAGCACAACTCTAACACACCTGAAAAATGAAAATGTATTTACTTGATTGTAATTTAATTCTGCACTAATTGTAATTTTTCTTGTCTGAAAAATTAAAACAAGTAAGGTCTTTAATAAAATCTTACGTAGTATTCTATTTATTACTAATTTTTTATATATTATTCGCTTGTTTTCTCTTTGTCTGTCCGGGTGGAATTTTGTAATCGATTTTAAACTTACTTCTCGACTAAGTACCGATCTGAAACTTTCAGGGTCGCTCAGAACTCGATGACAATGCATGATTTAAGTGTTTTACAATTTCTACTAATTTTTTAATTTTATTTGGTAAACTAGTTCAAACTTTTCTCAATAGAAAAGTGTAAGTGTGTTTAAAATCGATTGCAATTTTTTTTCTCACACATGTTTTTAAATAACAAAATAATTGATAATTTTTTACTATGTCCTACAAATCATAATAAGCACAATTTACAAAAAGAACTTTTCATAATAGAAAGTTTTTTACTGATTTATAGGTCATATTTTGTGTCATCTCAACAATGCACAGCATCCCTGACATTGTAAAAATATTAAGTCATACAACGCTGTGATTGATCATAGAGAAGATTGTTTCCTTGTTAATAAAATCAAGGGTAGTTGTATCTAAAAACTTTCTAAAACAGTTTATTTTATTACCAGTTAAAATAATACAAAAAAAAAAAGAAAAAAAACTTCTCTGTCGCGTAATCGATCCCATTATGATAACATAACAGAACTGTCACAAGTGGACTGATCCGCCGCTTAACCAACTACGCTACGAACAATTTATTTAATAACTTTCAAAATAATATTATCTATACACAACTTAGATCATGTTTAATATCAATTCGGTATAAATTTCGAAATCTATGTATATGCCTAAATACACTTGAAACATGCATTGTCATCCAGTTCTTAGCTATCCTGAAAATTTCAGAGCTCTAGGTAGTCGGGAAATAGGTTTAAATTCGATTACAAATTCCACGGAATGACATAGAGACACAGAACACGGCGAAAATATAAAAAACTTTCTAAAAAGGTATAGTCTATAAAAAGTTATTTTTATACTTTGTGATTATGTTTGAAGTTAATGTACGTACCCAATATACTTAAATAATCTGCTGTAATAAGCAATGAATACACGTTATCGTGGTTAATATCCAATTTTCTAAGATAAATATAAACCAGTAATTTCTGCAACATTTCTGAAGTTACTCCCGGTAAATGTACCCGATGTTTTTCCCGATTGTGAAGCGTTGTGGTAAATAAGGCTCTGAAAAATAATGTTTTAAATTATACAAATATATCAATAAGAAAGAAGTGTTAGATAAAAATTTTAATACTTTTTCTTAATAGTCTGATATCTTTGTGAAATCTATTCCACTCGAACTGTACCGAGGTTATTGGTAAGGTTTTTTTCATAGATTTAAATAAGTAAGGTATAGCTTTTCTACAAGAATTCAGTGATTCCTATTTAATATCTTTTCAGTACATATAAACGTACCTGAAATAGGAACTACACGCACACAAAATCGCCCTGTGCACTGGAATCTCCGCACCATCATCCAAGACAATAGTAGCATCGCAAAGTTGGTTATTCTCTTTTAATTCAAAAAGCGCCTGCATGGCTTGGATGCTCATGCATCGGCCACTTCCAACGTCTACGGGTTTTCCGATGACGGTCGTCGATTCGCCCATTTCATTGTTCTGAGCCAGATTGAACCACTATTCCACACACAATGAAATAATAATATATTAAATTATAGATTTTGATTTAGACACGGTAAATTTTGGTTAAAATTTTTAATGAATGGTTAGCAGTTGCGAATTAAAATGAAGTGAAAAGTCAAATTTTGAAAGGTTGGAATATACGGATGGTGACATCGTGTAGTCTACTCGGTTTCTGGGTAACTGAAATTTTGATTTATTATTTTTTTATTACTGTTTTTTTGGCTTAACAAATTCCCAAAACGGTAAGAAATGGTTAACCTCCACATTGACGTAAAAGTCATAGAACATAATTCAGTAACGTCCCAATTTTTATACATTATGGTAAAATGGAATTTTTCATTTTTCCCTATTTTAGCTTTTAAGATATATCTCTATATCAGTCGCTAAATTGAGATTGTCTTTTTTAAAATCACAGGTATTTTGGCATGTACCTAAGTCTTTTAAGTAAAATTTATTTAAAATTTGTACTGATGAAAGTTGGGCATTCTACTTTCCAGGTGGTGCGAAGACGAGTGGCTAAGAAATTCGAAACAAACTCCACAGCCGTACTTTACTAGTAGTAAAGTACGGCTGTGCAAACTCAGATTATAACGGTTCTTAACTTATGCTTACAAAATCAGTAATATTTTTTTACTGTTATAGTTGCGGAATATGCTGCAAAGATACATATTTTTATTTTATCGTCATATATCAACCTCAAAATTTAACATTTTTTTTTTAAATTGCAATTGTCTCGGAAAGTAAGTATTTTTTCTACAAGCATGTGTAAAACAACACTTTTTCTACGACTGCTAAAGAATATAGCTCTTTTCTCACATTTTCCGATGCTACAATGTTAGACTTTTCCAAAGCCGTGGGATAAGTGAATCTATCCCACGACTTTAATCATTTATCCCACGATATGTACATTTAAATGGAGAATTGACATTTTTTTAGTCATAACGTAGGTGGCTTTTAGTCTATGTTCTTGAGTTTTCTGTTTTCTGTCATAAATGTCAAAGCTTTTATAAATTGTAATTTGTTTTTTGATTAAGCTACAAAAAATAGGATATAAATTTATAAATTTTATTAAATTTGTTATTATGAATATAGATGAAAGTGATTATGATAGTATCCGCCAGAAATTATCAAAAAAGCGGCAAATGTCACTCTGGACTTATAACCAGTAACTTCCAGAAAGAAATATGAAGTAGCTTACGATAAGTTTATGAATTGGAAGAAAAATAATTGTAAAGTGAATTCCATTTCTGGAAACGTTCTTTTAGTTTATTTTAAGCATTTATCTAAAACTTTAAAGGCTTCTACAATACTCGATGTTAAGAAGTACAATGAATATAAGAGATAACATTGATATTTCTAAATATGCGAAATTGCGATCTTTTTTTAAAATAAAATTGAAACAATACATCCCTAAAAAATGTAAAATTTTATCAGCGGAAGAGCTCCAAAAATTTATAAACGGGGCTCCCGATAAAATATACTTATTAGAAAAGGTAAGTTTTCGTTAAAAGTATCCAACAATATCTAAATATTTTATTATTAATTTTGAAGGTGAGTACATAAACGTATTTGTAGTTGCAGTTGTAGAAAAAGTATAGTGTGCAACACGTGGGAAAAGCACTTTTCTTACTCGTGTGTTGCGTCACTCGCCTTTCAGGCTCGTGCCACAACTTTCACACTCGTAAGAAAAGTCCGACTTTTCCCACTTGTTTCACAATATACTATTCCCGCACGCATTTTAATTCAGAAAATATCTCTTTACCGCACGGAGTGCGGGTACGATTTTTTCCAGCAGGGAGTACGGGTAAGGTTTTTTCCCGCACGCATTTTTTTTTTTAATTATTTGAATATGTTTTCCGATAACCTTTTTGACAAATTATTGTATTATTACCTTTATCTTGTTGGACTACATACAAATAGTAAAAAAATTAAGATTATTTTATATGAAAATAGGGATTTTTAAAATGTTTGTTTTTAAAAAAATTATAATTTATTGAATCACCCCTGTAATCCTTACTCAAAGCAACAACAAACTCACCTGTTTAAGTAGGGTTGCTATAGCTACAGTCGTGTATTTCTTGTCACTTTGAAAGATTTAATTGTCACAATCGCATCTTTTCAAATATCTAAATAATTTTCGAGGTGATTTTGCGTGTAGAAAAAATATTGATCCTAACTCTTGCGGAAATTAACTTTCCCGCACTTAACTGCTTGCCCGAACTCCGCTTCGCGTCGTTCGGGCATCGGCAGGAAAGTATAACTTTCCGCACTTGTAGGATAATAACTGTTTTCACCGTCAATTGTCAAATCCGTATATTAATTTTTGTTTTTTTTTAATTGCAATTATCTCGGAAAGTAAGTATTTTTAAATAAACTTCAAAAAAGGAGGAGGTTCCCAATTCGACCATATTTTTTTGTAACAGCCAATTTTTGTACTTTTTGGTGAATATTCAATTTTTACGATTTTGTATTTGGAATTTGTTATGAATTTTTATTTTCTTAAGCATAACTTAAAAATTCAAAATTCACGCGTAAAGTTTTTAAGATAATTTTATAAACACGAATAAAACTGTTTGTTGAAAAGTCCGTTTTTATAAACCCTCTGTATACAAAAGATAATTGTAATACTTTAGGAAATTTTAATCTATATAATTGGTTATTGGTATATTTAGAATTGTACTTAGATATTAGAATTTTTCTTTGCAAAAAGTTTCTAGCATATGTGTTCCTGAAGTAAGTATAAATTATAAATTATTCTCAAAACGCGGTCGAATGTCGATACTAAGTTTGCATACTAAGTTTTGCATATTCTCTAATAAGAATGACTCCAAGAAACGTCAGTAAGTTCTTCCTATTTTTTTGAATTTTACTACTTTTAAGTTAATTTTGTTCACAATTTTTCCATCTGCTTTACTATTACAATCTGGTCCTTATTTAATTAATAATTACCAATATTTTAAACATATTTTTTGCTTATTATTTATTACAATTAATTTTTAAGAAAATTTAAAAAATATTGTTTTTTCAAGTTAAAAGCACTTTTTTATCGAATTCCAAATTTATTTTTTTATGTATAGTAAATCCGTAGTGAAGGTCTAAAAAAGATGTTTCAGTAACTTCGACAAATTTTTCAATTTGAATTAAAATTTACAATACAGTGTCCTGCCAAGGCCTTCACGTTGGCATACGACATGAAATGCACATTCCTCTTCCACTTTGCAGTATCGACAGATGTGTTCACCTGCCAAGTTTAGCCGACTCAGGTGTTTTCTGAGCCGACAATGTCCTGTCAAGAGACTGGCAATCATTCTCACATCGTTTCGCTTTGGGATATCAGCTCTGCAGTAAATTTCGCCGAGTGTCCTTTTATGAACACTATAGCTTATTGCTTGCCCGGTGATATTTCCCACCACTCCTGGGTCTTCCCTAGTCTTCATTTCTCAATGGTTGCCTTTCTGAACTTGTCAGCAACCCTGCTGAATCGTTCTGGGATAATTATTGGAATACTAGCTCCCTCTCGAGCCAATTCTCATTGCTCCGAAACCCTGAGTGTCCTGGTACCCATGCCAGTGACAGTGAATTCCGACTTGCGGCATGTGTCAGGGCCCTAAAGCAGCCCCACACCAGCTGTGAGCTTATTTGTGTAGAGACTATCGCCTTTAGAGCTGCTTGGCTGTCCGAGTATATGAATCCGGTTTTACCCTTTATCCTAGACTAATGCTAATGATCTCCGTTGCACATTGTTGTATGGCGATTACTTCGCCTAAAACACCAGCAATTTTTTTTGTGTAAAATCTTAACCTGGTTCACAGAATACATCTACTTACCAAGTTTCAATAGTACCTATAGTTCTTACAGTTTCGGAAAAAAGTGTGACACACGGACATACAGTCATACAGACCAATCCATAAAGGTTCCGTTTTTTGCCATTTGGCTACGGAACCCTAAAAATATATTTATATATACTGAAAATGAAGAATTAATTTACAATTACTTATTGTATTTCTAGACTTTTGTTATAATTTTACTAAAACAAAAGATTATTCAAAAAGATCTTTGCGTTTGCCAGAATTCATGTTAAAAATGGTTTATATGTGGCCGAATGTTAATGGATATAAACAAAAAATATTTTTTGTTTTTTGTATTGCAATCTATATATTCACTCAGTGGGGACTGGTTTCCTATTTGATTACTTATTTTGATGATTATAATAAAAGCTTGAATGTGGTCTCATCAATGTCTACTATATTTCAGGTGAGTAAAAACAATATTTTTTGTTATAAATCATTAATTAGTTTTCTCATGCTTGGTAAAAATAAAATCTAAACAACGTCAATGTAAAGTAAAAAAGAACCATCGGATTCCCCAATTCGTGAATCAGCTATGGATTACCGAGTTTACAAAAGCAGTACCAAATCCACTCACAATACATACTAAAACACACAAATCCTATATCCGTCTCTTGGTTTTGCAGCATACAATACCATATTCCTATGTCCTTAATAGTCTTATTGATAATTAAATAGAGCCATTTCCACAGAGAAAGGATTTTTTTGAATGTTTTATGAATTCATGCAGTAAAGGGTTAATAAAGAAGTTTTGATAGGAAATGAACTGCTTTATACTGGGTCTAAACCTGTAGGTTTATGATGGTTAAAGTTTAATATTAAATGATTTTAAACTACACAGATTACGTAACCACATTATCTCTAAAAATTAAAACCAACCGTGCGTCTCAAAACTGTAACTTTTACTATTTTTAAAGAGCAGTTGCTTTAATTCCGGTCCCATTATTTATTTTTTATAAATCCTTTAATAGAATGTTATATTATAAGGGACTATAGTAGATCCCGAATCACAATTTTTTTTCTAGCCGGTTGAAGATTCGTAGCAATGTGTAAAAAAGAAAACTCGTTGGAGGAAAGTTCAATTTTCCACCAGGATAGGAAGAAAACGCTATTACATATCTAATGCATCTTTTTTATTTTTAGGCCAGTTTGAAGATGACAGTACTACAATACCACAGTGGTAGTTTAAACACACTCCTTGCTATTATCTCGAATAAATTTTGGCCATACGATCTTCTCCCGGAATGTTCAAAATTCTTTAAAGACAACTATCATTCAAGATTGTCGGCCATGTATTTATTAAGTTTTTCCGGTATCATGTTTTCAGTAGGAACCATTTTGCTACCAGTTTTACTACATAATGGTGAGCTACCTTATAGATCATTATACCGTTTCAATATAACTATCAGTCCAATATATCAAATCGATTATATTTTCCAATCATTTTTAAATGCTTACCTGATCAATCTGACTGTGCTTGGATTTGATTTTTTATTCATGGGTGTTGGAGAGAATTTGATTACTCAGTACAAACTTCTTCAGCATAGTGTTGATAAACTAGGTACTGATGGTATTAAATATTTTAATAACAGGATTGTAAAACGTGGTATAGAGACTAATCATAGATCCCTTGATATGAATATGTTTTTTCTACGCACTTTTATAAAACATCATCAGGTTATTGTAAGGTAAGACCATCATAAATGAACGTTCAACATCTACATCTAAGATTTTTTATTTTTATTTAACAATGTAGTTTAAACCAGACTTAGGTATACAAAACTCTCATTGTAATGACTGTGTTCTATAAGAATTATTTTTTTGTTAATTTAAAAATCTACAAAAACGCTTAAAGTCGAACGTGTTTCATACAATGGTTGGTTAAAAAGTTTAAAAAGCGACACCTATCAATTTGTTTGTAAAGATCCAAGTTTCACCAAGCTTGAAATTGCTGATTCCAAAGGCGTCTCAGAAGGACGAGTACATATTTTATACAAAGAATTACATATGAAAAAGCTATTCGGAAATTTGAGTGTCGCATTTGTTACCGATTCAACAAAAACTGAATCGAAGACAAATTTATCAGCGTAATTTGGCGCGTTTTAAACAGAATTGGATCCACCATCATAATCCTAAACTGAAACAAGAACGTTTACAGTGGACTGATGCTGCTTCTTCAGCGCCATGACAGATCAAGTCAGAACGATTGGCAAAAAAGGTTATGGCATCAGTTTTTTTGAGATGCAAAAGTGGTTTTGTTGAATAATTATCTTAAAAAAAGGTAAAACAATTAACTCTGAGTATTATTGCAACCTTTTGGACAAGTTGGTTAAAAAAATTTATGAAAAAAAGACTCATTTTTCATCAAGACTATGCTGGTGTTTATGTTTGGTAACTAAAGTACGAATTGCTTAAACGCCCACCGTATTTATCAGATTTGGCTTCCTCCGTTTATTACCTCTTCAAAAACAATTCTTTCTTTGAAACGTTTTTCGTCGAATGAAGAAGCTATGTAGCCGTGGAACAATATTTTGCAGTACTTCCCGAAAATCCCGAGAGTTGGTATAAAATTACTGAACGATTACTGAAAAAAGTGGGTTCAAGCTGAGGAAGATCATAGTAAATAAATTTTTGCTTTCAAAACTTTTCAACCATCAACCTGTACATAATAGTTATTTATGATATGAGTGTTAAAAGTGACGTTTTATTTTGTGAGTGAAAAAGTTTGTGAAATGAGCGGAGCGAATTGAACAATTTCACGAACAAAATAAAATCACTTTTAACACAAATACCATACAATGTTTTTTGTACAACTGCCCTATTTTGATAATGAAATGGGCGAATTTGCAATGACAATAAACTAAACTGTGTTAAAAGTAAACTAAACCGTGTTAAAAGTAAACTGAAGCGTGTTAAAAGTATTTTTAACACGCTGCTATGTAAACAATCAATTTTAACATTGTTTGCTATCATTAAAAGTGTCACTTTTAATGACAGCTGTACAAAAATAGTTATTTGTTTTACTAGGCATAAAAGCACAAGATTTAATGCCGCGGCTGGTGTTTCATAGCCGAGCTTAGCAAGGCTATGAAACCAGCCAAGGCATTAAATCTGCTTTTCTGCCGTGTGAAACATATAATTTTTTCTTCAAATTTGTTCCAATCCACGCAAAATCGACTTTTTCATATTTAAATTGCGTTTCATTATCAATATCCAAATAAAAGCGGCCTTTTAATGACACTTGGCAGGCTTAGAAGTTGTACTTTTAATGCCTAGGCAGTAAAAGTGGACTTTTTCTGCCTAGGCATTAAAAGTACAACTTCTAAGCCTGCCAAGTGTCATTAAAAGGCCGCTTTTAATGTCATTTGGAGAAAAAAAAGTTTTTTTTATAAGCAAATATTTTATGACCATTTTTAAACTTTGGGTAAATTCTTTTAAATTTATTTTGGAGTATAGCAGCTAATATATGATATTTTAGAGCTACAAAAATTGCTGAAAATGTGTTTAATTTAATAGCAGCTTTACAGTTGTGTAGTAGTGTTGTTGCTATTTGTGTTTCAGGATTTATTGCAACTAGGGTGAGTATATATTTCATAAATAGTCAGTCTTTTTTTGTAAATTAAATATTATGTTTAAGCCCAATGTAAGCAAAGGGCAAATAACGACAATGGGATCATATTTAATTGGACATTTAATACAGTTATATTTATATTGCGCTATTGGAAATGATTTACTTTATGAGGTGTGTATTTATTATTTATAATTTTCTGTTTTCTTAGATGCTTTTGAATAGAAAGTAAAGAATTGTATATTGTGTGGCAAGGGGTGTAACAAATTCCCGACGAGGGTCACAAATCTTTTTTGTTTCATCCCGTGCCACACAGTATATTTTTCATTTCACATGCATTGAAACATCGAGTTTTGATCTCTGTAGCCAGTCGAAGTAAGATTATTTTAGACCAATGCAACTGTCAGTCAGAGACATAATGACAGACTTGAAATAATGACATTTGTTTCTGCCCTAGGGGAGAAACAACGTTGTTTCTGACAGACTTGAAATAATGACATTTGTTTCTGACTGACACTTGCGTTGGTCTGAAATTGTCTTGTTTCGACTGGCAAAACAGGGATCAAATAAACTAGCTTTTTTAATGCATGTGATATGAAAAATATTTTTTTGGCGAAAAACAGCTCCAATTCAACTCAGGAGCTCAAAAGGACAATTTTGGTTGTATTTGAAGTGATAGATATAATAATCAATAATTTTTTTTAGTCGAATAGTTTAAGTGCTCGTATTTTTTCAAGCAACTGGTATCAAATCGATAATATTAATTTAAAAAAGGATATTGTGTTTGTCATAAAAAAAGCTCAAATTCCTGCGAAAATTACTGCTTTTAAAGTATTTGCTTTGGATTATTCAACTTTCATTAAAGTAAGAATATAACAATTCTGTTGATAAATAATTGTGAAATTAATTTTACTTCATGCACAATAAGATGAATATAAGAATTTTTACTTTTTTCAAAAGGAAACTTTTATTTTAACTGAATTTCCTTTTTTTAGGTGTTGCGGCTTTCCTTTTCGTTTTATACTCTTCTTTCTTCGATAGTCGAAGTAAAAAATTAATAAAACCAAGTATATAAAGAAAATCCTGTCTCATCGACAATGTACTACTTGGCAAGTAATTCTTTTCACGTATTTAAACTTATTTGCACAGTTATATGAAAATAAAGTTTATCGCAAATTATTTTTTTAATATTATTTTTCCCATCTGAAGAATACTTTTCAGATGTTCTTTGTTTGCGGAATTGTAAATTAAGTTGTTTGCTATACCTATGCTTTGAGTATACAAGTCGTCGTTTTTTGTTTATTAGAATCTTTTATTTACATCAGTGTCTTATAGAAATTTGGTTAAGGTCTAGTCATCGATGTGAAAAACCAACAGAATAAACTCTGCAGTTAAGTTAATATGTTAATAATGATGTATAACAATTGTAGCATTCTTAAAAAACCTGAATGATAAAATTTCTTTTTAATCACTTTCCTACTTATTACCACCCTGTGTTCTTAACTTATGGACAGCCGCACTCATTCTGTAATGTTCTTAACGGTCAAATATATCTGACATCATAACTGACCAATGAGATGGCGTGTTCAGGATCGGGTGATAAGGAGAGAGACACTATTAAAGGGGTTAACAACGGATTTTTCAAGGAGTTAGGGCGTAACTGCAGTAGCAAGAGTTTCTCTGTCAGCGTTAATTCGAGTTTTGGCGGTTTTTTACCTTGAGACGCTTAAAATGAAAAGTCTTTTAGCGTTTCTAATGAAGTTAAAGTCAGTTTATTAGTGATAGTTAATTGTTCTGATGAAAAGTTATCGATAATTACCGATGTTTGAGGCTTATAAGTAGCTGAATGTTGCCGCATTACCGAGATTAGGTTTGTACCTAATTATACTACCTAGGAACCAAACTGTAAGTCTTTTTATTGAATTATTACTATTTCTTTACTACAAGAAACGATTGGGTAGGTACCATTTATTTCTTTGGATTTTGGATTTAATTGTCATCTACATAATAAATATCCACGTATGGAGAATTAACGTAATTAGTGACCGTAAACTCCATAGTATAACCCGGTTTTTTGAAAAGCCGGTACCTATCTACAAACCTCAGTGTGAAAATCTTTAATAGTTACGTGAAATATCGAGAAAGCCTACAGAACACACGATTAAATTATCAGTAATAGCGGAGCGCAGAGTCTAACTCAGTTTTTTTGTAACGCATTTTGTTGATAAATTTTTGTATCTCTCATATGTTTAATTACTAAACTTAAACTGTTATATGGTACTCCATTTTTTTTAACTCGAGTTAAAATTTTAAGCTAAAGGTGATTTAGTATTTCTTAATTTAACATTTTATCACACTTTAATCACTTTTATTTCACGTTTTGCTTAATTGGGTACACAAAAAATAACAATACAATATTACTTAGCTGTTATTGGATGTGTAGTAGTAGTTATCTTTATGATTAAACACTAATGTATTTAATAATGTGATATCATATTTAGACTGTTGGTATTTTATATGTTTATTATTCTATTTCTTGTACATCTGACTTATTACCACCTTGAGTAATAAATATTGTTAACTGTTTAACTATATGTTTTCTTTCCGACCTGGTGTATGTTATTCTGATCTGTTTTAATCAATAGGAAGAACGAGACGTATCTAAATTATAAATTTTGATTTATGAAAATATCTTTATCTCACTAATAGAACTGTAGCCATTGTGATAAGTAAAGAAAAAAGTAAGTATAACTTTATCTTTCTAGTTTTACGAATAAGAGTGTGTAATTTTAACTTTATCTCCAACAGCTGATAAATTATTTTATCCAACATACATTTTTAATTTTTTTTCCATCTGGGTTTCTTATATTTTCCCATCCTTATGATAAAAAAATAAGTGGCGCCCATATTCCTTTTCCCTTTTCCAGCATTTCTTTCATTTTCTCTTTTGCCCCTTTTTAATTTCTTTTATCTTTTAGTTTTCTAGTAAATATACTCCTTTTTATCTTTTCAATACCTTATCATCAAGCTCGATCGAATCCACGCTCGCTCTCCTCCTACCCCCTGAGTGCCGTTCGCATATGTGAACCTCTCAAAATCGAGCATTTAACAGCATTAGGTAAAAAGAGGTTACACAATTATAACATAAAAACACAATACTGTCCCACTGTTTGGGCAAAGGCCTCTTTTCACAAGGAGGGATTGGTGATTTCATACAATTAAGTCCACGGTTTTAAGAAATAAAGATTTATTTTTTGATTTTAGTGCATTTCTTTTGCAGTTTAATTTTTTTTAAACGTTTTTATTATCGAATGCCTATTTTGATATATGAAAGACATCGAGCTAAAATGTGCTGAAACAATTCATAAATTGGTACCTTCTGAGTATTCTACCCGATAGGAGAAGGAATACCAGTTCTAAAATGTGAAAATTATGAAATTAGTTATTTCCTGTACTCAAGTGAGTCCGGGAAATACCTTATTACAGCAAAGTATAAATTAAAATCAAATACAAAGTGCGTAGTTTTTATGAATCTTAGTTGTCGTTTTTATGGATGTATTTAAATAAAAACAATTTGCATGCTGTTAAATCTATTGTGTCTACATTAATTATAAGTACCAGATAAACTCCTACTGTTTAATCGTTATAAACTGTAACATAACCGTAATACAGATTTTTACATATTTTTCATGATTGCATAAACGGAATACGCTGATTTACATGCCTAAAATAAAAAAATATATTAATGTATATTTTTAAATAACATTTTTTCTATTACGTTTATTAACGCATTTCTGTCCATTTCAAATAATCCACCGGCTTTAATAGATACGCTTTTCTGGCATCGTTTAGTCATGAAAATGATATTTTTTCTAACTTTAATATCTGGGTGATAAATTATATTGCACATACCAATAGCACGAGCACAGTTATCAGACTGAAAATAAACATAAAATAAAATATCCTCTTTTTTATTAAAATTAATCTTACTTCATCTTGAACAAGTGCTACAGGGATGCAAAAGTAAGTTAACTGCATAAATACCGCTACAACGAAAACAAGTGATTTCATCCGGATTGCGTATTGTTGCTTCCTATGAACATAAAAATAGACTTTATATATTGCATTTTATAGATACCTATTTATTGGCATAAAAATATAAAATTAAATTTGAAAAAATAAATAAAACGATTATTTAAATAGCAGAACTATATACGAGTAAATTATCGATATTTGAAAATGTTGACGTGCCCAGAACGAAATAACTAGTGCTACTTTTAGTTCGCCGATTTAGTTTCTGTATTATTGTTGTTTGGGTTATAAAATTGTTAAACCCTCTCTAGTCACACAATATCTATAAATATTATGTCATTCTTAATTCTTAGGCCACCCTTGTCCTGAGACTAGTTACATAACGTTGCAGTAGCGGAACGAAGCAAGATCTTCAGTAATTTGCATTAATTAAATAAGAATATTTTTATAACCTTCCTCTTTATAACCTAGAAATCATCTTTTCCAACATTAGTCCATTTTATACACCTATAACACCTAGGTTGCGCGTCCCTATTCACGTTCGTTCTTTCATTACGAGAGAAAAAAAATATCGAAGCAGTAATTGCTTATCTTTTACATTATCTTATAATTATAGTGTGCCTCCAATTTAAGTGATTCATACAGGTCAAATGCTTGGTATGTTTCCGCCCATTAGAAAGAAAAGTAAACACTGCTTCGATCTTTTTTTCTATGGCACTCAAAGAATGGGCTTGAACCGGTATATTATTCTATTAGTCAGCAATTTTAATTAATCAGTTATACTAAAATGTAAGTATATCTTATTTTACCAAATTAAATATTAGTGTGTATCTTACTCGTCAGCCAGTATCAGAAACTCTATGCATAGTAATACTAATGTCTTTAAATATTCCAACAAAAGTGCCATCGAATATATTCTGGTAATGTTATTAACATACCTGAAAATTATTATTTTTAAACTAATATTCTTAAGAGCCAAGAAATCGAATCACCTAACGAAATGTGAATAATTTCAAAAAGAGAATATTTTCCGGTTCAACCATGATATCATATGAATGCTTGTTCAATTTTGTTTCTTGTGACATAATATCAAGCAGAATCACTGTTACAGGCAGGCCTAATTCAGCGAGAAGTCGCTCATCAGCTAGGCCTGAGTCATTCAGCTGTGCAAAGAGTTTATCAGAGGTTCCGAGAGACAAGTACCTAGGATCGCCGACCAAGAACAGGTAGATTTAGAGCAACTTAAGCGCGTGATGACCGATTCATCGTATCAACTTCATTGAGTAATCGTCATCTGAACGCTATTCAGATTCAACAGAGACTGGCAGAAGTACTTTCTGTCGGAGTAAGCCGTTGGACTATCCGCCGAAGGCTTGGAGAATCATCGCTGCGAGTCTGGAGACCAGCAAGAGCTCCCGCAGATCACCAAAGACGAAGAATTCAGTTTGCAAGAAACCATGTTGATTGGACTTGGGACCAATGGTCGAGGCACAGCCGGACTTGACTGTAAAGTCCGGCTGTGGTCGAGGGTTCTGTTCGCTGATAAGACTTGGATTTGTTTATCCGGCAATAATGGACGAGCACAGATATACCGTCGACGAGGAGAACGTTTTTCTGAGTGTTGTATCACTAAAAAAGTGGCCTACAGTGGAGGTTCCCTTATCTGCTGGGGTGGCATTTCTGCTGCGGCATGAACAGAGCTTGTGTGCTTTGACAGAGGATTATTGACTGCTTATCGCTACATAACTGAGATTCCTGTGAATAGTGTGGTATCATATGCAGGATTCATTGGCCAAAATGTTATGCTTATGCATGATAATGCACGACCACAAACAGCACTTATTGTTCGGCAGTTCCTGGATGAAGTGAAAATTCCAGTAATGGAATGGTCTGCACTAAACCTGGACCTCAACTCGATTGAGGATATGTGGAATGAGCTCAAAAGAAGAATTAAGTCTCGGGTACCGGCCCCAATCACAATGGAAAAACTGAGGAATGCGGCCCTAGAAGAATATGAGAACATACGATTAGAGTTGATCCAAAATCTGATCTGATCCATGAGGAACCGGCTTCAAGAGGTGATTAGTGCACGAAGAGGCCATACCAGCTATTGATTTATTTTTTTTGTCAAGAAATGTTTGTTGTAAGTAAATTAACCATTACTTTTGAGATGTGAGATTTTTGAGTTTTTGTTTTCTTTTTATCATTTAATCCAAATTTGGTATTACCAAACTCGAAATAAAATTTGCTTTCCAATTATAACAAATTTTTATATCAATATTCGCATGGTGAAAAAAATGACCGAAAAATAACGTGATTCGATTTCTTTGCGAGGTAATAGAAGTTCACAACATTTCTTCAAAAAAATACTACTTACTGGTAAAGAAAATTATGATAATTAACACATATTTTAATATCGTCAAATGTTTTCATTTTTGACAATGCGTTGTTTAGCAGTTGGAATTGAACCGAAATTTCAACCAAGATAGAAGTAAAAATAAAAAATACAGACATCATTGCAGTGGAAATAGAAACAACAGTGCAAACTTCTAGAACTGATACGGCTACAAACCAGAATTTACCTTCTGGATACCAACATTTGTATGGTACACTACCCTAAAATATATTTTTAAATATAACAAAAGTAAATGGTGGTATTGGTACTGAGTAATTAAATCATACATATTATGCACAAACACAAACACGACATCGTGTCTTTACCTGTATAAATATTTTACCAAAAACCATAAAAATAGTTACAACAGCCAGTCCAATAAACAATCCAATGTTAATTTTAGTATATTTATAAATTTTTTGTGATTTCTTTACAAACTCCTCGTTTAAATCTTCTTTCCAAAAATATTCCTGCATATCAACTATCTTTGCTACATCATCTATATGAAAGATAATCAATAAGCTGAAGTTGTTTGCCTAAAATTGCTTATTTTAATCAGATTATAGGAAATCAGTAAGGAAAACCAACTATACAGAAAGTAAAGCATTTATTCTGAAAAACCTAGATACATCAATCAATATCAATATAAATATCAATATCAATACATATAGTATAAAACAAAGTCGCTTTTTCTGTCCCTATTTCCCTTTGTATTAAATCTTTAAAACTACCCAACGGATTTTGATGCGTTTTTTTTAATAGATAGCGTGATTCAAGAGGAAGGTTTATATGTATAATAACATCCATTAAATACTGGAGAAATACTGTTATTTTTGAGGTTTTTAATGTGATGTCGTTAATTATCAATTTTTTTCCGCTTACATTGCAAACGCAGGCTGAACCCTACGAGATTTATCAAAATAATTATTTGTACACATTGAAAAGGTCTACAGAAAACTCCGCGATGGTATATGTCTATCTCTTATGGATATCCCACAATAACATTTTTTTGTCATTTACTTTTTACGACAAATAATGGCTAATTTTCGAAGCGATTTTAACCAATACAGCATTAATCCTTATCCAATTAAATAGCTTAAATACATTGTTGATTTAATATAGATCTATATGGTCCTTTACAGCACAAAATTTAAATGAATATTTTCGAAGATATTGCAGATTTAAAATTGCGGGACGTAGCGCTTCGGTGGTACTGGCCGGCAGGGGCGGCGGCAACGGAGGCCGCGATTTTCCTTATAGCACTTTGAATTTTGCAGCGATCGGACGCGTTTATTACGAAATTAATCATTATGACGCTACCCTAAGATGGCACAGTTGAGATGTTATAAATTGACACCTGTAATTCTTACATAATTAAGTACTATGAGTATCTCATATATTTAAAAGAGCAAAACTTCCTTACCTAAGAACTATGACGCCACCGTTAGGTGGCGCAGTTAATATATAATATAGGTACCTAACCAATAAATTACAAAGTACCATAAATAATAGTAAAAACAGGTAACTAACGAGAAAATATGATAAAAAATACAAAAAATTAATCGTAAAAATAAAAAAAATTGGAAAAAACATTAGTGTTAGGCGATGCGAAGTTCGCCGGGTCCGCTAGTTTTCCTATATAGGACTGAGAAATTATTTTCATACAGAAAATGGAAATAACCGATAAGAAGTAGCACACATATATTTTTTATATAACAAAATATAACTATGACAAACATGACCTAAAAGAAAGATATTATTAACAAAATGTTAAAAATTTAAAATCAACTAAAAACATTAAAATTTTTTATTTTAAAGTTAAGATGATAAATTAGCGCAATACACAATATAAGGTTCGAGTCCATATGTCTCAACGATCCAACTGCTGTGTATGTAACCCGCAGTAAAAAAGCTATACTTCCAAAAAGACAAAAATGATGAAAAGAGAATTCAGAAAAATTTTAAAAAAATATAACCGAAATTGGTAGAAATTAGATGAAAAACCTGGTAACTAAGATATATTTAAAATAAGAGTTCGTTCTTTCTCTAAATTCATTGTCAGAGTTACTAATGGTCATTTAGAAAATAGCCTGATGTAGAATTTCATCACATTTTTCCCCTAAATTATTGACTATTTATAAATTTTGATTTTAAAAATATTTTTTTGATGTTATCGTTTCTTACTCAATTTTTTAAAATTAGTTATTACAAAGTATACCTGTAAGAACGCTGCTGCTGTTTCACAGAAGTCTGTAAGTTCATTTAACTCAAAAGATATATTTTTAAAATCCAATAAAATTAGAATATTAATAATAAAAATACTAATAAAAGTAGCCAGAGGAACGAATTTTTGAAAAACATTTTCTGTTTTCATAAAGCCTAGGAATTCTAATACTTTAATACACTTTGTAGTGATCTCTTGTAATTGTGACATTTTGTCTGCAATACCTATTCGAGAATAATATTCGATTAAATTTTATTCTTATATTTATACAATTTAAATTATGTATTGCCGAATAGCTGCATGGGATAGAGTTTAAATATCAGTGGCATACAGAATTTATACATTTAATCCATATATTATCTATACTAATATTATAGAGGAAAGGTTTGTTTGTTTGTTTGTTTGTTTGTTTGTTTGTTTGTTTGTTTGTTTGTTTGAAATGAATAGGCTCCGAAACTACTGGACCGATTTCAAAAATTCTTTCACCGTTGGCAAGCTACACTATTCCCGAGTGACATAGGCTATGTTTCATTTAAAAAAAATGGCCCTTTTGGTAAGCCAGGCGCATCAGTAGATTTATATTAATTGAATATATTAAAAGTATACGTTTCAGAAAAAAATGTTTTAAATAAAAGTTGTAGGTCTGTTTAAGACAAACAAAAAAGTCCCCTAACATTTTTTTGTACAGGGTGAAGTAAAAAAGTCACGAATTTTTTTCCATTTTGATTTGATGTCACGCCCAAACGGCCGCACCGATTTGGCCCATTAACGAACTCGACCGAGATTTTGGGACGATTGATTTTTGTACCAAATTTCATTTCGATCCGTTAAGAAATGCGACCGCTATCGTGTCCACAGATTTCGTTATATCGGATCTATACATACATACATACATACATAGAATAAAATAATGTACTACGATTCTGAAGAATATATAAATATCTACAAAAAATGCCGCGACAGCATATGTCTAACTGTTATACTTACGTCACAATAACTAATTTTTAATTTTTTAAAAGTTTTTATCTTGGTATTAATCCTTATCAAAATAACGTATTTCATAATCACGACAGATATCACAAATTTAGCATGTGCAATGGGGCGAGGCTACTTATAAAGGAATTAAAGGACAATTAAGTTGTAGCAACCAATATAACTGAACGACCAGCTGGTTAAGTAGCTCATACACTGAGGATACCGATGATCCCAACTGATCTATCAAATCTATTTAAACCGCTTCAATTTCCTATCAAAACATCTTTCGCTTTTACTAATAGTAAGTCTCAATGTCAAACCTTCCAAATAGTAGGCCAGCCTAAGGCGGGTCGGAGTACCTGAAAATCAATTTATTTTGCTGTCAGAAAATAAAACAACATGTAATATTGTTTACAGGGAAGCGTTGACCCAATAAATTTAATGGCTTTTGTTATTTTTCTTTAATCCCCGTGCAAAGCCGGGGCAGGCTGCTAGTAATATATATAATTGATCAGAAAACAGGTTGTAAATTCACCACCTCTGTTCCAGCCCCACAAATATCTTAAAAACACAGTTTATACCTAATGAAAGCTCTTAATTAGCACTTTTCAAAAATGTATTTTTTATAATTTGCACCTTCTTACATTTTTTAACAAACGCTCTTATCTCACTCCCTAAAATGTATTTCGATATGCGCCTTTTACCAAAAATTTGCAATTTTAATTTTCTGATTTGCACCATCGTAATATTTGCGACAAACAGTAAAAATTATAAAAATTAATAAAATTAGTTCAGAGCTACAAAATTTAAAGTGTGGTTGTACCAGTTGAACAGTTAGTATGCCACACACAGATGACACCAACCAGACCATAAATAAATATCATCAGGCCTGGTCTAAACTGGTGGATAACCAATTTATGTTATAAATAATAACTTAGTGAAAACACAAATTCTTAGCTGAAATATATTTCAAGTACAATTTTGCACTACCTACCGCTATGTTATACGATGCAAATTATTTAAAATAAATTAATGGAGTAATAAATGTTAAATGCTTCACTCGCTTAATTTTAGATAGAAACAAAGAATAGATCATCATTTAATGATTAATTTGAAATTAAATTACTAATATTTACCAGTTACGTTCGATCAGTTCATAAATTTTCAAATATGTACGAAAATTACTCTGACGTGGCTTTTCTAATTAAGGTTCTAGTTAAATATGAATTTTTAATTTTCTCATATTTTTAAAACTTTAGAAAAAAATGCAGTAAAAAAAGTATATATCAGAGTAATTGTTATTTGATATAAAACCAAAATTCTGGCGATATTATCTATTACTATATTAAACAAACCACCGTTCTGCAAAAATTATTTAACAAAATATATAACACGGGCAAGTTCCAAACTCAACTCAACGAAGTTGATTAGTTTAATTACCCATGCACTTATTATAAAATATACTCCTTAAAAACATACAGTACATAGGATTTTCAAATAATGTGAAAGAGATATAGGATCTAGATAATTTGGTTTCAGAACGGGCCTAGGAACTAAAAAGGCGATAGTAACAACTCAAATATCAATTCAGAATTGCTCAAAACTATAGAAATATATCATGTTATACTTCATCGACTAGGAGAAAGCATTTGATAGAGTTCAACATCACAAACACATTCAAATCCTAAGGAAGATGGATATAGACCAAAAAGATATTCGTTGTATAGAAGGTCTGGATTGGAATCAAACAGCAGAAGTAAAGGTCTGTAACAAATATACGAAGCAAATAAAAATACTTAGAGGGACCAGACAAGGTTGCGTTCTCTTCCCGCTTTTATTTAATCTATATTCTAAAAAATCTTTCAAGACGTGCTGGCAGAACTCAATATAGGTATTAAAGTAAATAGAATATGGGTTAATAATATACGGTATGTGGACGACACAGTCCTATTACGGACAACATGAAAGACTTGCAGAAGCTTCTTTATGCCTTAGGTAGCATCAGCCAAAACTTCTCAATATCAACACCAAGAAGACAAAATTTATTACAGTTTCACGCAATCCGGAGGAACATCAAGATCAAGTTTATGTCATAACGGTTGCCCAATAGAACGAGTAAGCAAATTTAAATATTTAGGCATGCGGCTGTGTGAAGAATGGACGACGTACTTTAAATATTTAGGCATGCGGCTGTGTGAAGAATGGACGACGTACTTTCATGAAATTCAAAAGGGTTCTGACCAATACCGAATTTGACCTCTACATACTAATCAGATTTGCAAAATGATACGTGTGATCAGTGTTGCTTTGTGGAATAAAGCGATGGACACTAAAAGTAAACACCATGAACAGATTCAAAGCATTCGAAATGTGGATATAGGTACAGCTAAAAAAACAAATTAGGAAATACTACGAACTACCGAGATAGTGAATTACTAATCACCATTAAGCACAGGAAAGCAGCATATTTAGGTCACGTCATAAGAAACGAAAGATATCAAATATTAGGTACAACAGAGAGGAGTTGGTAGAAAGAAAATGTCATGGCTCAGAAATCTGAGACCATGAACAGGGCTAAGAACAATAGGAATTTTGTTCAGCGCTATCAGAAACAGGGAAGAGTGGAACATGTGATCGTTTTTATCCATTAATGGAAAACCAGAAAAAGAAGAAGAAAATATTAACTGTACATAGATTATATCTATAGTGCCTTAGTTATAGTAAAAAATTAAAATCTGATTACCTTCTCAATAAAGGCCCTTTATAAGTAAATGATACCATAGGTAATTATTTTTAGGTGGGAAACATAGGTACTTAATTTTTGGAATTAATAATAAAAATCAATAAATTTAAATAGTAACATCATTTAATTTTAAGACTTTTTTACTTTTTGTTTTTTGCTAGTTTTTTTACAACAATTTTTTAACATTTTAATAATAAAATATATTGGTGTTATAAACACTATACTCCAAAATATTATTACATCTAAAAGTAAATATTGATGCAATGGTAAATCAGCACCAGAAACTCTTAAATGTGGAGCACCTTTATGACGAATGACATATTCTACCCAATAGACTGCTGTATCCAAGGGATGTAAAGGTCTATCTCGAAGCAGGACTGATCTTTGTTTCACGTTATCTGAGTACCTAAAATAAAAAGAAAATGCATTTTAATAGTAAACTTAATTTAGAAGAAATAATTCTTGATTTTCTCTTCATTCGATTAAGATCAGAAGCGAGATGTTAAAATTGTATATCTATACATTTAATAAAACTGTAGCGGGTTCATGTCTGTCTGTACCTTTGTAAGCAATAGGAAAAGTACTGAACGAATTTTCTTAAAGTTTTCAACGACAGGTAGAGAAAGGGTTTTGGTGTCTAATAAGTTAAGGTTTTGTGTAAATTGCATAAAATACGAAAAGCTCATCCGGAGTTTTATCGAAAACGCTGCCAAAACTTTTGAGTTATTACAAAATAATCTACAAAAACATCAGTGATGGTGTGTGTATTTCCCAAGAATAATCCATAATAACTATTTTTTTACATATTACAATACAATGATGGGTTATTTACAAAGTTATTTTTAAAAATAAAATATTATTCCCTATCCGATTGATAGATACGTTAAGCAATAAATCTAAATCAAAATTGCCCTTTACACTGTATCAATAAAATTAATCGCAAATAAAAATTTCCGGGTGAGAAATTTATTAGTTAAAATATGGATGAAGTGAATCGTAGATGTCCCTCATTTGCTTGAATTCCTAATAGGTGGCGGTGTAAGTTACCGTCTAGACACAACAAGGTCTTCTTGGAGTGGGTGCCAGGGCATAAGGGTTTTGAGGGCAATAAAATCGCTGTCTTTCTGGCCAAGAAGGGAGCGGATACACGATTCAGAGCCTGGGTAAGGACCAAAGTCAGGAACTGGGTCTGGGAAAAGTCGACCAAACACTGGAGTAATACTGTAGGACTAAGGCATTCGAAGCTGACGCTCAAAGACTACTCCAAAAAACTTACGTCTGACATACTGAATCTTGGCAGGAGTCAGATAAGAGTACTGGTGGGCCTGCTCACTGAGCATGGACCATTCAGACTACACCTTCAAAGGATGGGGATTCTGACACAGGAACCCACTTCATGCCGACTGTGCGCCATGTAAGATAAGACGGCAATTCACATTCTATTCGAGTGTGAGGTCTTGGACCATAAACGGTTCCTCATCTTCGGCGACACGAACCCTGAATCATATCACCACCTTGAGGGGCTAGTCACAGTACTCAGACCTCTTATAAAGGGAACTGCCCTGTGGCAACAGTAACTCAAGGATAGTCATCCAAATCCTCAAGAATTTGGGACACCTGAATATAATGCCTACCTGAAGATCAGCGGTGGTGATGATCTTCAGCTGAACAAACTAGAGTCCTTCACGCATCGTGGAGCTCCACAGGAGAGACCATGCCAGGTTTACTTAGATTTATTATGTTAACAAAGGGCAGGACAAATGATTGATAGCAAATGAAAAATGGAAGGTGGATAAAAAGTATAAGCGATAGCAGTTGCTAATTCGTCATCTTAATATATATAAATTACGTGTCACGTTGTTTGTCCGCAATGGACTCCCAAACTACTTAACCGATTTTAATCAAATTTGCACACCGTGTGCAGTTTGATTCAACTTGAAAAATAGGATAGCTTTTATTTATAGTCGCAATATTATTTTATTGTAAATTATTTGTTTATTGAATTGTTATTATATTAAATATAATATTATCATTTTGAAAGTTTTCATGTAAAGTCTTGGTAGCTAATTTGGATCAGCGGCGATTATGACATTTCGGTTGGGTTATGGTAATGGGATCGATTACGCCAGAGGGAATTTTTTTTTTTTGTTTTTGTTTTTACATGTGAAAACAGTAATTATTATTTTAATTTAACTGTTAATAAAATAAACTATTTTAGAAAGTTTTTAGATACAACTACCCTTGATTTAGTTAACAAGGAAACAATCCTCTCTATGATCAATCACAGCGTTGCATGACTTAATATTTTTGCAATATCAAGGATGCTGTTCATTGTTGAGATGACACTTAAATTCAGTTTTAATTATTAAAAAGTTTTGACATAAAAAGTTGTGGCATGTGCTTTTTAACTATATAGTTTATTAAACTGGGCAACTATATATTGCATGTTCACGTGTAGGGAAACCGTCGAATTTGTTTGTGTTAGCTAAAGACAGGTTAACCAAAAATATTGTGTTCCGATTAGTGCTAAATTAAATTGAAAATAAAAGTAATTATAATTTAAAATATTAAGTATTATTGTTAAAGATTTAAGACTATCTGCCCTACCTACCTCATTCATGCAAAAGTTAAAGTGTTACATGTTATTTACTTTGTAATGCCACATAAGTGATAGTGTAGTTTTGCCCTACATATTAATTTATTAATTTATATTTTATTGTATTGTTATGTATTACATTTTACCAGGTCAAAGTCATTACTTTAGATCTCTTTAGTTTAATTTTGATTCTCACGTAGAATATGAATTGACTTTAAAAGCAGGTTGTTGGGGTCAAACACCCTTTGGGGTGTCCCTAAAACAGACCCTGGGGTCTGGGCAATTGTGACTCTTGAAGTATTTTCGTGAGTAAGTGTGACATGCCACCATGTAGTTTATTTGGTAAGACTCCCTATTCAATGTTTATCACTCATTCTTATTGCTTATTTATTCGTTAATATATTTGTTGTTTGTTTCCTGTTGTTTATCTCATCTTACCCTTGGTTAGTTTTCTGCCTTCAGCAGGATACCTGGCCGGGAGTGCCTTTAGTAAGCTACTCCTTATCCTATAACACTAAGGCACATTCTCTCAAATCTCTCCAGGCGTGACAGTAATATACTCATTTGTTATAAACTTCAATAAAAATAAATTTTAAAATTCTTTTGTATTGATTTTTGCTTAATATCAATCCAGTGAATTTTTATACCAGCTTTAACGTTTCCGTCTTCATTCGTAAATAATAATTTCATTGTATTAAGGGGTTGCAGTAGTAGAAAATCTGTCATGGAGGTCGCCATATTTTTTACAAATGGCATCTATGTAAACAAGCATGGTGGTCCCCATGACTGATGTTCTACCACTGTTCCTCTTAAATAGATTACTACAATGTAATAAGTATAACAAAAACCTTAGCCACAGCAACGCGTGGCCGGGTCAGCTAGTAAGAAGTATATATCTGTACATACTCTCTTTGCTTTATCGGTTTATCAACATTTCCAACCACTTTAATAACTAAAATTTTAATTTAATTTTTATAAACTAACCTTAATATTACTAAAGAATATAACAAATTAGAAATAACAAATGAAAACTAAAAGGTGGCATAAGACAAACGAGAGGTATCAGATGTAAAATCGTATTTCCAGGTAAGGTATCAACATCCCTGTACTCTTCTTATTATATCAGTTTGTCAACATTTCGTACTACTGGAATTTTATTGATTATCACTGCAAAAACTTAGATTTACTTAGATGATAACGAATATAACAAATGACTGATGGCAAATCAAAAGTGGAAGGTGGCATAAAAAGTGATAGCAGTAGCTGAATTGTAGTTCCAAGTAAGGTATTAATATTATTATTTCTATTCTTCTGGTTATGTCGGCTTGTTAACATTTCGAACCATTTTATCTATCATAGTAAACACCTTAGTTTTACTTAAATCACATAGAACGTAACAAAGGGGATAGCAAATGAAAAAAGACAGTTAGTATGACAAATGAATGCTGATATACGCTAAATCAAAGTTCTAGGTATCTCTTTGATGTTCTTGTTTAGTACTGTTTCGAACCACTTTATTAACTAAAATTTAAAAAAAAACTAGCCTGTTTAAAAATATCGACCACATTATATAACAAAATATTTCTAAAACTTTAAACAAATTAGCGTGAATATGTACAAATCGCATTTTAATTTTTATTTCATCAACCCTACATTACTTAAGAACCTTAGGATTTAAGGTGATTTGTTGAATGGTTATATTTACACAATCCACTAAAATAAAATAATCACGAATGCTGCGTCGATTCGTGATGAAGGAAATTCTATCGGAGAACGGTGAAATGTGGAGGATCTCCGGGATGTGGTATAATCGGGTACCTACACATCTTTAGAGAGTACGCTGTCTGTAACTGGAAATAGATTTGAAGGTGTCGCTCTGATGCCACAAAATGATATCAGGTCAGATAGGTATCGTAAAACTTATTTCCAATTTAATTTTCAAGGTAGGTAACATAAGTAATAATTTTGATATCAAAGTGGATACACAGTCTTAGAAATAATTTAAAACAATACAATGATAATATTTTGTAATAATAACTAGAATCAAAACAAAAACCATAAGGTTATAAGCTTTATCATTATTATTATTCAGTATAAAACAGTAATTTAATAATCAAATCCTGCAGTATTTATGGCATTAAAAATTTTCTGTATGCTACTAATGTAAGCTGCTGATCGTAGATCTAATCCCAATTGATGTTCCTCTGCAATTTTCTTAATAGTGTTTGCTGATTTTACCATAGTGTAAGCCAATCCGGAATGTACAATATCCTTTTCCGAAGCACCCGCTATTCGTTTAAGAAACTGTTCAGTCGGTAGGATCGGTATTGGTCCTTTATCAGAAAATGCTTTTTGTAAAGATTCTTGTACAGATTGAAGCAAATAGTAGTTAGAATCCATTTCATACTTAAACGTTAAGCGACCAAATGACACGTGATTTAAATTTTTTAACCATTCAAAATAAGAAACAGTAACACCTCCGGCATTCAAATACATATCAGGTATAATCAGCACATTTTTCTTTTGTAATATTTCTTCAGCGGCAGGAATTGTTGGTCCATTAGCGCCTTCAGCGATGATTTTTGCCTTTATCTTATCCGCATTATTAAGATTAACTGTCATTTCTGTAGCTGCTGGTAAAAGAATGTCACATTGCTCAGCCATTAGGTCTCCATCAAACTTTTTAGCATTCGAAAATCCATCTATGGTACCTGTCTTTAGAACATGATCTTCAAGTGCCAGAGGATCTATTCCATTTTCATTAAAAATATTTGCATTTCTTTCCATGACACCTATTACTTTTGCTCCTGCTCGATGTAAATATCTCATAGAGTGAAATCCAACATTACCAAATCCCTGTATAATAACCTTCTTGTCTTTAACACCTGGTGTAAGTCCAATCATTTCCATATATTTCGGTTCATTCAGAAACGCCTCGATACCGTAAAAAATTCCCTTACCAGTTGCGGGGGTTCTTCCGTGAATTCCACCTTGGTTAATTGGTTTTCCGGTAGTAACTCCAAGCTGATTTATATCTAAATGACCAATTGTTTTGGCATAGGTATCTGATAACCATGCCATTTCTCTTTCCCCAGTACCAGCATCTGGAGCAGGTACATCCAAACTTGGTCCAATAAACCCTTTCTTAACTAACTCCAATGTAAATCTTCTAGTAATTTTTTCTAACTCACGTGGAGAATACTTTTTGGGATTAATTTTCACTCCTGCCTTGGAGCCTCCAAAAGGAACACCAACACAAGCACATTTAAATGTCATTAAAGCAGACAAAGCTTTTACTTCATCAGGATTTACACCCAAGTCAAACCGCATTCCTCCTTTACAAGGTAATTTATGTTTGCTATGCTGAGCTCTGTATCCTTTAATTATCTCGTATTTGCCATCATCCCTTTTTATAGGAAATGAGACTTCCAAAAATGTGGCACAGTGTTCCATATTTTCTAAAATACCTCTAACTCTTTCTTTAATTTCGTCTTCCTTCATTTTGTTTCCTTTTTTCTTTGCTATATCTTGTATTAATTTCTCTTCGACCAAGCAACAAGCTTTATGAAAAAAATATTCTACCATATCAAAAAATTTTGGTTTAGGATTTGAAGTTATATCTTTTAACCTATCCGGCATTTGATGACTGTAGAATCTGCAAGGTACTAATAATTTGGAATTTTTAGTAAAAGGAATAATTAACATTTTAGTTTTTTCTTTTGAACATTACTAAAAAAAACAAACATATTTGTTAAGTCTCAATTTGTCAACATTGACAAATGACTTTAGTTTGTATCTATCATAGATAAACACCAGGGTGAATTAGATAAATATCCAACAAAAATTATCAAAATAAACAACAGCTGGTTCAAATAGCTGTGTAATTGGATGTGATCGATTAATTTGTAATTCTTCACCGAAATTCATGTTTTGCAAATACAGTGTTTACATATAAAAGATACGATTTTTATTATTATTAACCAGTAGGTATTATATAATTTCTAAATCAAAGTTTATTTCCTATTAATTCAAGAGACATGTCAACAACTTTTTTAATTCCAATTTTTAACTGACGAATTACTAGTGATCAAAATGAAACAAATAAGACTTAAACAACTTAAATTTAAGAAAAAAATTGTCAGTTCAATTCATTTACTTTTAGTTAAATGTGGTTAAATCAATAAATGAGCAAACTAAATTTGTAATATTTCTTCAGCGGCAGGAATGTTAGGAGGGTTGTCGTTTTAGTTGACATAAATCCAGATCCAGAGTTTCATTGCGATACAACAAGTCGTGTAGGTATAATTTTTGAAATCAGCAAGTCGGTCGAAAAATAAATCTTAACCGAGAATATTTTTAAACAATATTTTTTTACAGGATTATGCCAACTGCAATGTCTCGCTGAAATGGTTTCTGTCACAGATCAAAAAATAGTTTCTGTGTTTGGGAATAAAGCACCACACCAGTCAACTATTTCCCTCTGGTATTGTCAATCCATGCTAGGTCCACCCAAAACAGTAGTGACACAGCAAAACATTGATGCGATTCGTCAGCTAATTGAAAATGACCGTCGAGTAACCTACCGGGAGATAGAGGTTACATGATCCTACATAAAGAACTGAGTGTTTGGAAGATGATTTAACGTTGGATCCCTTATTTGCACAATGAAGAGCAAAAAATGGTTCGCGCCAATTGTTATCGAAAAACATTGGAACAATTCAACAAAAGAAGCTCAAACAAAATGTAGGTATAGTATTGTTAGTGGCTATGAATTTTGGATTTAAACCTACGAACCGGAAAATAAACGCCAATCTGCTGTGTGGGTGTTTCACGCTGAGGAAAAACCAATAAAAGTCATCCTCCTCGAAGTGTGTCAAATGGTCGGAACTTTTGTGTCAAAATCGGGTCTGCGAAGAACGGTTACTTCCGATTGGTATGTAAACGTTTGTTAACCAGAAGTTATCGTGCAACTACGACAAAGTAACACATAACGGCGAATTATCGTCCATCAGAATAATGCAAGAGCTCACACTGCCCAATAGACAAACGAGTTTTTGAAGCTTCAAAACATCGAGTTGTTAGACCAGCCACCGTATAGTCCCGACCGTACTCCCAACAACTTCTTCACGTTTCCAAAGATCAAGAATTCAATGCGTGGGCAGCTATTCCAGTCGCCAGAAGAACTTATCAATGTCTTTAAAACAGCGATTTTGCAGGTATCAACTGAAGAATGGAATAACTGTTTTATCAATTGGTTTGAACCTATGCAAAAGTATTACAATCTTGGTGAGACATTTTGAAAAGCAATTAAGTATTTTAAGTTTATATATTTTTTGTCTTTATATGTTATATGCAAAACTAAAAAGACAACCCTCGTACCAAGAACGAAAGGAATTTCGCATGCTGTAAATAAATTAAGGGTTTTTTCCATAATCGCGGGTTGCGGTCAACTAAATTGCCTATGGTTGCTTCAATGTAAAGGCTTCTTTAGATTATACTGCAAGAAAAGGTAGTAAAAGAGAGGTAAGTATAAGACATGAAATTTTCGAAAGTATATAAACAAGAATATATTAAATGACTTTAAAGAGAAATTGAAAAAATGTCACATCCAGCAACCTTTACATGAACTGTTGTACTGAGTAACTGCAGACCTTCTATAAGTCAGCATATAATCATAAATAGGGTTGTTTGAAGGGATTTAGGAGCAAAACCGTCTGACATAGTCACTGGCCGTACTGGAGTCTATTAGGCTTCAATACGATCGGAGACTTTCGATCGGGTTGTTTGCATACGTTTCACAAATTATTATTTTATAAACATACTTTCAGGTTTCCAATCGAGTTATTGTATAAATCAAAGTTACAAAAAATGAAACCTGAGCCAGTTCAGATAAGTGTACAACACGAATTTCAAAATATTGATGAAAAATAAAAACCTGAAAAGGAAATTTCATAAAACATAAATGCAATTTGGGCAAAAAAGACATATTGGCGCATATTTTAAAGGCAAACATATATGCGCATATTTTGAGTGCATTTAAAACGATAGTTAAAATATCAAAATCTAAGCACTTTTCTTGTGCCCTGTGTTATATTTTTTTTCGGTTAAGAAACCGGAATCATAGATTTTAATGAGGTTGACTTACTTGGGATTATATATTAATTCTTTAATTATACTGCTAAGTTTTTCTTCAGTCATTTCACCGAATGATAATTGTTTACCAATGCCAAGTGATTCTGATCTCATAGCGTTATTTCTTTGATCCCCAAGTATAGGCATAGCCAAAATAGGAACACCTAAATAAACTGTTTCTGTTAAACTCAATAATCCACCGTGGGTTATAAATAACTTTACATTTGGATGAGCTAAAACACAGAACGGAAATATCAGTATTATGCTTCATTGCTCAAGATAAATTGAAATTTAATATCTAATTCATTTATGCATAAAGAAATAAATTATTACCCTAAATTTATATGGAATATAAAAAGTCTATTTTGTTGTTTTATTTGTTAAATATTACCTATTGATATTTTAAATAGTTAATTATTTGAGCGAAAGGATATCATCCATTACTCAAATGTGGTCAAATGGTAATACCAGAGAAAGAAACACAAAGTCTCGTACCACAAAAATATTTAATAAAAAATCAGCAGTATTGACAACTAGTTTCGACCAACACGGTCATCTTCAGGTCTGTGAAAAAATATAAATAGAAAGATAATGAAACTAAAAGTAAGAGCTTAACAACTTACCAAATAACAAAGTGATACTAAAGTTACAAAAAGTATTTGGTAAGTTGTTAAGCTCTTACTTTTAGTTTCATTATCTTTCGATTTATATTTTTTCACAGACCTGAAGATGACCGTGTTGGTCGAAACTAGTTGTCAATACTGCTGATTTTTTATTAAATATTTTTGTGGTACGAGACTTTGTGTTTCTTTCTCTGGTATTAATTATTTGATACACAAAGTTAATATAGTTCTTATCAGAAATTTCTATTTATATTTCTAATTATATTCAAAACAATTGAAAAAAATACGCAATACGTAACCGTTATAAATATTATAAAATGATATATTTTGTTAATTTTAAACTGAGGTTGGACCAATTGTAATTCAAGGTAAAATTGGAAAAATACCAAATTTGGTCAAATCGAATTTAAAATTTTCTTAAAATTTAATTTGAAAGTAATTAGCTTTTTGGTGGACCCAGATTTTCGTTAACATTATGATTTCCAATTAATTGTTTACGGCTTTATCTTCAATCATAAACTAAATAGAGGAAGAGTTCAATGCTCTGAACGCGAGACGAGAGAGAGAGAGAGAGAGAAATAAAAAGAAACTATATGCAACCTCTTTCATATCTCTATTTAGCGGTTCGAGAAATAACATATCCCATTATTTTTCTTTCTCTGTCACACTCCAGTCTCGCATCAGTAGCACGAAAGGCCTTCTCTAGTAGGGTGGAATCATGTTTTAGTTCTGATAAAAAAATCAGGTACTTTATAAATTTGTTTTTTACATGATTCAAAAAGATGATTTGGTTGATTTAATGCTTGAAATAAATTTTATATTGTTATTGGAATACCGACGTTAAATCTTACCTAAAATATCTTGTTGTGGAAACCATTTACTCACTTTAACATTATCAGGTTTACCAGGTAACTGATCTTCATCCCATTTCCAAATAACTGTTTGGTTCAATGAACTTAGAACTTTGATAAATATTTGTTTTGTTTCTGGTTTCATCTGGGAACCTTTAACATGAGAACCAAGACTAAAATAAATTGCTCCATTTTTGGCGTTATCCAATAAGTTTTGCAAATCAGCTGGCAACTTTTTCTTCCCTAAAAAATTTTAATTAAAATTAAGTGTTTTTTTCCAAAAAGTATATAATATGGCAACTTTTAAAATTTTTCGATATTTAAGAATATAATAATTGTTTGGGAGCGGAAGATCCTGCGCAAAATCTTTGATGGAAAAAACTTAAATGGACAATGAACGAGAAAAACAAATAACGAGGTAACTGAGCTCTATCAAAAACCTAACATAAAAGCGTTAATTAAAGCGCAAAGACATAGATGGTTGGGCCATGTGTAGAGAATGATTCCATCTAGAATTCCCAGAATGGTACTGTCTAGTCCTCGGCAAGAAAAAGGAAGGCGAAGAGGAAGACAGAGGTCAAGATGGAGCAACGACGTTAAAGAAGATATGAAAATACTTAACGTAACGAATTGGGAAAGAAAAGCAACTGACAAAAGGGAGTGGACAAGAATAGTATACCAAATCATAGGCCTATATAATATAATATATATGTTATTCGCAATCGCCGAATTCGGGCAATGCCCGAAATATTTGGCCATTCCGCGTAACGGCCATTCCATATTACTCACTCCGCGAACCGCGCAATTCATTTCGGTCATTGGCCAAATGAATTTACTCATTCCGCGGAGCGGGCATTTCAATCTGCTCACTAGCCGATTTTAAGCTTTCAAGTGTCACTTCTTCAGGCATTGTGCATTTCATTTTGCACATTTCCCGGAAGGAGCAAATAGATTTAATCACTCTGCGGCGGAGTGGACAAAATATTACATGCGCATTACTCGAATTCTTGTTTGACCTTGTATCCATTGCATATCTACGTTGGCACTGCGTTATTTAAGCAGTTGTGCTCGTGCGGTAGCTAGTTTAATATATCAAAATAATTGAAAACAAAATACAAAAATGATGTCCGAAAAAAACACTCACGAAGCAGTTATGAGAGCGGCGTTTGAAAATAAACTTGAGGCCTTATTATGAAGTACGCAACAACATTGATATCTGAAGATATCTACCAGCAATATGTCGCCGAAACTAAAGAAGCCAAAGAACAAAGAAAAAATGGATTGGAACTAACTTCAAAGCACTACCGAAGACTTAACCGATTTGACGTAATGATGGTTGGTGAAAATGACAGGTTGGTTAAGAAGCAAGAGGATTCCAATTCCATTATTTACTACTGTCCCATTAAAGAAATGTACGATGTCTTGCACTCGGCACACTTAAAATTGAGCCATAAGAGGGAGAAAGCTATGGAAATGGAATTGAAACGAAAATACTGCAATATAACAAGAGAAGTGACGAAAATATATTTATCCTTATGTCAATCATGCGCTCTAAAGAAGAAATCTAAAGGAAAGGGTTTAGTTGTGAAGCCTATAGTGATGTCTGAACTGAATTCTCGTTGTCAAGTAAGTTTAAAACGCTCGTTGTAGGTAGATGGCAGATTTAATGAATATTTCAAAAATTTTCTAGGTCGACCTAATTGATATGCAGTCATAACCCGATGGAGACTACAAGTTTATCCTTAATTATCAAGACCATCTGAGTAAATTTGTTGTCCTCAGACCACTAAAAACGAAAACAGCTGAAAAAGTGACCGATGTTTTATTAGATATTTTTTGTCTATTTGAGGCTCCTAATGGCCGAGAATTTTGTAATAAGGTGAGTTAGTATTCTGACAACATTGCCTATACTGATTTTGATTTTTTGTCTTGATTCAAAGGTAATTCTCAGTCTCACAGAAAAATGGACAGACGTAAAAATAGTTCACGGAAAGCCTAGGCATTCTCAAAGCCAGGGATCTGTGGAGCGTGCCAATCAGGATGTTCGGGATAGCTTGGTTGCTTGGATGTCCGACAACAACACAAAGAAGTGGGCTGAAGGGCTTAGAATAGTGCAGAGTTCTAAGAACCGGAGCTTTCATGTTGGAATCAAGAGGACCCCTTATGAGGCCTTGTTTGGTACTAAACAGAAGAACGGCCTTTTAGATTCCAGTCTAGACAACACAGTTGCTAGACGTATTAACACAGAAGAAGAACTGGAGCAAGAGTTGCAGAATATAGATCAAAGCGTTAACAGGATTGACAATGACAAAGAAAAAGAAGATGAAGTAGCACCAGACCAATATGAAGAAAGCGAACTAGAAGATGGTAACACCACATGTCCGGTATGCAATACAGAATATTTTGTACAACATAATTGTATTGAGTGCAATGAACCCTGTCATCCAAATTGCATTGCTGGCTACAATTTCGAGGTGCCCCTCTGCTCTTTATGTGGTGTAAAAACGGCAATCGAAACTGAACGGCGGGGTTGTAAGCGTGGTCTAGAAAAGCAAGCACAGCAAATGTTGCGAAATTCCCAAAAGAAGTTTTCTCCCGCCGACGTTGGCGAAAATGTTTTAGTCAAGATTCTTGACGTTGATCGTGAACGACTTTCACTACGTAATGTGCTAGCAATTATACTACAGAGGAACGATTCTGATTTATACTTATTGGGAACAAAATATGGCAAATTGAAGAGACTGTTCTCCCGAAATGAATTTCAGATTGCACCGACTAGATTTCTCTTACTTGATGAGGTTCCGAATAAAACAATTGATGTTCGCGAAGCTGCGATGCTCTCTAGCGGATCCAAGCAAGGGTTTTTAAAGTGTGACTGCTCCAAAGGCTGTCAAAATAAAAGTTGCTCATGCAAGAGAAAGGGTGTTAAGTGCAACTCAAAGTGTCATAAGAGTACTTCATGTAAAAATAAATAGGTATACCCTATTTGTTTAAATACCAAATACAGATTTAAGTTTAAAATATGTTTCTATTTTATATGTATGAGAATTATTTTTTGTTTTTATATTGTTAAATATTAATGTTCCCTTTTTATTTATAATAAAATTTGTTGTATTTTCGTGATTGCTTATTTTAGGACTTCTGTTGCTTATCGCATTCCGCGGAGTAAATACAGCTATGTGCAAAATGAAATGCACAATGCCCGAAAGAGCGACACTTGAAAGCTTGAAATCGGCTAGTGAGCAGATTGAAATGCTCACTCCGCGGAATGAGTAAATTTATTTTGCCAGTGACCGAAATGAATTGCGCTATTCGCGGAGTAAGCAATATGGAATGCCCGTTACGCGGAATGTCCAAATATTTCGGGCATTGCCCGAATTCGGTGATTGCGAATAACATATACATACAATTTTAAGATATTATTTATTTAAAATTAATTTTTACTGTTTTATTTTATTTATTTAATGATTTTGTTATCCAAAATATATGGTTAAAAAAATATACTTTTCCGGCTTAATCTTTTGTCAAAGATAGCAAAGAAAGCTTCGCTTCCACCGGAATTCACCACTCGATTTTTTTTTGCATAAGAAATTCAACCAGAAGGTTTTAATAATGTTTTAATTATTGCACAAATGCTTTATTATTAAAGGCCAATGACCGAAATGAATTGCGCGGTTCGCGGAGTGAGTAATATGGAATGCCCGTTACGCGGAATGTCCAAATATTTCGGGCATTGCCCGAATTCGGTGATTGCGAATAACATATATAATTACTATTCAGATCTTGCATATTAAGATTTTAATGAAATTCTCATTAGAGGCGTTCAATTAAAAACGTAAATTGCGAGATGATCAGTATTTGTCCTGCTTTGTGTCTAATGATTTGAATGTGAGACGGTTAAAAACGGAAAGAAGGCTTTTTTAAATAAATAATTTATGAATTAAAGCAATATTAAATAGTATATTGAGTGGCAAGGGGTGAAACAAGACGATTCCTGACGAGGGCGAGAGTTGACTGCCCAATTATATCACATGCATTGAAACAGCGAGTTTTGATCTCTGTAGCCAGTCGAAGTAAGACTATTTCAGGCCAATGCAACTTGAAATAAAGACATTTGTTTCTGCCCTAGGAGACTGAAAGTTGCATTAGTCTGAAATTGTCTTATTTTGACTGGCAAAACAGAGATCAAACTAGCTGTTTCAATGCATTTGATGTGAACAAATTATTAAATCTACATAAGTAGTTCTTCCAAATTAACAGTGTTTTCACTAATATTGGCACTTCACCATGTGCCACACGTCGTTTGTTGTATACAACTAAGAAAAGCAAAAATCACAGTAAATTTTATAAAAATAACATTCAAAGTTCAAAGTAGAAATAAACAAAAGTTAGTAAAACATAATATCAACGTCAACAGAAAACGAATGAATTATTGGTTTTGAGTATTCACTAATTATTAGTTAATGTTTAGTCATTAAAAGATGATTAGCCAATTACAAGAATCCTTGATAACATTATTGTGGATGTGGAGTTCTCAACTGGTTATGAAACAGTGTTTGCCTTATTATAATTATATATTTAGCTTTGTCAATAATAGTAAAAAAAATTATATATAAAATTATTTTTCCGTCTCGTATTATATAAATATTAAAATTATTTATCTTTAAGTTTATCTGTATAAGTAAAACCTAAAGATTGTGACTTTGTTTTGATTAATAATTCGACATCGACCATTTTTTACAAATATTAATATTTTTGTATTGCTTAAACTTTTAGGATCTCTATACTTACCAGCATCTTTTGCAATGTGATATCCTCCAATATCAATCATATTTGGAACATGCGGTACTGCTGTACTAACACTTTCATGAGAGTTTGATAGAACTAAAGCAACATTTTTAAATAATTCTTCAACAGGTGGACAATCAGGAAAAAATTCTGTAAGCATTTTATTTGCATTTGGATAATTGAAAAAGTTCAAATTTACAGCTCCTACTATAAACATCAGCACATTTATTGAACGTTCCCAAAAGTTCATTTCATTAAACGAGAAAAATTTATTGGGTACATATGATGGTATGTTCGGATTTCCTAAAAAAAATATAATTGGTAAAAAATCTGCAGCTGGGCATAATACAAAAAATATCCCAAATTTCAAAACTAAGAGAATTAAACTAAGCAGCTTTGTACTGTAAGATAACGTCTTTATATAGAAATTTAACCGTTTAAAACAATGATGAGGGACTAATATAACTGGGAATAAATGTTTTTTAATTTAATAAAATAATGAGCCTAAAAAGAAGAATTAGTGATGAATCTACTGAGTAGGATCACGTTAAGATATCTAAACAACTGTAAATGTTTACAAGTAAATACACAAAATTTACTAGGAAATAGAAACATTGACAAATCGCATGGTTTTACCATGTATAAGGTACTACTTATTTCTTAAGCACGCTGATCTCTAGTCATTCATACCAGCTGCAATGTCTCACGTCCGGTCCGATGTGACATTTTTTTCCTTAATTTTTTTTTATTGTTTGTAGGTATACAAATTTTAATAATATTTTAGAAAGTTTTTTATATTTTCGCCGTGTTCTGTGTCTCTGTGTCATTCCGTGGAATTTGTAATCGAATTTAAACCTATTTCCCGACTACCTAGAGCTCTGAAATTTTCAGGATAGCTAAGAACTGAATGACAATGCATGTTTCAAGTGTGTTTAGGCATATACATAGATTTCGAAATTTATACCGAATTGATATTAAACATGATCTAAGTTGTGTATAGATAATATTATTTTGAAAGTTATTAAATAAATCGTTCGTAGCGTAGTTGGTTAGGTGGCGGATCAGTCCACTTGTAATAGTTCGATTACGCGACAGAGAAGTTTTTTTTTCTTTTTTTTTTTTTGTTCTTACATGTGAAAACAGTAATTATTATTTTAACTGGGAATAAAATAAACTGTTTTAGAAAGTTTTTAGATACAACTACCCTTGATTTTGTTAACAAGGAAACAATCTTCTCTATGATCAATCACAGCGTTGTATGACTTAATATTTTTGCAAAATCAGGGATGCTGTGCATTGTTGAGATGACACAAAATATGACCTATAAATCAGTAAAAAACTTTCTATTATAAAAAGTTCTTTTTGTAAATTGTGCTTATTTATGTGCTAATGACTAAAATTTAATACCAGCATTGACCTGAATGATAAGGTGATGATTGATAATCATTGACAATGGATACAGCATAGCGGAAGATAATCCCCATTTCTTTGGTGCCTTAAATTCGTTTAACTTTCTTAAATTAGCCAATTTTGAATTTTTGTTAAAAATGAGACCGAGCAAAAATTTTTTTTGGGCTTCGAAAATCCATTTAAACAATTTTGTGCGTTGTTTTCGAAAGGGTCTTAAACATCCTACTTACATTTTTTAACTTAATATACAGTTATGTAAAACTTAACCAACTAAATATTCTAAAACATCGTACATCCGTTTTAATAACATATTGACTAAACTAGGCAAAAGTTGTATTTTAACACATTTCCTGTTAAACTTTATATGCATATTTAAGATTTACTAGATGTTTCAAAAGTTAGCAGAAATAGCGATTTTCATCATACTTACCTACTACATCATTAACCCACTGAGCTTCTCCAACGGGACTTAAAAATATTACTGGTGCTTTATAGAACCAACCGAATGCAGCAAATGATACTGTAAAGAGATTTTCTGCAATAACAACGTCAAACTTTTCATCTGATTGGAGTAGCTTCTTTACACTTTCACTATCAAATGCATTCTTTGAACATGCGTACCCAAAATAATTCATCATTGGAACATTTAAAAATGGGTTTGATTTTTCTAAGTCAAAGTAGTTAAAGTTTTCACCACGTAATGCTAGAAGAAGTAATGTATAATGTAGGTTTTACTTAAATATATAAAATTTGTGAGTTTAACTTACATCAGTTTTTTAAATTTTGTTTATTAAAGTGAAACTTTTATAGAATCGTTTTAAGTGCATGTCGCATGTCGGTCGAACGCCGAGTAGGTATAAAGTATAAAGTAGGCGGCGCCTATAGTTTAATACAAAAATGTACGGGAGTGAGCAGATCTGCTAATGATAACAATCCTACTATTCGTATTAATACGAACTTCGACTAAGTAAGGATCTACGACATGTAACGTCGACGGTTATATTGTACCTATTGGTATTAATACGAACTTCGACTAAGTAAGTATCTACGACATGTAACGTCGACGGTTATATTGTACCTATTCGTATTAATACGAACTTCGACTAAGTAAGTATCTACGACATGTAACGTTTTAAAAATTTTACAGTCGTAAATAATACTTTTTGAAACTGAAAGATGGAACTTGAGCAATAAATTATGTAACATATATTAAATAAAATATCTTTTAAAATTAATCAACACTTTCATTTTTAAACAAATAAACTTTGTAATTATCCTACCCTTGTTATATATATTCATTTCATTCTTTTGTCGATTTACTGAAGTTTTCACTTCTATCGTGTGTGAATCGCACACACACCTTTTGATTTTGATTTCGATTTTGATTTCAATTTCGATTTCGATTTTGATTTTGATTTCGATTTTGATTTCGATTTCGATTTCGATTTCGATTTCGATTTCGATTTCGATTTCGATTTCGATTTCGATTTCGATTTCGATTTCGATTTCGATTTCGATCTCGATTTCGATTTCGATTTCGATTTTGATTTCGATTTTGATTTTGATTTGATAAAGCGATTTTTATACCCTTAATGGAATATGATTCGAAAAATTTTTAGTTAAATGTCTATAGTGTAAAAAAAGTTTCACTTTTACCGTGGTTTCATAAAACCACACAATGCTTTTTTTATTGAAAGTATAGTATAAAAATAATATAAAATATGAATTTAATGTTATCTGTATACATAAAAGGAGATGTTCCCACTGACTGACGTATAGACGCACGCACAGCCGTAACCACTGATGGTAGAAACGTGTTTGGACAGATGTTTATTTTTATAATGTAATAATAATAATAATAATAATAATATTTATTTCGAAAATAATATACATATACAAAGACATTATATACATACTCAGAACGAAATATTCGTCATATCACAGTTTCCACAAACAATTTTTAATTATAAATTAATTTCCATAAACTCATTTACAGTGTATGGTTCAATATTCAATAAAGTTTCACGTACAGTTCTTTTAAATTGTACCAAACCTTGTATACTTCTGATACGATGAGGTAATTTATTAAAAAATTTCATACACGAATACTTTACACCTTTTTCTGTTACTGTCAGCCTATGTATAGGGTACACATATTTTAGTTCTCTATTATTATATGAATGTGTAGGTAAAAATGTAGTAAATAAGTGTTTATTTTTAAAAAGATAGAGCAAACATTCTTCAATGTAGACTGCTGGAACAGTTAAAATTTTGTTTGCTTTAAGCACCCCTCTACAAGAGGTCTTAAATTTCAATTTTTTAATAGTTCTTAAAGCCCTTTTTTGACACACAAAAATTTTTTCCATCTCATTACTGCTTCCATAAAACAGTATTCCATATCGAACCAACGATTCAAAGTTTGAAAAATAAATTATTTTTAAACCTTCTTCATCTATATACTGTGCTAGTATTCTTAAAGTGTAACAAACTGAATTTAATTTTTTATTAAGTTCTGATATATGGGATTCCCACGATAAAGTTGATTCAATTGTTATACCCAAAAATTTGGTTTTTGAACACAGAGTAACGTCTGAGTCGCTCAATTTAAAGTTATTTGGATGTTCAAATCTGGACCTATTTGTTTTAAAGAGCATACAATTTGTCTTTTGTTTATTTATGAGTAATTTCTCATTTGTAAACCAATTCAATAAAGTTCCAAAGATATAATTTGAATCATTTAATAATGTGTTCCAATTGTCTGCCAGTATTAAAACATTAGTGTCATCGGCATAGTTTGTGATGAAGCTGTTCACAGTATTAAGACAATTTGGCATGTCGTTTATATATAGAATGAAAATTATCGGCCCAATTATACTACCTTGGGGAATTCCTATTTTAACAGGTTTAATTTCAGACTTAACATCTAGGTTCTCCTTATTAATTATTACTCGCTGTGATCTTCCCGATAAATATGATTGAAACCACTCAAAGATGGCTCCATTTATTCCATACATACTTAATTTTTTCAGAAGTATTTCATGACTTACACAGTCATATGCCTTAGTTAAGTCCAAAAACAAACCCATTATGAGCTCATTTTTCTCCAGTCCTTGTAAAATATTTTGTATAAACTCGTCTATAGCTGTTTGAGTTCCCTTATTTTTAAGGTATGCATGTTGGCCTTTATAAAAAAAATTGTTACTTAACATATATTCCATTAACCTATTGCTTACACATTTCTCAAATATTTTTGAAAAACTAGGCAATAAGCTAATTGGGCGATAATTTCCAACTTTTTCAACATCACCTTTTTTATATAAAGGTCTAACAACTGACAATTTCAACCTATCTGGAAACACTCCCGTTTTTATTGAAATGTTCACAGCATATGTTAATGGTGAGAGAATTTCGTTTACACACAACTTTATAAGCGATGTTGAGATCTCATCATCACCACTGCTTTCTTTATTTTTCAAACTTTTTACTATCGATACAATCTCAGTCTCGGTTACAGGTTTTACAAACATTGACTTATTTGTTTGTGGTACATAAGATACATATATATCATTCGATAACTGAGCAACTAAATCTAATGCACAATTTAAAAAGTATTCGTTAAAACTATTTGCAACATCTACAGCTTCTCCTGGTACCTGACAGTCTTTTTGCTTGTTTGTGGTACCCTTTATGTCATTTATAATTATAAACACCCACTAAAAAGGTATTTTGGGAAACTTTAATCATGAAGGGGTGAAACAAAGGTTTAAAGTTTAGATGTTTTTTTTTTAAATCGGCACCGTTTTTATAAAAATTGAAATTCAGACTCTTCAAAATATTTCAAAACTAGGGTTGAAAGTTTATAAGTACGGAAAAATCTTTAAATTACCACCGATTTTTACAAAAATAAGAGGTTGAAACTTTGTATCGATAATTTTTAAAAATTATTTCGTTTTCTATGAAGATTATTTAGCGAGCTATTACTGATAAAATTTTAAAAATCATGAAAAATTTTGTTAAGAATCCTGAAAAAAAAGCTGAAAATCGTAAAAAGTTGTTGAAAATCGGAACAAAATTGTCAAAAATTATAAAATATCTTAAAAAACGTAAATAATTGTAAGAAATTTTTGAAATTCTTAAAAAATGGATGGGAATGGTTACAAAAGTGTTAAAAATCATAAAAAAAATGTTGAAAATGTTGACAATCGTGAAAAATTGACGAAAATCTTGAAAAAAATGTAAAAAAATCCAGAAAAATTGTTCAAAATCGTGAAAAAACTTTGAAAATTGTAAAAGTCGTTAATAATCTTTAAAAAATTGGTAAAAATCGAAAAAATTATGTTGAAAATCTTAAAAAACAACTTTGCAAATCGTGAAAAGTTTATGAAAATCGAAAAAAATTGTTGGCAACTTAAAAAATTGTTGAAACGATGAAAAAAAGTTAAAAATGATAATAAAATTATTGAATATCGTGAAAAATTTTCGAAAATGTATAAAAAATTAATAAAGTGGGTTATTATATAAATAAGGTGTCAAAAAAAAATGGAGATAAATTGAAAAAAAAATGAAAAGAAAACAGAAAAAAATAAAAAACTAGCAGAATTGGAACAAATTGAAAAAAATAAAATAAAAAGAAATAGATAAAAATGTAAAATGGGCAAAACCTAAAAAAACAGAAAATAGATCAAAAATTGTAAATAAAAAAAAATGGAAAAAAACAATTAAAAAATGAACAAAAACTTAAAAATTACAAACTACAATAAAAAAAAATCTTCAAAAATAAATAATAATAAAATCATGGAAATTAATAAAAAAACAAGAAAAACCCAAAAACATTGGAAAAAAAGAAAAAAATAATAATTGTTATAGGCGAAACGAAGTTCGCAAGGTAAGCTAGTATAAAATAAACTGACGTTCATAACGTACTTACAATAAAATTTAAAAAAAAATTGTTTACATAATTACCATTTAAAGCTTTCGTACAGTCTGATATTATAACATATTTAAAAGTGCCTTTTCCTTGAGGTGGTTTATCTGTAAACGAACTAATCATTGTGACATTATGACCAGCATCAACTAATCCTTGAGCTAAACTATGTCCAAGAATGTAATGGCTTTTAGATGGCAAAGAAAATACCATTAGTATCTTAGCACTTTCAGATCCATTTATCCAGTAACATAACAATAATAAACACAATCGTAGTGAATTCATCATACTTTCCTATATTTACGTATCTAAAGAATGTATGTATAACTCTTCGTATGGTACCTATACATACAATTCGTCGTTTGGTACACAACCACAACCCGTTCTTTAGACAGTCTAGTCTAGACAGTCTCGGTCTCGACTGGCGTGCTGGGACTGCTGGGTGCTGATTATATTATAATTATAAATAAAAAACAGCTTTGTTATAAACATAACTTAGATATTAGTGCCTGGGTCAAGCTAGTCAAATTTGCTGTTGTTAATATGATATTTTTAATAGAAGTAGTATTTAGTAGTTTTTATATGGTACACTGACTATTGTTAAACAAATTAATTTAGTGATAATTTTATAAGATAAATTGTTGTATAAACACTATTCATATAAACTTAGTACGTAGTAAACACAAAAATTTTATCTGGTCCAACAAATTATGTAATTAAAGGTAATTAGGTATTTAATGTGCTATGATTTGTTTTTAATTACAACAGATTTTGGAAGTTTCATAACAAATAGCCAATATTATTGACCTAACTATTCTAAACACTTTAATCAAGGGTAATATAACAAGACCTTGATTATAGTCGGCTATTTTTGTGGTATCTAGATTTTGAGAATATTTTAGTACCAATTTGTTGAGACATAATTTGACATTAATAATCTGATTAAAGCCCGAGAGCTTTAGCTCGAGGGCTTTAATCTTTGATTATTAATGTCAAATTATGTCGAAACAAATTGTAAAATATTCGAGAATATTAGCAACAACAAAAATAGCAGACTATTAATCAAGGTCGCGTTATATTTAGGAAGATTATTTCCTGAGAAGATAAATTTTTGACATTTATATTTGACGTGACTATTTCTCTAGTGCAATAGTCGCTGATAATTGATTCTGATTGTTCCGATTTCAAAAAATTTTGACATTCTATTGGTTAATTTGAATCGAAGAAAATTTATACTTTCTCCATTAATATTTTTTACTCAAAATGCATCAAATACGTTACATATTTACATATTTATATATTTTACATATTTACATATAATTGTAGGCAATTCCGCGTAAAAAGTCAATAATGTTTCGGTTTTTATAATCATTAACTAAATTTTTGATTCTCCTGTCTGCGTCGACATACTTTTTTTTTTAAGTTGTGGTTCATTTCCAGCAAAAAATTGTTCGTAAAAAACATCTCTTCCTCTCTGAATTTTCTTTAAACTGCTTATTAATTTCCAAATCGTGGGATGGCTCATTGATAATTCTGTCTGCAGTCGTCTATGGTCTGCCTCTGCATGATTATTCGTTCTGTCCGTATCAGTCAGGACACGATTGTGGACAGACCAGATTTCTGGAGGAAACATTGGAGATCTTCTTCCATTGCCTCGACGATTTGGGCGTCCTACATAATTATCCTCGAACCATTGAAGTAACGGTTCCAGTTCTAGAGGCAATGTAGTGGATACCTCGTCGATGGCGCTATCCAAATCTTCTATAGGGAGAAATGCCAAAGAAGTGATCATGCGTGCATGTAAAGCAAAATCAGCTTCATTGTTATATCTCCCTATTAGATGAAGAGTATATCAATATTTGTTATTGTTTGCTTAGCCATTGTTGATATAAAATTAAACGTTTCACAATTGGTCTATAGGCCAACCAAATTAGCTTTTTTTTTCAAAAGAATTGTATAGACGGGTATGAAAGTTGAAATGTATATATAGTATGATATATTACAAAAACCTTCTCATCTATACAATTATGTCCAAAAAAGAGTGATTTTTTCGTAACTTTCTTGGATTCTTGGTCTACTATTACATATACCAGATGTTACTGCCTTGTAGGTACTGACAAAACTCTACCTACGGGGCTCTGGCTTTTAATATAAGAATATAAAACTTTAATGCCTTTAAATATGTATATTTTTTAAATGATTAAATGTCCAATAAGCTTTTTAAGAAAGTAATGTTTTGACTATAAAACAACTTTTCAAAATTTTAATTAGACTGGTTAGACTAAATAAGTGAAAAAAAAACGTATTAATTTTATACAGAACTAGCTGTACCCGGCGCGCGTTGCTACGCCATCAACTAATAAAATAAATTTAAGAAAAATAAAAGAGAAGAAGAGATAGGGAAGGAAAGAAAATTTATAGTTTTGTTTTACTTATCGCACCAATAATATTTTAAGAACTTTTATTTGTACGAATTCGTATAGATATCTATTAAAATCAGTATTGAACTTGATACATGGAAGCGCCACCTGGTGGTAACTTCCATTAATACGAATATCATATTCATCTTACCCATTAAAAATACATCATCGTACTGATTTTCGTGACAATCGGTTGAACGGAGCAGAAGTTGCTACTCTGCAGCGCCACCTGGTGGCGATTGGCATCAATGAGCATATCATACAAATCTTCTCCGTGGAAAAATACATATACATACCAATTTTCATGACAATCGGTTGAACGGGACTGAAGTTGCTACTCTGCAGCGCCACCTGGTGGCGAGTGGCATCAACGAACATATCATACAAACTTTCTCTGTGGAAAAATACATATACATACCAATTTTCATGACAATCGGTTGAACTGGACAGAAGTTGCTACTCTGCAGCGCCACTTGGTGGCGAGTGGCATCAATGAGCATATCATACAAACTTTCTCCGTAGAAGAATACATATACATACCAATTTTCATGACAATCGGTTAAACGGGACAGAAGTTGCTACTTTGCAGCGCCACCTGGTGGCGAGTGGCATCAATGAGCATATCATACAAACCTTCTCCGTGGAAAAATACATATACATACCAATTTTCATAATAATCGGTCCAGTAGTTTTTGAGTTCATTAAGTACATACAGACATAAGACAAACATTCGTTTATATATATATATATATATATAATAAACAAAGTGCCAAGAAAATGCGTATTAATATAAACAAAAGAGGAAAATTATTGGGCATGTACGCAAAAAGGATCAATAAGGCCACGAATAGGAATGGTAACCGCAGACATGCATGTTTCTGGCTTAGAACGACTCAAACACAATGAGTCCGTTTTGCCAACGTTGCGACGCAGGTTGCTAGCCGAAAACCCATTGGCACAGCTGGCCGAAAGCACAAAATGGCGATAGGACTCCTGTGTGAGCTTTCGTTGTTTTTGTGTTTTTATGTTTCTTTACACATGTTTCCCCAACATTCTTTGCTCCCAAGTACCCAACACTTTTGCTAGCCAAGTGCAATACATATACATACCAATTTATATATATATATATATATATATATATATATATATATATATATATATATATATATATATATATATATATATACGTGAAGGTATTAGTGACTGTTTAAATCTAAAGATTGTAATTCTTGGAGATGCAGTCAAGTTATAGGCTCTTATAAGAAAACTCTTTGAAGTGTTTTTTTCGTCTAGCTTTCGAACTTTATTCAATTCTTTATCAAGACGTTCTATAAGTTAAAGAAATATTGTTAAATACAAATATTTTTTTAAAAAGAAAATTTAAACTTACTCTTCTTGAGGTTAACGTAGAAATTGCTAAAAAATGTTAACCTCAAGAAGAGTAAGTTTAAATTTTCTTTTTAAAAAAATATTTGTATTTAACAATATTTCTTTAACTTATAGAACGTCTTGATAAAGAATTGAATAAAGTTCGAAAGCTAGACGAAAAAAACACTTCAAAGAGTTTTCTTATAAGAGCCTATAACTTGACTGCATCTCCAAGAATTACAATCTATATATATATATATATATATATATATATATATATAGATTTCGCTATAAAATAGAAAGATGGCCTAAACGGGTAAGCTAAGCGAGAATCTAAAAAAAACGCCAAGTTTACTTGAATTCTTAGCTTAATTTACATTAATAAATAGGATATTTATCAACGTATAAAATAAAACACCAATTGAATTTTATTTAACAAGTATATTCATTTTGTATTAAAAATACAAAAACCTGTTTTGCCCGCATATTCGCCACAAACTGGCATCCCGTTCTGGGTATAATAGGTAAGGTTACGTTGTTTTTAACGCTTATACTCTCTTAATTACTTAAGTAAGTATAAAAATAACAAATTTAACCATTGAACTCTATTTTCATCACAAAACTTTGGTAACAATCACCATTAATCGCAGGAAAGCAGCTTACCACGTAATAAGAAAAGAAATATATCAAATATTTAACTGGTAATCGAAGAGAAGGGAAGTGTTGGTAGAAAAAAAATGTTATGACTCAAAAATTTGGGACAATGCACAGGGTTTCTCATAAGAAAAAAGAAAGAGTGTACCTATCTGATCGCTAATATCCATTAATGGGAAAGCAAAAATATAAGAAGAAGATGATATTAACTGGATACATTTTATGGAAATTATAATAAAAATCAATAAATTTCAATAGTAGCATCATTTAATTTTAAGACTTTTTCACTTTTTGTTTTTTGCTATTTTTTTTACAAAAACTTTTGAACATTTTAATAATAAAATATATTGGTGTTATAAACACTATACTCCAAAATATTATTATATCTAATAGTAAATATTTATACAATGGTAAATCAGCACCAGATACTCTCAAATGCGGAGCACCTTTATGACGAATAACATATTCTACCCAATAAACTGCTGTATCCAGGGGATGTAAAGGTCTATCTCGAAGCAGGACTGATCTTTGTTTCACATTATTTGAGTACCTAAAATAAGAAGAAAATGCATTATATTAGAAAATATAATTTAGAAAAATATGATTTTATCTCCATTCGTTTATATAACGAACGGAGCGTTATGACAGTCTTATAATAAAAAGATGAAAAATGATACAAGTATCTTGCGTAATGCTGACAATCTCCAGGTAGATACCTAGATTTTTGCATGGTTAGAATTTCCTAACACAAATGCACATGATGCATTAAATAAAAAATTAAAAAATATTTCATACCATCATGCATATTTTGGTAAACAAGCTATTTAAGCGCATATTTGAAAGGCAAACTAGGCATTAAACTCAAAGTTTTTTTCTTGTGCCCTGTCTTATATTTTTATTCGATTAAGAAACCGGAATCATAGAGTTTAATCAGGTTAACTTACATGGGGTTATATATTAATTCTTTAATCATACTGCTAAGTTTTTCTTCAGTCATTTCACCGAATGATAATTGTTTACCAATGCCAAGTGATTCTGCTCTCATAGCGTTATTCCTCTGATCCCCAAGTACAGGCATAGCCAAAATGGGAATACCTAAATAAACTGTTTCTGTTAAACTCAATAATCCACCGTGGGTTATAAATAACTTTACATTCGGATGAGCTAAAACACAGAACGAAAATTTCAGTATTATGCTTAATTGCTAAAGATAAATTGAAATTTAATATCAAATTCATTTATACACACAGAAATAAACTATTACCATTAATTTATATGAAATATAAAAAGTCTATCTAGTTGTTTTATTTGTTAAGTATTACTTACTCATATTTTAAATAGTTGATTATGTGATACACAAAGTTAATATACTTAGTTCTTATCATTCTTATTTATATTATGTTCAAAACAGCAGCTTAAGAATTGAAAACAAAACTCCGCAATACGTAACCGCTCTAAATATATTACAATAATATATTCTGTTAATTTTAAACTGAGGTTGGACCGATTGTATTTCAAGGTAAAATTAAAAAAATACCAAATTTGGTCAAATCGACTTCAAAATCTTCTAAAAATCTAATTTGAAAGTAATTAGATTTTTGGTGGACACAGATTTTCGCTAACATTATGATTTCAAATTAATTGTTTACGGCTTTATCTTCTATCATAAACTAAATAGAGGAAGAGTTCAATGCTCTTAACGCGAGACGAGAGAGAGAGATAAAAAGAAACTATATGCAACCTCTCTCATATCTCGCACTAATTGGTAGGTAATTGGATGCGCATCTTCCACTTAGCGGTTCGAGAAATAGCATATCCCATTATTCTTCTTTCTTTGTCACAGTTCAGTCTCGCATCGGTAGCACGAAAGGCCTTCTCTAGTAGGGTGGAATCATGTTTTAGTTCTGATAAAAAATCAGGTACTTTATAAATTTGTTGTTTACATGACTCAAAAAGATGTTTTGTTAGCTTTAATGCTCGAAATAAATTTTGGAATACCATGACGTTAAATCTTACCTAAAATATCCTGTTGTGGAAACCATTTACCCACTTTCACATTATCAGGTTTACCAGGTAACTGATCTTCATCCCATTTCCAGATAACTGTTTGGTTTAATGAACTTAGAACTTTGATAAATATTTGTTTTGTTTCTGGTTTCATCTTGGAAGCTTTAACATGAGAACCAAGACTAAAATAAATTGCTCCATTTTTGGCGTTATCTAATAAGTTTTGTAAATCGGCTGGCAACTTTTTCTTCCCTAAAAATTTGAAGTAAAAGAAATGTGAAATAACAAAGCAAATTTTTAATTTTATTAATTGATTTAAAAAGCAATCCATTGCATGTGAAACTCGAAGGAAAGCAATTAACAATTTTACACGCATGAACGAATAGTGGGTTATTAGATGGGTGTGACTTGTTATTAGACTTTAAATACTGACATTGACTATTACAAAACAGGAGTAGAATTTAACGACCAAAAAGCGATTTGATGGCTAGGCATTCATAGCTTAGATGTTAGAGCTTCAGCGCGTAGAGTCTCGCTGGATGCGACATTTTTTCAATTTTTTCTTAATGTCATTTAATATATTCTTGTTTGTACACTTTCTAAAAACATTCGAAAATCCCATGAGAGATACTTTAAATAATCGTTTACTATATAAACGGTGATATTTTCAAAAACTGTTTATCTGTATATGTAGAACCTAAAGATTGTTACTTTGTGTTTGATTAATAATCCGACATCGACCATTTTTTACAAATATTATTATTTTTTATGGCTTAAACTTTTAGGATCTCTATACTTACCAGCATCCTTTGTAATATGATATCCTCCAATATCAATCATATTTGGAACATGCGGTACTGCTATACTAACACTTTCATGTGAGTTTGATAAAACTAACGCAACATTTTTAAATAATTCTTCAACAGGTGGACAATCAGGAAAATATTCTGTAAGCATTTTATTTACATTTGGATAAATAAAAAACTTTGAATTTACAGCTCCTACTATATACATCAGCGTATTTAATGAACGTTCCCAAAAGTTCATATCATTAAATGTGAAAAATTTATTGGGTACATATGATGGTATGTTCGGATTTCCTAAAAAATATACACATTTCCTGTATAACTTATATATTTAAGATTTACTAGATATTTCCGAAGGTAGCAAAAATAGAGATTTTCATCATTACTTACCTACTATATCATTAACCCACTGAGCTTCTCCAACGGGACTTAAAAGTATTACTGGTGCTTTATAGAACCAACCGAATGCAGCTAATGATTCTGTAAAAAGACTTTCTGCAATAACAACGTCAAACTTCTCATCTGATTGGAGTAGCTTCTTTACACTTTCACTATCAAATGCATTCTTTGAACACGCATACCCAAAATAATTCATCATTGAAACAGTTAAAAATGGGCTTGATTTTTCGATGTCAAAGTAGTTAAATTTTTCACCACGAAATGCTAGAAGAAATAATGTAAGATATATTAAAACGTAGATTCTACTTATATATAAAAATTGTGTGTATAACATCAAACTTATTTTAATTTTAAAAATTTTGTTTATTATTGAAACTAGCGTATAAAAACAATAAAAAATATGAATTTAATTTTATCTGTATACATAAAAAGAGATGTTCCCACTGACTGAAGTATAGACGCTCGCTCAGCCGTAACCGCCGATGGTAGAAACGTAAAATTTGAACAGATATCTAATTTCATATTGTGAACACACACTAAAAAGGAATTTTAGAAAAATTTAACCCTGACGGGGTGAAATAAAGGTTGAGAGTTTATATGGAAAAGTTTTTAAATCGACACCATTTTTTATAAAAATTGAAATTCAGACTTTAAAATATTTTATTGAAGATGTGTTTTATGGTTTATTAAAATTCAGACCCTGAAAGGGTGAACAAGCGTTCAAAGTGTAAACGGAAAAATCTTTAAATCGGGACCAATTTTTATAAAATTGGAAATTCAGACTCTTCAAAATTTTCCATTAAACAAGCACGCATTTAATGGTTTATTAGAATTCACACACTGAAGGAGTAATATAAGAGTTGAAATTTTATATGGAAAAACCTTTAAATCGGCACCGATTTTTATAAAAATTGAAATTTAGACTCTTAACAATATTTCATTAACCACGTGTTTCGTAGTTTATTAAAATTTATACCATGAATGGGTGACATAAAAGTTTATATGAAAAAATCTTTACTTAAATTGGCTCCGATTTTTATAAAAATTGAACTTCAGACTCTTAAAAATATTTCATTGAACACTTGTTTAATTAGATTAAGATTAAAATTAACAGCCTAAGGGTGCAATTAAGGGATTAAACTTTTTATGGATAATTTTTAAAAATTAATCCGTTTTCTACGAAATCTACTAAAAAGGGACAAAAACGTAAAAACTACAAACTGCAATGAAAAGAAATCGACAAAAACAGTTATAAAATCATGGAAATTAATCGAAAAAACAAGAAAAAGCACTAAAAATTGAAAAAAAAGTAAAATGAAAAATATTGTTAGGTGATACGAAGTTCACCGGGTTTTTAGTTACTACTTGATTCATGATGTACTAATTTTAAAACCTTTCAAATACCGTGCAATAGTTACTGAGTTCAATCCCCAACAAACCCGACATGTACCAATGTGACTTTTTGGAGACATAACTAAATTGTCTAACACCTAAAAACACGAAGCACGCACGGTAAAGGAAAACATCGTGATGAAACGTGGAATAAATTGTCTGAAATCACCAACTCGCAGTAAGCAAGAGAATTGATTAAATGCTCATTCCTTCTCCTTGTAAGAAGAGGTCTTTGGCTTTAGAGTGGGACAGTAATGGGCTAATTATTATGTTTTTATGTTATAAATCGTTATTAACAAATTAACTTAACTGCAGAGCTTATTCTGTTGATTTTTGTGGTATTTCTTGAAATATCTTCCACATTGGTGACCAGACCCTAATCAAATTTGTATGGGACCACACGGACACTCTACTCTTTTGAATGCAAAAAGATTTTTTCAAATCTGATTATAAATACCGGAGATATTCGGTAACATATATAAAAAGAATAAGGTCAAACTGAGACCCTTCTCCTTATTTCCTGGAATATGTTTCACATTGATTACCAGACCTTAACCAAATTTCTATGGGACCAATGGGACACTCTACTCTTTTGAATGCAAAAAGAATTTTTCAAATCGGATTATAAATACCGAAGATACTCGGTAACATATATAAAAAAAAATATGGTCAAACTGAGACCCTTCTCCTTATTTCCTTGAATATCTTTCACATTGATGACCAGACCTTTACCAAATTTCTATGGGACCAATGGGACACTCTACTATTTTGAATGCAAAAAGAATTTTTAAAAATCGGATTATAATACCGGATATATTCGCTGAAATGATAATTTTTGTGGTATTTCTTGGAATATCTTCCACATTGATAACCGGACCCTAATAAAATTTCTATGGGACCACACGGACACTCTACTTTTTTGAATGCAAAAAGATTTTTTTAAATCGGATTATAAGTACCGGAGATATTCAGTAACGTATATAAAAAAATATGGTCAAACTGAGACCCTTCTCCTTATTTCCTTGAATATCTTTCACATTGATGACCAAACCTTAACCAAATTTTTATGGGACCAATGGGACACTCTAATATTTTGAATGCAAAAAGAATTTTTAAAAATCGGATTATAATACCGGATATATTCGCTGAAATGCTAATTTTTGTGGTATTTCTTGGAATATCTTCCACATTGATAACCGGACCCTAATTAAATTTCTATGGGACACGGACACTCTACTTTTTTGAATGCAAAAAGATTTATTTAAATCGGATTATAAGTACCGGAGATATTCAGTAACGTATATAAAAAAAATATGGTCAAACTGAGACCCTTCTCCTTATTTCCTTGAATATCTTTCACATTGATGACCAGACCTTAACCAAATTTCTATGGGACCAATGGGACACTCTACTCTTTTGAATGCAAAAAGAATTTTTTAAATCGGGTTATAAATACCGGAGATATTCGGTAACATCCATAAAAAAAAAATAAAAAAAAATATGGTCGAATTGATAACCTTCTCATTTTTTGAAGTCGGTTAATAGTTATTTATGTATCCAGGGAGTTATGAGGATGTTAATTATCGAGGGCAACAGGTTGCAATCCCGAGGGACGCTAGTCCCGAGGGATTGTTAAGTTGCACGAGATTATTAACATCCAATAACTCGCGTGATAGATAAATAATTTTATTTCATACTAATTAAATGTGAAAACCAAAATTTTCTGGTTTTCAAAATTAAACCAACGTTTTTTAATAATTAAGTAGGCAGGATTACTATGGATATATCGACTGACAAATTTGTAAATAAAAATTTGTAAAATTCATTAATTTGTAAAAATGAATGAAAACATGGAGAAAAGTGAGATTTCAGGCGATTTATTAAAAAAAGCTGAGGAAGCTCGTGCTGTACTAATACCGACAAAGTCAGAACCGAAATATAAAAAAGAATATGACAAGTTTCTACAGTGGCTGAAAGTTAACCGTATTGAAAAGAAAAATATAACTGAAACCATAATGTTGGCGTACTTTCAAGACATGGTATGTGTTTATTCTTCCACGTTCTAGCATAAGTGATATTGATTTACTTTTATTACAGTCTGAATCGTACAGTCCTAATTCCCTGTGGACTAAGTGGTCCATGTTAAAATCAATGATGGTAATTTATAATAATACTGATGGGAGTAAGTTTCATGAACTGGAAGCGTTTCTCAAACGAAAAAGTAAAGGCTATGAACCAAGAAAGTCAAAAGTGTTCACTAGGGATGACGTTGTTAAATTTTTGAAGAATGCTTCTTATAAAACACATTTGTTACACAAGGTAATGCATTAAACCGTAAAGTATTGCACATTTATTGCTCTATTGTACAGGTGGTTCTGATTATGGGTTATTTCGGAGGCTGCAGAGGTCAAGAACTTCTAAATATGAAGATTAATCATATTGAAGATAGGGGCTCAGTTATGGTGGTTGATATTCCAGAAAGTAAAACAGATATCCGTAAGAAATTTACAATTGTAGAAGAAAATGAGTTTTCCGCATTAAGCCTGGTGAGAAAGTATATGTCTCTACGTCCATCGGGTCCAGAAAGATTTTTTCTAACGTATCGCGAACAGCGTTGCACAGTTCAGCCCGTTGGAAAAAATACATTCGGAAAAATTCCTAGCAAAATTGCTAGTTTTTTGGGTTTGCCAGATCCCGAAGCTTTCACCGGACATTGTCTGCGGCGGACTTCCGCGACTGCCTTGGTCAATGCAGGAGCAAATATGACGACGTTGAAAAGACATGGTGGATGGCGAAGTTCAGCTGTAGCAGAAGGGTATTTGGCCGATAGCATGGAATTAAAGAACAAAACTGCAAGAATGTTAGCTGGCGTGTCAGATGAAAAAAGTGAGGCATCAACATCATGTCTGACTACAGTAATAGACAGTAGTAATAGTTTAACGAAAAATTCTTGTAATTCGGGCAACAATTTCAGTGGGAAATTCGACAATTGTAAATTTATTTTTGTAAATACATTAGAGGGAGTTAAGGATTTATAATTGCCCAAGGGAGTTATGAACATGTTTATAGTTACGGTAACTAAGGATTTATTTGTTTATAATGTATTAGTATGAAATAAAAAATGTAACATGTTTCTATATTTGTTTACATAATTACCATTTAAAGCTTTCGTACAGTCTGATACTGTAACATATTTAAAAGTTCCTTTTCCTTGAGGTGGTTTATCTGTAAACGCACTAATCATTGTGACATCATGACCAGCATCAACTAATCCTTGAGCTAAACTATATCCAAGAATGTAATGGCTTTTAGATGGCAAAGAAAATACCATTAGTATATTTGCACTTTCAGATCCATTTATCCAGTAACATAATAATAATAAACACAATCGTAGTGAATTCATCTTTACTTCATATTTTTACGTATCTGAGGATTGTATCTATAACTCGTCGTATGGTATACAACTCGTCGTTTGTTACACAACTAGTCTTTTATACTGTCTCTACTGAAGTGCTGAGTGCTGATTATAGTTATTAACATAACTTAGATATTAAAATTTGCAGTTGTAAATATATATCTATATCATCTACGATGGCTATCAACAAACGTGTACCATTAATTGAGATTTTGATTTTTGCTTCCCTCACTGCTTTATCTAGATCTAATTTGTAATGCTTTTGATGTTAATGATACTTTTCAGACGCGATTTTTAGAATCAGATCTTTGTCGGTCTAATTAGTTTTTTTGTATTGATATATCAGCCATTGCGTTCAGAGTTCGACTAAGATAATATGCTTGTTTAAGTCTATAAGTAGGTTATGTATTTATTGGTTAAATTCCTAATTTTTTCTGTATGGTATATATTTGGTCAATCGCTTATCTGTTGCTTCTAAACCCACATTGATAGTAACCGATGCTCTCTTTCGCGAATGAGGCTATGCCATTATGAAGCATATTGTCTAGTCTTAATATATATAAATTACATGTCACGTTGTTTGTCCGCGATGGACTCCTAAACAACTGAACCGATTTCTATGAAATTTTGTAAATATGTGTTATTTGTTCCAACTTAAAAGATAGGATAGCTTACATTTTAATTTATAGTCGCAATATTATTCTTCATGTAAGGTCTTAGTAGCTAATTTGGATCAGCGGCTGATTATGACATTTCGCTTGGGTTATCGTAATGGGATCGATTACGCCAGAGAAAAGTTTTTTTCTGTTTTTTTTTGTTTTTACATGTGAAAACAGTAATTATTATTTTAATTTTAACTGTTAATAAAATAAACTATTTTAGAAAGTTTTTAGATACAACTACCCTTGATTGTGTTAACAAGGAAACAATCCTCTCTATGATCAATCACAGCGTTGTATGACTTAATATATTTGCAATATCAAGGATGCTGTGCATTGTTGAGATGACACTTAAATTCAGTTTTAATTATTGAAAAGTTTTAACATAAAAAGTTGTAAACATGCGCGTACGATTGCAAAATGATCCATCAGCACAAGTATTTTCCGAACAATTACTAGATATTGCGAACGGTGAAAAAGAACTGCAACCAAATACGCAATTCATTAAACTGCCAGACAATTTCTGTAATTCTGTACTGTTCTTCAGGAAAAAAAAATGAACTGATCCAGAGTATTTTTCCGGATCTACAGAATAATTACTTGAATCATGACTGGCTCAGTCCTCGGGCGATTTTGGCAGCCAAAAATGTTGATGTTGACGAAATTAATTGCCAAATACAACAGTTGTTACCAGGCGATCTGATGTCTTTTAAATCAATCGATACTGTTGTTGATGAAAATCAAAGTGTAAATTTTCCAATTGAATTTTTAAATTCACTACATATACCTGGAATGCCACCACATAATCTTCGATTAAAGATTGGTTCCTCTATTATTCTCCTACGTAATTTGAACCCACCTCAATTATGCAACGGTACGCGTTTGGTCATCAAAAAGATTACCGGAAATATTCTTGAAGCAAGCATTTTAACTGGAAAGTTTAAAGGAAAAGTGGTCCTGTTGCCACGTATTCCAATGATACCGTCAGATTTTACTATATCCTTTAGAAGGCTACAGTTTCCAATTCGTTTGGCTTTTGCCATGTCGATAAATAAGTCACAAGGTCAAACAATGTCCATTTGTGGTTTAGACTTGGACAATCCATGTTTTTCTCATGGGCAACTATATGTTGCATGCTCACTTGTAGGGAAACCGTCGAATCTGTTTGTGTTAGCTAAAGACAGGTTAACCAAAAATATTGTGCACCGATTAGTGCTAATTTAAATTGAAAATAAAAAATAATATTTAAAATAATAAATATTATTGTTACAGATTTAAGACTATCTGCCCTACCTACCTCATTCATAAGTTAAAGTGTTTCATGTTATTTACTTTGTAATGTCACATAGGTGATAGGGTAGTTTTGCCCTGCATATTAATTTATTAGTTTATATTTTACTGTATTGTTATGTATTAAATTTTACCAGGTAAAGGCATTACGTTAGATCTTGGCACGTGTTTAAATAGTTTAATTTTTATTCTCACGTAGAATATGAATTGGCTATAAAAGCAGGTTGTTGAGATCAGACACCAGGAGTTTGTAGTCTGAGGTTGTCTGTAAGGATCACCTTTTAAGGTGTTCCTAAAATAGACCCTTGGGTCTGGGCCATTGTGACTCTTGACGTATTTTCGTGAGTAAGTGTGACATGCCACAATGTAGTTTATTTGGTAAGATTAGTAAAAATTATTATTGTATTCAGTTATTCCCTATTCATAATGTTTATTACACATTCTTATTGCTTAATTATTGGTTAATAGATTTGTTGTTTGTTTCCTGTTGTTTATCTCATCTTCCCCTTGGTTAGTTTTCTGCCTTCAGCAGGATACCTAACCGGGAGTGCCTTTAGTAAGCTACCCCTTATCCTATAACACTAAGGCACAGCAACGCGTGGCCGGGTCAGCTAGTATTTTATAAGATGTGTAAGGAGTGATATGCCTATGTAGTTTAAGCATACCATTTTTTTCCCGTTCTTGTGTATTGGGATTATGACACATTCCTTCCAATTTTCTGGGAATTAATCTTCGTTTAGGGAGCTGTAAGTAAGGTTAAAATTAACGTAACTATCCTAACAAACAGTGAACACTAGAAATTGAATTCGTTCACGATTCACGAATCACGAGACAACCTATTCTCTTTAGTCATTTATATTGGGTACGAACATCCTTTGATGATTCGTGGGCTTACCGAAACCTGATGGAATAGCTCCGAATACGAACGAATTTGTTTGGTCATGTTCACTTCGGCATTCAAATACAGTAATTTGAATGAACGAATTCGTTCATTCGCTTCTGTTCGCCTTAATATAAATATACCTTTACGAGTCGTTTACCAATCAAGGGACACATGTTGAAGACTGTAGTTGCTTAGTTTTGGAGCCCTTACTCTTTAAAAATTAATAAATGTCAATTTAAAAATGACCATACACCATAATCCAAAAAGATTAACGATGTGCAGCAGCTCTAAGAAGATGGTTTGGTTGGCTGAAGGTGTGTGGGATCCCAATTTAAGAAATATCAAAAATGTTGGAAAGGGAGGTATGTATTCCGGAATCTTCTAGATGTAGTTATTAGGTTAGATCATGTTCTCACAAAGACTAGAATATTCGTTTGTTTTATATAAGGAGATGTATGAGCAGTTAAGGGGAATTCAAATAGTTCATTGCAATTTTAAAACTGTTTACTCGTTATTCAGCAGAGTTCTTAAGTATCTATAACAATTTTGGTGAAAAAATTGTGAAAAGTACTACATGCTCTATTTTTCAAGTTTTCCAGGATATGCAAAATTGTATCCATGGTAATATTTATCGTTCACCTTTGTTTCTGTGTACTTTAAAATAAAAGAATTTGTATTTAATATTTTATATTAGATACATATACAAATAGCAAATTTTCTTGTGATTTTTGTGAAGGCCATCCATTACAAATAGATAGATATATTTCTACATTAAATTAAATTAAATAACATTTTTCTCTATTTTATACATAACATACATATATAAAAGTTGTGTAAAGAATATAATACAAAAGTCGTGTAAATTGTGCTAATTCATTGATTTATTCATTAAGAATACAAGTTCTAACTATAGCTTCAGTAACTGAGTATGGATCACAATTTGAAGCAGGTCTTCTATCTTCCAGATAACCTTTCTTTTCTTCGGCGCATCCCCTAGGAATTCTCACGCTGGCTCCGCGATTTGCCACACCTAAAAATTATATTTTTATTAGTCTGATTTTACACAAAAATCTTTGAAATGTATGGTAAAATTAATATAAAAAATTTCAAATATGTAGTGTTTTTACTTCCAGACGACACTTCGTATATCGACAGTTCGTAACTAAAACAAATCGTAAGGTTAAGACAAGGGAGGGGTAAAACGTTGAATGCCAACAAAAAATAGTTTAAAAATTTGTTTTGTAGGTATGTTTTGCATCTAAAACAATTAAGAATTTAAATAACTTTTGTTAGTCGGGAAAAATATAAAAGAAAAAAAGATTGCGAAGATTGTGTGTCAGCTACTGCTGAAAATGTGCTTTTATATACAATAGTTTAAAATTGTCTTAAAAATTGTGCGAAAACAGTTAACATTTTCAGTACAAAGCAATTGTGCATGTTCGGTGTATTATCAAATACAACGAAGAACATTCACAATCTGTTGCTGCAGATTTAAGTAGATGGTCAATGAGAAGAAAAAAATATGAAAATTCCTAGAGCAATTCCGAAACTTTCCAGTACAAAACCTCTTGAACCAAGTAATCGCGTAAGTAATTACTGATTCCAAAAAAAACGTCTCTATTAAGAAAACCTCAGCGTGCTAAATGGCAAACAGATTGTCGTACCTGCAATTCCAAACAACAAGAATTTACCAATTCCTTAGAAATATATCAACTTACTATTACATGACAGTGGTTCTCATGATCTTAATACGATAATATTATTTGGACACATAAAATTGTTTCTAGAGGAATGGCTTTTTAAAGTTGTACTTGAAATATTTTTCCATGTTCAACTTGAGCTATATGATTTTGCTTCACTGCTAAATAAGACAAAATTTAGGACGACAGTGGAATTCAAAAAAACTGTTAAATAAGTCGAACTAAAATTAAATAGTTACAACACTTTTATGAAATGATAGGTTTGAATAGAGGAAGGAAGAATCACATTAAAATGAATGTACAAAGATGTGATATGTATATAAAAAACAGCAAATGAAATATGTGATAGGTCCAATAAATTATTATTGAAATTGAAGACAAAAATGGTACACCGGCAAAAAAGATTTAGGATCTTCAAGGCTTGTGTGAACTTATTAACGTAAGCCGTAAACCATATATATACGTACTTCTCGACTGGGTAGAACATAAAAGAACATCTTTTAATCATGAAGTTAAGAATCTACTCGTATATACCTACATATATAAAACTCAAAGGTGACTAACTGACATAGTGACCTATCAACGCACAGCCCAAACCACTGGACGGATCGGGCTGAAATTTGGCATGCAGGTAGATGTTATGACGTAAGCATCCGCTAAGAAAGGATTTTCATAAATTCTACCCCCAAGGGACAAAATAGGGGATAAAAGTTTGTATAAATCTTTGTCAATTTTAAACCGATCGGGCTGAGATTTTGCATGCATATAGCTACTATGACGTAGGCAACCCCTAAGAAAGGATCTTAATAAATTCTACCCCTAAGGGGATAAAATAGGGGATAAAAGTTTGTATAAATATTCTTAGATTTTTGACTGATTGAACTGAAATTAAAGATTGGAGCTACTATGATGAAGACGTCCACTTAAATAGGATTTTGATAAATTTAACCCCATGGGGATAAATAAAGGGATGATGGAGGATGTAAACGTATTAGTTTAAACCTGTCAGTACCTAATGGGACGAATACATTAAGACAAACAAAATATTTTTTTTTCTAAATGTTGACAATAGATGGCGTTAGTAGTATTTTAGAACGCGCTATTGTTTTGTTTTCACTGAGTTACATATACCTGATGATGAGTGGCAGCCGTATCTTATAGTACATACTATACCTAAATGAAGCCGCAAAAACTATATTTAATGAATAATAATACTTTTTAACTTTCTTTCTCAATCCTTATCCAAATAAATAAGTTATTTATCACAGGCACTTCTTTTTTAACAAAATTACCATTTACAGTTTTTTTTTTCAACCAATATTTAAGAAGTTTTTATAGTTTTAAAATAATAATAGGTGTGTGGAGCGGTGAGGCGGTAGCACCCTGCTGGCCGACTTGACACTGTCGATAGACGCGTAGAGTCTTAAAAATTGGAGGATTAATTTGTTTTATTACGTAGTGGTGTACTAAGAGAGTTTTTTCTTAAATTCCACGCCTAAGGGTTTAAAATAGGGATTGCAACTTTGTATGAAATTCGGTGGCAAAAAACCAAAGTCCACGCGGACGAAGTTGCGGGCGGTCGCTAGTTTAAAATAGAATCAGAGAGGTAAGTAAAAATGCGTTTTTTAAGAGAGACATAGAATCTGAGAACAACTCTAGTAGCTTTTGTTGAACCTTGATGCGATTCTCTTACACTACCATTTGAGAAAACAAACACATTACCAAGTCTTCAAACAACAGGAAATCGTAAATTAAAATCTAGAATATTACAAAATATGTACTGGTTATCGAATGACTTATAATATATACTCCTTAATTGGTATTTGTTTTAAAGTACTGCTCAATTAAGCAGACTACTTAGAACCGTTTAATTGAATGTTGAAGAATTTTGATATTTCTGTATAAATATTTTTTTAAATCTTTAAACCGACTCCTATTTGATACTTTTTGGCTTATCGTCTTAATCTAGTTGGAAATATAAATAATCAGAAATAGTTTGGTGTATAATATGTTTACCTGCGCTAAAGTCGTGGATAGATGATGTTTCATGTCTTCCAGTAAGACGACGTTCGTTGTCTTTTCCTCCTTTAGGATCGTAGGCTTGGATATGTCTGAGGTGATTTCGGCTGAGTTTGTCGATGGCTTTTTCAATTTCACTAAAAATAAAATAATATTAAACTATTGATATTTTAAAAGTATTAGCAAAACAGTATATTTCATAACTAGTTCAAAAAGTGAGATTTTCCCGTATTTCCTGACAAATAATAATGTAAAAACAAGAAGAGCAGTTTTATAAAGATAGAAATAAACCATAGTTAAATTTAGAGAACAATGTCGAATAACGATATCAAACAAACACTGTTAAGCGTTTTGTGTCTTGTCAAAAATTAGCACACGGGAAAAGTAGACTTTCGTTTCTCTGAGAGCTATAATGAAAAATATATTTAATGTGTGGTATTGAGAGAAACTAATTCTTTTTTAAAAAAATTATATATACACAAATAGAAAAAAAGTGATTTTGGTTTGATAAGAAATTTCCAATCTTGGTCAGTACTGATTCCGTATAGTTCCGCAGTTAGTATATTTAAAAAAAGTATATTTCCATTGAAAGCAACGTTCTTATCTAAATAGTGTTTAAAAGGAATATTACCATTTCTTTTTAAATAGAAATTATGATGATTTTAAAGTGTAATTTAGTAATTTATTTAGATATAACATCAAAACAAAAACTTTTCTAAATTCTAAACATTTTATCTACAACACGTGTTTTGGTTTAGTGAGTTTCATTCTCAGAATTGGGTAACAAAAAAACATTCATATTCCTTTTGCGTATGTTTTTTTTAATTGCTATGTACGTGTTCTACACAATGTAAACAGGAGGCTGACATTTTTTCAATAGATATTACATTTACAATGAGACCAGCTGCAGCAATTACCTTAATATGTGTTAAAACTTAATGAGGAAGTTTTTTATTAACAACAATTTATATCGAAATGAGAATATACATTAGTAGGTATCGTGCTATTTTTGTGTGTATGCTTCAATTTTATTAAATATGTAACAGATATTGAAACTAGTTTGAAAAGTTTAGAATTTTCGTAGATTATAATTTTTTATGGAACAAATCTGCCAGAACGGCAATATGTACCTAAACCAATAAAAAAGAGGATGCGTTCAGTCCATTTTTGTACATTTGGATAGGTAACTATATATACACAATTTCTTTTGAGTTAAATCAAATTTGAGTTAAATTGCCAAAATTACATAAAAAGGGACGTTAGTGGAGAAAAAATGTACTAAAAGAGTCCTTTGATATCTTTTTCATCGAAAAGTTCAAGATAGATATACGAGGGTTTTCTTTTTAGTATTGCATATAGCCACTTAGAATGCACCACAAAGAAAAGCTTCAGACACAAATCTAAGCCCAATCTTGACATAAATCCAGAGTTTCATTGTGGCACATTAAGTCGTGTAGTTCAAAAAGTCTGTCAAAAAATGGATCGTAGCCGAGAACATTTACGAGCAATAATTTTTTACAATTTTCGGAGAGGATTATTCCGACAGCAATGTCTCGCTGGAATTGTTTCTGTGTTTGGGAATGAAGCACCACAGCTATTTCCCGCTGATATTGCGAATAGAGGCTTCTTTGGGTATTTCAAAGACTTCGATCAAAAAGATCCTACATGAAGAACTGGGTGTTGCGACGTTAATTTCCCGTTGGATTCCTCATTTGCTCACAAAAGAGCAAAAATCGGTTCGCGTCAATTGTTGACGAAAAATATTGGAACGGTTCAACAAAGGAAACTCAAAAAAGGTTTATAGTTTTATTAGTGGCGTTGAGGGACCCATTTTGAAAAGCAATAAAGTACTTTTTATATTTTGCACCTATAATATTTTTCATTATGACACCCAAATGAGTACTAGGTATAATGTTTCATTAAAGCACTCAACTTTGGAAACTTTTCCTGTATGCGGTTGGTAGCATTGGATAGTATGATACGTCAAATAAATAAACATCACAAATAACACCAAAATGGTAACAATTATTATAAAAATTGATAAAATCGTTTCCTGGCTGATGTACGTTCAGAAATAAATAACTGCGCTAAGGCACTATAGATATAGGTATTATCGTCAGCCATTTTTTTTCCAATGTCACTTAATTCACGTGTCAGATCATAGACACATTACAGTGAGGTGCAATCTTATTTTGTAGTGGTGAAAATGGGAACTAAACCAGCTGGTAGCGCGAAAAGCGAAAATACTTATAACGGTTTAGTGACACAGTAAGTACTAGTGGTTTTAGTTTAAAATAAACTTAAGGTACTTAAAGCATAAAAAGGGTGTAGAAGTAAAGTTTTAAAAATGGTGCTCTAATGTCAGAAATTGTTGCCAACTTTATATTAGACATCAACACATCTGTTCTATTCTCTCTGGTTTTGTAGTTGACATTGGACAAAACATGGCTGATGATAATACCTATGTTTATAGTGCCTTAACTGCGCATGCGTTCACTACCCACAGTTACTTATTTCTGACAGCAGTCCGAAACTAATTTTATTAATTTTTATAATAATTGTTACCGTTTTTCGCAAATTTTACGATGGTGCAAATTAGAAAATTAAAATTGCAAATTTTTGGTAAAAGGCGGATATTGAAATACTCTTTAGGGAGTGAGAAATGAGCATTTGAATCTGGTTTAAGTAAAGCAAATTTATCAAAAAAAGTACGAGGCTGCAAATTATGAAAAATACATTTTTGAAAGGTGCAAATTAAGCTCTTTTAATAGGTATAAACAATTTTTTTTTAAACAAATTTTTGGGGCTGGAAGAGCGGTGGTACAAATAACCTTGTAACAAACAAGCAAAAGTTTGTTTGTTTGTTTGCTACCAACTCATTTAAAAAGAACTAAAATAAAATACAAAATTTAAATTTATTTAAAAAAGCAATAAAATAGCAAAATATAAAAAGTATTATAAACAACTTATTTCATATGGCTGTTATGACATTCGTCCTTTAAAAAACTCATCGCTACGCGATTCGTTTTTTAAATTTGGACTCGTGTCATAACAGAGCGCCATATGAAATGCGTTGTTTAGGTTAGACTAAGGCACTATAGATATAGGTATTATCATCAGCCATTTTTATTCCAATGTCAATCAATTTACGTGTCAGACCATAGACAACTTAAAGAGACACGTGCAATCGTATTTTGTGGTAAAAATCGGAACTAAACTAGCTGGTAGTGCGAAAAGCGAAAAAGTACTTATAACGGTATAGTAACAGAGTAAGTACTATTAGCGGTTTTAGTTTAAAATAAATTTAAGGTACTTTAAGCATAAAAAGGGTGTTAAAGTAAAATTTTAAACAAAAACATGGTGCGCTGATGTCGGAACTTGTTGCCAACTTTATATTAGGCTTCAACACATCTGTTATATTATCTCTAGTTTTGTGGTTGACATTGGACAAAACATGGCTGACGATAATACCTATGTTTATAGTGCCTTAGTTAGACTATATGCAAAACTACCTTGTATCAGCATACCTATTTAGCCAATCAGTAAAAAAAATGGTGACATTAAACAGATATTTTTACTTGTTCATAATGGGCGTAATGTAATTAAATACCTTCATCTTACATTTACTTGTAAATTAGAATTTTATTCGATAGCTTTAAATTAATATTACTTTTAGGGCAGACAATAATAATGACAAATTTTAATTACTGTTTAAGATCATTGCACTTCTTTATTTTAAGCGTTTAGTTTCGATAAATAATTTTTAAAAATACGATAATACTGCATTTACTTAATACTAATCCTCTATTCAAAGCTAACTTAAATGACGTCATATAAAAAGACCTCCATTGTTTTCAAATGATACTAGATTCAAATAAAAATAATGAAAACAAACAGTTATGGATAAAGTAGTAAAACAAAGCCTTTAAAGTGAGTTCAAAATCTAAAATAGCATTACTAATCATGTAAATTAAACAAAAATAGTTCGTGATATTTATAAAGTTCGTGGATAATAATTATTAGATAAGCAGATTAAAACAAATGAAATTAAATACATAGGAAAATCGTTTGTAGTTAGGAGTACATTTATCTTTATATTTGATATTTATATAATTTTTACCTATGATAAACACTTATATATACAAATTTGTGTGGAAAATTTTAAAAGTGGTATAATTAAATTATGTAAATATATACATAAAGGGGAAACATTACTCATGCGCACCTTTAAATATTTTTGTAAAAACGGGTTATCGTAAACTTAAGTCGTCTCAATATGTAAAAAAGTAGATCGTATACAGATTGATACAATTTCGTGTACTCGAGTGATTTTAAAAATATATATTTCGACCGTACTGATAAGACAAAAAAGGGAAGAAATATCGGTATTCCGTAAATAAGAACAACTGTTACTCTTTTCTTATAAGGTACCCTATAGTTTAAAGCTTCATAAGGAGTAAAAACAAGTAATGGATCAGAGTCAGTCGAACTGTGTGGATAATATGATTAAAAACACAAAATACATTGAAGTCATTAAACACTGGTAATGTCTTTTACTAAGTTTTAATCTGTTTATGTATGCAGATTGCAGACTATGCATTTTGTGTTTTTTTTATCTCAATAAACACCTATATATACTTACACTATTCCATTTTCTTCTCGCATAGCTTTGGTAGAGAAGTTAGTATGTGCTCCAGCTCCATTCCAATCTCCTTCCATTGGTTTAGGATCAAATGTCACTATAACTCCATAATCTTCTGCTACTCGATGAAGAATATATCTAGATACCCACAACTGATCACCAATAGCGATACCTTCACAAGGACCTACTTGGTACTCCCACTAAAACAAAATTTATTACATTGTATCTGGATCTAGGTCTGGGAAATTGGAGAGGCGCAAGCAAGTGCTCAGCCGGCACTGAGACCACATATAGCCCATTGTCCATCCCACACCTCAGTCTATCATCAGGCCTAAAGATTTAAAATAGGTGATGGGAATCTCGTGGGAGATTTCCCTAATATCGACTGGCGTAAGCCAGTAATCACCCAACACGGATTTCCTGATTTCAGAAAAGCAGAGCAGTCATACATTATATGCTCTACTGTTTCCTCTGCTTATTTGCAACCTCTGCATATGGGCGATTCTGCTAATTTCATCCAAAAGAGATGTTGCTGTAATTGGCAGTGACCTGTTAAGATTCCCATCGCTGTTCGGAAATTTTGTCTGGTCAATGCCTTCAATTTTTTTGCTGTTTCCTCGCCAGGATGAGGTAATAAATCTCTGGCCAGTCTACAGTTCGTTGTTTCATCTCAGCACTGTAGTGATAGTGCTGTTTGATAAGGACCACGATAACGAACATTGTTAGCTTAGTAGATGGGCGAGGGCAATTATTTCTATTGCACGCATGGAGAGCTTGCTGAGAATCCACCCGCTTACTGGTGTGGGTACATTTCTGGCAGTAAGCGAGTGCATTATTTTAGGGAACGTGGTTTTATCGACAGCTCCTTCGATATCTATGAATACGCCCAGGATAGACTTTTTCCTGTCCAATTACCGCTCGATCTAAATCACCAACATGATTTTTACATTGTAATGGATGGTTGGATTTTGACAATAGAGCACTAAACAGAGAGGAACTATTTATCCGCCATTCTGTACCGAGTGTCACAGAATTTTTAGTTTGTTTTAGACGAAATAGTAATTCAGTGTAAGTATTTCTTGGAGTTACTCGTGAATTATCATAAAATTAGTAAAATTCTTAATTTTAAGCAAAGTTGAGAGATAATGATTTGACTCGTAATACGCAATGACACTGGAGTCAATATGGCGGATGACAATGCTAACTTAACTTACAATATAAGTGATTATTTCCTTCGATTCAAATTAACCAATAGAATGTCATATTTTTTTGAAATCGGACCAATCAGAATCAAATATCAGCGACTATTGCACTAGAGAAATAGTCACTTCAAATATAAATGTCAAAAATTTGTCTTCTCAGGAAATAATCTTCCTAAATATAACGCGACCGTGATTAATAGTCTGCTATTTTTTTGTTGCTAAATTTTTCGAATATTTTACAATTTGTTTCGACATAATTTGACATTAATAATCAAAGATTAAAGCCCTCGAGCTAAAGCTCTCGGGCTTTAATCAGATTATTAATGTCAAATTATGTCTCAACAAATTGATACTAAAATATTCTCAAAATCTAGATACCACAAAAATAGCCGACTATAATCAAGGTCTTGTTATATTACCCTTGATAATAATTTACATGTTATACAGTAGGTAATGTTATTATCTAAGTTCTAAGTTACTTGTAAATAAAATCGATTTACACCATTGTCCTTTGTTTGCCTTTTTTTACTTTTTTTTTGCTGCCAGATTTTCCATTGAGTTTATTTGACAATAAAAATTTTAGATTAAACGTTAATAATCGAATCATTTAAAAAATTATTCAACACATTTTATTTACTTCCGATATAACGTTAACCTCGTTCCCTTTATTAAGTTAAGGTAAATGTTAATCTCATTTCTACGTTACACATTTTTTATCAACAATGTAATAATATAGATAAAAAACACATGTGCTTCACAGGGTCATTGCTCAGTATGTATTTAAATCTGATAACAAAAGATGTAAACAACTAAAATTAAAATAATCTTTTTAGGAATAGTATTAACTAAATTCTTTTGCATAAACAATTTTTATTGATGTTTATCGATTATTTAATATTAAATAGTAAGTTAATAAATGTGTTTTTAGTTTTAAAATTAATAAAAAATGTAATCATTATTACTGCGCTTGGTGGGAAATTTAAGAAACCATTTGGTTTGACACTTATTTTATGTAAATTAAAAAATGTGTTAAGAAAAACATACCTGTGCAGGCATAACTTCAGCATTAGTTCCAGAAATATTTACTCCAGCATACAAACAACACCTATAATGTGCTTCAACAATATCACGAGCATAAACTTTATTTGCACCTACACCACAGTAATAAGGCCCTTGAGGTCCTGGAAAACCATTCTTTGGCCAACCTAGTGGCCTTAGGTCCATATCCAGTAACGTGTATTCTTGTTCTATACCGAACCAGGGTTTGTGGTCTTTAGCTGCTTCCATAGCTTGAAGGCAATTTAATCTGTGGTTGGTAGACGTGGGTTTCTTGTTGTATTTGTACGTATCGCAAAGCACCAATTTATTGTTTCCTCGGAGGAAGGGATCTTTGTATATAGCTACAGGATAAAGATACACATCGGAATTACTTCCTTCTGCTTGGTTAGTGGAGCTTCCATCAAAGTTCCATATTGGCAGTTCTAAAAATAACGAATAATTAAGAATAAGAAAAAAAGAATATCAACACTAGTGATTCAAATTTAAAAATAACAAGTCCCTTAACAAATTCGTCAACCAACTTGACCACTTTTTTCACTGAACACCTCTTGGAGCAGTTTTAATATAAGAATCAACACAAATCGAGAATTTGTCAAAGTAATAAATTCTACAAGAACCACTAAATATATTATTAAAGAATCTTAAAATCGCTACAGAAATGGTAGATGTGTTTTGGATGAGATTTTCCAAAATTTGGGTGACTGTTGAGAACAAATCCGAACTGTGATAGAGACACGAATTTCACCTTTGAAATATATCTAGAGAAGAATTACTCAATAAACTGTTCTAAACTTATTTTAAACCATTCTTATAGTCCTTGCGATGTTTTGGTTAAAATTTAACATGACTAGTTCTGAATTTGTTTGAAGACTTTGATTGATTGAAGATAAATCGAAAATTTGCTATAGGAACGAATTCTAAATTATGGTCAAGTTTGAAATGTCTTAGTACCTCTTAGGACCCTTTTAGAACTGGTAAATATGTTTAAACTGAAATTATGCAAGACTAGTTCTACGAGAGCCTTTCAAACACCTTGATCCAAAAGAGCCTACATGAAGAAATGAGTGTAACGAAATTGGTTTCCCGTTGGATCTCTCATTTGCTCACAGATGAATAAAAAACGTAACGCGTCAATTGTTGTCGAAAAATATTGGAACTGTTCAACAAAGGATGCTGAAAAAACGTTGAAAGAATTGTTAGTAGAGATGAATCTTGGATTTACTCCTTCAAACCGAAAAATAAACGCCAATCCGCTGTATCATGTGACGATCGAAGAATGGTTATTTCCCATTGGTATATAAACGTTTTTTTTACCAGAAATTATCGCAACACTTCGACAAAGCAACGCACAACGGCGAATCATCAGTGATTTTGCAGGTGTCAACTGAAAACTGGAATAACTGTTTTATCAATTGCTTTGAACGTATGCAAAAGTTTATCTATCTTGGTAGGACATATTTTGAAAAGCAATAACGTTTTTTAAGTCTATATATTTTTGTTTTTATGGCCATATGCAAAACTAAAAAGACAACCATCGTAAAGTCGTTTGTATATTTTAACCAATTGGAAATAAAACCGATTGTCCTACAAAGAGTCTAAACGATTAGTGCAGAATTTGTTCATCTTTACTGATTGCGTATAATTTCAGAATTTATTTGCAGGGCCAATTCTGCGTTTTTAGTAAGGTGTAAAGTTTTTGCAGCATTTAATCCGTAGATAACATTTAAAAAATAAACTTGTTCAAACAAACATGTAAATTTGAAAACTAAACAAAGCAGCTTTATAATATATGTAGAACATTATCGAAAAAAATTCCTACCTATCATTTTCGAGGAAATATCACTAACCTCGACCTACTCACTATGTTTGGTTCGGATCCAAGTTGGCACCAAAATCAAGTGCAATAAAACAAAACAATGACTTTGATGAGCGAATGTAAACACTCGTGCTAAACACGTGGACATTGGGAATTTTATGGGAAATTTATTTTCTCAGAAACCAATACAAAATACCGTGGCAGAATTCAGTCGTTGCGAAAATGTGTTATTAATAATAAAAAACATGCTACATAAATGATGTGTAATTATTAGTAATTTAAAGATTAATTAACCGACTTTAAATTAAGTACGAAACAATACCTGATTAATTAATTGCAGCGTTATATATAAGGCCGGTAAAAAAATTTCTCTTATCCGCAAAATATTCGTCAGTATAATTAAGGGACCGTTATTTTAAAGATTGGGGCTATTAGCGCAGTGTTAAAAAATATTAATCACCAACCACCTCTCCATTAGTTATCGAAATAACAAGATAAGTCTTTTACGTAAATTAAGTCAAGTTAAAATTATAATTGTTTAAGACTAACTTTTCTTCCCCCGACTTTTACCTGTAAAGGCACAATGAAACCATTTTTTCGTTAACTAAATTAAAAACAGATTACTGAGGCATAACTTTCAGGGAAATAAAAATAGAAAAGGATTTTTAAACAAAATTAGTAATATTTAAAGATTATTTCTCACCTGATGGATCATTTGGAACAAAATCTATCGTTCTAGTTTTACATCTAACATTTTCCCCTGAGCCATCGATCCAAATGTAGGTAGCTTGACATTTTCCATCTGGAATAGGAAGTGTCAGATAATGCTGGATCAGGGACTTATCAAGTGCAGCGTTAGGAGAACTCTCCAACATCTTAGCCATTTTCAACTAGAAAAAAAATATAAAATTTACTAAATGTTTAATAAAGTAAAGAAGTTATCAACAGCAGCTGTTTTTTTAACCTTTTCACATGATTCATTTTCTCAACTACTTAAAAAAAAATTTTTGAATGACTTTTTATGTTCTTTAAAATTTATTTCCTTTCATGATATTTATTGCTCAATATTTTTTTCCATAATCAGATTCTTTGGAACATCCAACTGCTATTTTTAACACGCTTTTATTAGCTTGACTTTTATGTTTGTTTGTGGGTATGTAACTATCTTTGCGTTCGTTGGTCGAGTGGGCTAAGGCGCGGGTCTTCGCTGACGTTGACCACCGGATTCGCCGATCGATAGTTCTAATCCCGTCCACGCCGAAATAAAACTTTTTCACTTTTTAGTTTAATGTGATTTAAAAGTGTGTTTTTAGTTTTTTTGAACTCTAATTTTATTATTTAAGATTATCTTTTTTATAGCTTAAATTTATTTCAAAAAGTGCTCTATTTTTAACACATTTGTTGTATTATTTTAAATATTATTATTATTTTTATTCAAATTATTAAGTGTATTTATTTGTTAGGACCAATTGTTTAATAATATTTACAATTTTAGGTTCTATTAACAAATTGAGTATATTAGGAAATTAGTTTTTCAAAAATTAACCGATTTTTAAGAAATCTAATGCTACGTTTGCTGTTGCTATCGTATTAGTTTTTTGTTGCTAGTTTTGGTAAAAATTTGAATATTTTCTATCTATATATATAAAAATAAATGTTTGTCTGTATGTCTGTATGTACTCAATGAACTCAAAAACTACTGGATCGATTATTATGAAAATTGGTATGTATATGTATTTTTCCACGGAGAAGGTTTGATGATATGCTCATTGATACCACTCGCCACCAGGTGGCGCTGCAGAGTAGCAACTTCTGTCCCGTTCAACCGATTGCCATGAAAATTGGTATGCTTATGTATTTTTCCACGGGGAAGGTTTGTATGATATGCTCATTGATGTCACTCGCCACCAGGTGGCGCTGCAGAGTAGCAACTTCTGTCCCGTTCCACCGATTGTCATGAAAATTGGTATGTATATGTATTTTTTCACGAAGAAGGTTTGTATGATATGCTCATTGATGCCACTCGCCACCAGGTGGCGCTGCAGAGTAGCAACTTCTGTCCCGTTCAACCGATTGTCATGAAAATTGATACGTATATGTATTTTTCCATGGAGATGGTTTATTTTATATGCTCATTGATGCCACTCGCCACCAAGTGGCGCTGCAGATTAGCAACTTCTGCCCCGTTTAATCGATTGTCATGAAAATCAGTACGATAATATATTTTTAATGGGTAAAATGAATATGATATTCGTATTAATGGAAGTTACCACTAGATCCATGTATCAAATTCAATACTGAATAATAGATATCTGGACGAATTCGTATAAATATAAGTTCAAAAAATATATTTTTGGTGCGATAAGTAAAACAAAACTATAAACTTTCTTTCCTTCCCTATCTTTTCTTCTCTTTTATTTTTCTTAAATTTATTTTAGTAGTTGGCGTAGCAACGCGCGCCGGGTACAGCTAGTTTTCTATGAAAATTGAAGACGAATTTATTCTAAATTTTCACCGATTTTTTATTACTACTTTAGTATAATATAAACCTATCCCCATTTAGGAAGGGTCTTGTTTAATCTCCAGTAATTATTAATTTAGCCATATAATACTGGTTTTATTTTCGTTAGTAAAATAAATAATTACTCTACGTCTTTTTTTTTTCGAAATTTAATAAGTTGAATTTACGCAAATAAAAAACAAAATAATAATAATAATGAAGCTCTTCTTTATTTATAGGAATCGTTTTATTTTCAAACTCGTTAAATTGATCACTATCGAAACTTTTCCTAATTGGAAATACTTTAACTAGCGGAAAAAGAATATAATTTTATCATAAAATTAGAAATACTGTACAGAAACCAGAATGTATCGAAGTTTAAGCAATAAAAAAGCTATTTTGAAAAATGCTATAGAGCAAAAGTATGAAAATAGCATAAACAATCGAACGATTTTTATAAATCTTGATATACAAAAATCTTTCACGAAGTAAACAACAAACATACTCTGGGATCATTTTACAATAATTCGAAAGATAATATTATTTTATTTTACAAAATTGGAAACAATATTTAGTTAAAATTAATTTGATGATGTTTTTCTTACTTATTACAAAGAATTAGAAACTAATATCATTACTTTTTGACATATTTGAACCAATATTCAAGATTAATTTAAATAAGCATTGTTTATAAAACTTACAAAAGATATTTTTCACAACACCGCACAATACACATTTAATAACATTTTCTTTGTAATAATCTACTGAGTAATGAAATGATCCTCGAAGTGGAAACCGAACAAATCGAATGCAACAGTGTTTATGATGACGCTTTTAGTGAGAGTGTGTTGGATATTATTTTTAGACAGATCTTTGTACTGTTTGAAGGAGTTCTATTTTAGAAATAAGGAAGAAAACAGGAACGACAACCTGTTGAACAAAAAAAAATATTTTTGACTTGGTTTCTATGTATTTGCCAAGTTATCGCTTATTATAACTCATATTTTTCAAGTTGTACAGATAGGACAATAAAAACAGCGAATATTGTCTTCAGGTCATAATTTTTTCGCATTTTGTAAAATTGTAAACATCTAAAAACATTTAAAACTTCTAAAAAAAGTATTTTACTACGCGAGTTAAATTTTCAGCGTTGCATATTGCCACTTAGAAGGCACCACCAAATGAATCTTCAGATACAAATCTAACCTCAATCTTTTGTTGATTTAAATCCAGAGTTTCATTCCGATACAACTAGTGGTGTAGGTACAGTTTTTGAAATTATCAAGTCGGTCGAAAAATGGATTATAACCGAAAACATTTTCGAGCAATAATTTTTTACAATTTTTGGAGAGGATTATCCCAACAGCATTGTCTCGCTGAAATCGTTTCTGTGTTTGGGAATGAAGCAACACACCAGTTAAGTATTTCCCGCTGGTATTGCGAATTTTAACGTGGTCGCTCCAGTCTCAGCGAGAAATCTAGGCTAGGTTCACCCAAAACAGCGCAGTTACACAGCAAAACATTGTTGCTGTTTGTCGTCTAATTAGGGATTACAGTCGTGTAACATACCGTTATTGGGCATTTCAAAGACCTCGATCCAAAAGATCCTGCATGAAGAACTGGGTGTTACGAAGTTGGTTTCTTGTTGGATCCTTCATTTTTTCACAAAAGAGCATAAAGTGGTTAGCGTCAATTGGTGTCAAAAACATTGGAACGGTTCAACAAAGGAAGCTTAAAAAACGTTCATAGTATTGTTAGTGGCGATGAATTCCTCCTGCGAACCGGAAGGCGGATCCGCTGTGTGGGTGTTTCACGATGAGAAAAAATCAACCAGGGCGATCCGTTCTCGTAGTGTGTCAAATGGAGGCAACTTTTGTGTCAAGATCTGGTCATGTAGCAACAATTGCTTTAGAAGATCGAAGAAAGGTTACTTCCGATCCGTTCTCGAAGTGTGTCATATTGACGTAACTTTTGTGTCAAAATCTGGTCATGTGGCAACAATTACTTTAGAAGATCGAAGAAAGATTACTTTCCATTGGTATATAAACTTTCTCACGCTCCAAAAATTCAATGCGATTTTGCAGGTGTCAACTGAAGACTGGAATAACTGCTTTACCAATTGGTTTAAAGGTATGCAAATGTGTATAGAACTTGGTGGGACATATTTTAAAAAGCAATAAAGTACTTTGATTCTATATACTTTTTGTCTTTATGGCTATATGCAAAACTAAAAAGACCACTCTCATAATATGTAATAACATGAAAAATAATATGAAGCATTAAAAAAACTGAAAAATCCTAAATCATTGGAAAAAACGAAAGTTTAAAAAAGTCAAAAACTTGGGATATTATTTTGGAATAAAAATATCAGTGAAAACATTAAAAAATGTTTAATAAAACTTTTAGGTCCGTAAAGTATTTTTCTTATTACAACCTTTGATAAAAGTTTTTTAGTTATTTCTAAATATAATATATTGATAAAAAAAATGTAGGACAATCTAGATCTAGAGAATATTGACTGAATACAATAAAACAATGATTTAATTTAATTGAGAACTGTTATCAGTTAGATGTATATTAAAATTTTAAATGTAGGCTATCAAACTCTTCAGTGTAACAAATATTATGAAATAAATTTAAATTTAGAATATTTTTTACACTTTATTGTATTTATAAAATTTTTCACTGAATTTAGTACTATGATGTAGTTTAATAACATTTTGCATTTTTTTAGAATTGTTTAGAAATAATTGTTGTGGTTTCATAATAACTGGGTCTAATAAATAACTTCCAATAAAAACGAAAAACATGTTTTTTTAAAATTCTTCAATTTTTATTTAATAATAATTTAGCTCGTTACAACAATTCCAGTGATTTTCCAATCTCTTTATGCCATCCTATTATCTGGATCTGGAAATTTGGGGAGGGGCGAGCTACATATGACCCATTGTACATCCTCCCATGTGTAGGGATATCCTCACCTCAGGCTGTCACCAGGCCTAGTGATTTAAAATAGGTGATCATCCCAGCGCTGTATAAAGTTTTGGTGAAAGTGCTGTTTGATAAGGTCCACGACTGCGGACAATGTTAGCTTGGTAGATGGGCGAGGGCTAACATATTTCTAGCCCGCAGCCCTCCTTGCTAAATTGTTAGCAATGCGGTTGCCTTTAGAGTTCCCATGTCCTTTAATTCAGCTGAGAGTTACCACGTTATTCTGGCTGGCCTCAGTTAGAGATTGGTGACATTCTAGTACTAATCTTAAAGTAAAACGTGGTCTATTCAAGGTCAGTAGTGCTTGTCGGCAATCTTTGTATATATTTATATTCCTGCCTGTGATGTTCCTATTGATTAATTTTTTTGCAGCTATGGTTATGCCTGTGAGTTCTGACTGAACCACACTTGACAAGCAATCCATAGCCCATTTTATTTTTAAGTTTAAGGATCTAGAGTAAATTCCACATCCCACGCTTTGTTTTTGATCCATCCGTATATACGCTCAGAGCGTTCACTACGTTGGGGTCTGCTGTCTTGTTTGTTAATATTTTGTAGGGTTTGTCAAAGACAAATCTTGGTGCGATGGCATCCGTGTCTGCCTGTAAGAGTGGTATCACCTTTATGTCATCCTATTAATACGATACGTTGAAGATAAACAAAATAGGCGTTTGTTCAATTATCTCATTAAGCTGTTTTTTTTATTTAAGAGCCATCTACTAAGATTTTGGAACATATACTAAACGGAGAGTGTCAAATCAGAAGTATAAACCGGAAAAGAAAACAATTGTACGGCCAACTCATTTTTGTTATTGTCATAACGCTCTTATGACTCCGTGCATTTTCTTGAAGAAACAAGACTTTTTTCATCCACATATGGAGCTGTTTTCCACTGACTTCCTGTTTTAATTGACCTTTAATTATGCCTTTTTAGGGTAGTACTAGAATTTTATATTTCCCTACTTTGTCTGTAGTTGTCCATGACAACTTCAACCTGGTGAGAAAGACCATTTGGCAAATTCTTTCTGAAATTAGCTGTTTCCAGGTTGAAACAGGTTCAACTTGCGTCAAGGGAAACCACAGAAAACCTCAGCCTACTTCCGAGTATAAACACCAACAATATTGAATATAATTGAAAAGAAATTAAACTTCGTGTCATTGATTCATACAGAAAATAGGGTGGTTGCTAACACAAAATTATTAAAAAAATAACAATTAATAATAAATTCATCATTTTCTTAAAACTATGATTTTTAGAAGTTTATGCCACTTGAAAATATTAACACTTGATTGTATTGTTAAAGAATTATAAAATTTCTTAAAAGATTTATAATTGAAACACGTTTAAAATATTTATGGCGGCCCTTAAAAGATTTTAAATTTTGTATATTTTATTTAAAAGTAATAACGATAACGAGCTTTTCTAACAATATCCATAAATGACTATTATAACGCTTAAACTATGGGAAACCATTTTTCGTGGTAATATTTTAAACATCAAATTATAAAAAATATTTTTAACCTTATTATTATTAAAATATAATATTCTTTATTAAAATGAAAATTGTTTGTATTAATTACGTATTCTTAAATAAACAACTTTAAATCTTGATAAATAAAAAATGACATAAAATGGAAAAAAACCTACTTTCCCTTAATTGGAGTAATTGTAAATTTCTAAATAACATTGAAAGTAAATACCGATAAAATTAAATAATTTTTATAACAAGGTTAGATTTTTTGCATTCAATTCAGGTGTGTGTATATATTTAATTTATGTAAATCTGCTCGTTTTAAAAAAAATGTTTAAAGTTTTGTATATTTCTCATTATTTTTTATCAAATGGGTACCTATTTTCTTTGATATTTTTTTATTATGAATTGTGAAGATATATTAAGTAAATTTATCTAAGACTAGTGGCTGCCCGCGACTTCATCTGCGTGGATTTTGGTTTTTTGCCACCGAGTTTCATACAAATTTGCAACCCCTGTTTTAAATCCTTAGGGATGGAATTTAAAAAAGTAATTTCTTAGTACACCACTACGTAATAAAGAAATTTATTCTCGAATTTTCAAGACTCTACGCGTCTATCGACAGTGCCATGTCGGCCAGCAGCAGCGTGCTACCGTCTCACCGCTCCACACACCCCGCTCAGTAAAGCGCGAGTGGTATTAGACTATTATTATTTTAAGACTTTAAAAACTTGCATTCTATATGCATGCAAAATCTCAGCCCGATCGGTTTGAAATTGACAAAGTTTCATACAAACTTTTATCCCTATTTTATCCCATAGGGGTAGAGTTTATCAAAATCCTTTCTTAGGGGATGCCTATGTCATAGTAGCTATATGCATGCAAAATCTCAGCGCGATCGGTTTAAAACTGACACAGTTTCATACCAACTTTCATCCCCTATTTTATCCCCTTGTAGGTGGAATTAATCAAAATCCTTTTTTAAGGGTTGCCTACGTTATAGTAGCTACATTGATGCAAAATCTCAGCCCGATCGGTTAAAAGTTGACAAAGTTTCATACAAACTTTCATTCCTTATTTACCCCCTTAGGGGTAGAAATTATCAAAATTCTTTCTTAAGGGATGCCTACGCCATAGTTGCTATATGCATGCAAAATCTTAGCCCGATCGGTTTAAAACTGACAGTTTCATAAAAACTTTCATCCCCTATTTTATCCCCTTAGGGGTAGAATTAATCAAAATCCTTTCTTAGGGGATGCCTTCGTCATATTAACTATATGCATGCAAAGTTTCAGCCCGAACGGTTTAAAATTGACAAAGTTTTATACAAACTTTCATCCCCTATTTTATGTCCTTGGGGGTGGAATTAATCAAAATCCTTTCTTAGCGGATGCCTACGCCATAACATCTACATGCATGCCAAACTTCAGCCCTATCCGTCCAGCGGTTTGAGCTGTGCGTTGATAGATCATACAAACTTTCATCTCCTATTTTATTCCGTTGGGGGTGGAATTAATCAAAATCCTTTCTTAGCGGATGCCTACGTTATAACATCTACCTGTATGCTAAATTTCAGCCCCATCCGTCCCGCGGTTTGGGCTCTGCGTTGATAGATCACTATATCTGTCAGTCAGTCAATCAGTCAGTCAGTCAGTCACCTTTGAGTTTTATATATATAGATATATAGTAATATCATAGATACAGTTTTTGCGAACTAGATTTCAACTTAAAATAATCATATCTCAATATTCCAATAATCAAGTTTTGAAAAAGGTCAACAGTTTAAAGATATTATGACGTCAAATCAAATTTTGTTGGTAATTTCTGTTATATATACCTACATAGTATGTATTTATATATAACATAACGAAATATATTTTTGTTTTTTTGCAATACATAATTAGAAATATTTACGATAAAAATGGATTTGAAAATATTACGTTTTTTTTTAACTTTACAAACTACACAAACATTATTAAGAAGAAATTGAAAAAAATGCTACATATGACAGGAATTGAACCTATAACCTCTGTTCTTGCGCGACAGGTCTTTAAACGTCGGCCACGAATATATCTGTTGCGTAAGGACAAGGATCACAAGTTCGATTCCAATCAGATGTGACATTTATTTCATTTTTTTCCTAATATCATTTCTTATTTGTCTAGATCCTAAATTCCAAAAATTGGATAATTTAGTTTATTACAAAATCTTACTTAAAAAAGTCAATATATTTACAAATGAAAAACATTTTCTCAATTTATACTTCCCTTAAGAAGTGTATTTCTTTAAAAAAATCCCCGGAATACAAAATAGATAAATACAAAAAAAATCTCAAAACATTATTTTTATAACTATATCTGAGTGACCAAAGCAATTTTCAAAATTTAAATATATATTAAATATTGGAGTAAATTTTCTTCTATTTTTTGGGTACCTTTTTGCCACTTATTTAGAATAAAATAAATTTATATATTTTAAAATTGTCCGTTATTGATTTTAATTTTTAGAGATTTATTAAGCGCCATCTGTTAGATCGAAAAATGTCTAACAAATTTTTAATACACCAGCAGCGCGTTTTTTATTAATTAACACGCTTTTTTTATTTTATTTATTTATTATTTACTTCACCTGTATGTATGCATGTATGTTTGTTTGTAACTCTCCACTCCGCGGCTGCTGCATCGGATGAGTCCCGTACAGGGTTGCCATTAGTGGGGATTTTTCACCACACATGGGGAAAAGTTCAACAAATGAAAGCAGTGTGGTGAAAAAGTGGGGAAGTGGTGATATTTATTGAAAAATACTATAAAAGTGGGGAATAATTATGGTATTTAAATAAATTATGCCTTTGCAGCAAAAATATACGTATATTATAATTATTCTAAAACCTTAAATTAATATATTGGATGTATAGCTACTATTAATTATGGTCGCTTTTCACTGACGCGCTGACTGAAACTATTCTGTAAAATCCTAAATTACTTTTTCGATAAATATACCAATATTTATGAATAATTGTATGTTGTTTTTTAATTTAGTTCTTTTTTAGTAATTTTTTTTTTCGTTTCATATTATGTTTGTATTGATGTTTCTGCAACTGTGTTTATGCTTATTTTGATTATATTAAAAGAAATATATTTAAATAAAGTCAATAGTTTTATTTATGTTACTGTTATATTAAATTTGCCGCCATTTTTTACAAAGTGGGGAAAAGTGGGGATTTTGTCTTCAATAGATGTGGTGAAAAATTTTCTTATGGCATGGCAACGCTGGTCCCGTATCGTTATTTTTAGTCACTACCTCCCCGTGCCGGGAGTGGGTAATTTGTGCGCCAACCAAATAAACGAATAATGATTGAGTGAGGGTCTTGTAATCGTCACAGCAAATTAACGAATCTATTGAAATAAAATATGGTATGCAGCGCCCACGCTTTTTTCACAATAATACTAGTATTTTTCATTTATTTTTGTTTTAATTTTATTTTGAAAATTATTTTTAACTTTTTAGTTCGATGTTTTTCAGAAACATGCTTTTTAGTTTTCCTTAATTACATTTATTTTTTTACTTGTTAGTTTCATATGCTATAAAAGCGTGTTTTTTAGTTTTTTTAAACTATATTTATTCATATTGAAAGAGTGAAAGGTCATAATATTGTAAACTTTTTGTTTATAATTGGGAATTCTTTAATAATAACAACTCATCTGGTTGTCGCAAGCTTAGAAAACTAAAATCTTTGTATTTTTTGTTCTTATCTTTTTATTTTATTTCATAATCAAGATCAATAAAATACGCAAAATATATTAATTTTTTTTATTTCCAAGGGGCAAAAAGGTACCCAAATAATAAAAGAAGGAACTGTTAATTTAATCCAATTTTCATTTTTTTTTAAAAGCCCTAAATTTATTTCATTGAGCGCAAACGATAACTAAATGTTTAAGAAAAATTAATAAAAAAAAAATAAAAATAAAATTAAAATGCACAGCTATAGCAGTTTGCAACCAGCTCTAGTTTGAACAAATAACATATAAAAAATAGTTTGATTTTTTATTAACCCTTTTAATAAAATAGAGTTAATTTTATTTTTTGATAAAATATCAAATACATAGAAAACATTTTATTGATAAATCCAACAAATTAATTATTATCAAAAACTTAAAATATATATCCATAAATGTTTATTTTCAAATTATTTTTATGTAATTATCAATTTTAAAAATTGTTATCTTGTTACATATAAACTCACCTTTAACACAAGTTCCTAAATAGTTGAGCGTAAAAACTTTCAACACGAACACAACACACAACAATTGAAATTGAAATATGTTAAAATAATATTTCCTTTGTATATTTATACTGATGGGATGTTGCGATATCCACCACGTCACAACATTAATTACGAACATTATAATATTTTATTGTTAGCGACCGAACTGTGGAAATTTAAATGATACCGATAAGATACGAAAGATACATACTTTTCTTAGTATATAACGCAGATTTTAGAAAGAAAAATTCGTAAGTATTATAAATTTGAGAGCTTAAAATTAAAAAAAAGGTTTTACCTACTGGTTGATTCCAAATAAGCAAAATTTTTTTATATTTTGTTTGGGCGAACAACTTTAGATTTTACAAGTCGAAAATTAACTATATAATTGTGGGGACAAGTTTACTTATTTCTTTTCCAAAACTTTTTTAATGAAAATTTTCTAAATTCCATTTTTCCTACAAAAGATTTTTTTGGTAAGACAATCTTAAAGAACTATGCCCAGAAACTCTAGAGGATCCAAAAACATTTACAATATTTTAAAAATTTTAAGGTTATCTAAAACTATGATAACAATTTGGTATCCTGCTTTAAGGATTTTTATTGCAAACCTGATTATAATAAAGAAGAGAAGACTACTGTGAATTATCTTCTAAATTTTTTTTAGTAGTAAAAAATAACAATTCTCTGGTAATTTTATTTCATAAAAAATGCATTATGTTGGACTTATAGTTGTACCAAGGAAAAGTATTAGGTATTAAACATGAAAATCCCCAAAAAGACGTAGTAGAGGTAATAGGCGTTATCCTCAATAACAACCTCGCTTTGGATTTTAAGCATTTTTTTGATAAGACAATTTTAGAGAAGCGTGTCCAGAAACTATACAGATTCCAAAAATAAATTGTTTTTCGAAAATTTTAAGGTTATCTAAAATTTTTTGTATGATAAAATTTTTTTATCCAGCTTTAAGATAAGTTTTTTATTGTAAACCTAATAATAAAGAAGTGAATAAAGACTATATTGAATTATCTTATCAATTCTTTGTTCAGTAGTAAAAAATGCATGATGTTGGACTTATAAGTTGTACAGAGGAAAAGCACTATTAAACAAGGAAATCCCCAAAGAGGTAATTAGGCGTCACCTTGGTATTATAGCAAAAACATATGCAACCTACTTGGAAACTGGGATTTTTAAGACCAGGCCTAGGATTAACAACCTCGCTTTGTGTGCGAATTGCTAGAAAAAAAAACAATATTTTTTAACCTCGATGACAACTTTTAAATGCTACAGTTGTGAATGTTTCAGTTCAACCCATAAGACAATGACTGAGGGCTCACAGATTATGTAAGAGAGAGTTATGGGTCCCACAGTTATCGTGGCAGAATAAAAGTGACCGGCTAAATTAGCGCCCTTAACACAAAAACAGGATAATTAAAAATTGGAATAATGGTTTTTTGGATCAAACCAGATTTAGCTCAAGATCAGAAAAGCATCGAATTCTGGTTCTGAGCTTCAGACCTATAAAAATAAAAATCATTATTCAAAATTTAATCTTTCTTTCTTTCCCTTTCTTCCTCTCAGCCTTATCCCAAACCTAGTTGGGGTCGGCGTTAAAACATTCGTTTCCACCTGTCTCTATTTAATGCATCTTCTCTTCTTTATTTTTTCTTTTGCAGGTCCTCATTTATTTTATTAATCCATCTCATTTTTGGTATGTATTCCAGTTTCTCTCTTAGCCCCAAGCTCATATTAATCTGCTCTTTTACTCACATAATTCTCTCCTCTGTCTGCTCAGCTGTCCCACTGTCACTGTTTCTCTTCTCTTACTCTCTCATTTTTTACTCTATCTCTCCTGGTTACTCCACACATCCATGCCAACATCTGAATCAGTTCTAACTTTCTTTCTTGTTCTTTCGTTATTGCCTAGGTTTCTGAGTTAACAGATCTATACCGAAATATCAAGAAGGAACTGTAATTTTCTATGTAGATTATGCTGGAAGTAAAAACTGCATTGTTTTCATTTTAATACGCTTTAATCGGTCAGAGGTGTGTCAATTTAGTGGTGAGCTGCAATTGGGAATAACTTTATCTTCATGCACGATAATTCACCTCCTAGAGATTGTTTGGAAATGGAAAGTGTGATACGAATTTCCTTGTTCCTTGCGAACACTTGTTGGACCAGCTCAAACGAAGGGTTAGAACTTCTCTAAACCATGCAGGAAATTTCGCGCAGCTTATTGATGCAGAACGTGAAAACATACCTCCTGACAATATTGACAATTTAATAGGAAGCATGTCAACGCGAATAAAAGCTAGCATAACATCTAGAGGTGGTAACATGGATTATTAAAATTACCATTTTTTTTGTGCATTTTGGACATTAAAAATTTAAATTTTATTTTGTTTCATATATTAAAAAATGTCATATTTATTAGGATTCGATTTTCTTTTTAATATATCGATTTTATTTACAAATGATATTATTATGATATAATAAAAAAAAGTATGGGAGCCTAAAATAAACTACTCATTTAATAGATTAATTTTTCATAATTAGCAAAATCCCTTTATGCGTTTTTGCTTACAAAATTGTACTTTTATATATTTGATTTAAATTATATTATTATTACAGTGAAAATTCCAAATAGATATTGTTTCATATTGAAGTAAAGGCTAAAGTAGTAGTTTGCCATTGTAATCATTAGTGTTTAGTTATTTTTATGAATAATTTTTTTTTAAATCATTTACCAAAAAGATTTTAAAAATATTATAAATAACAAAAAAAACTGAGTGCAGAGGGATTAAACCTTTTTTATTTTACTGAATTAAACAATTTATGATAACAAAAACAAATTTCCTACAATTTTCTTACATTTAAATACTCACTTTCGAAATATTTATAAAATATCTGGACCCATCAAGAATTGTTAAATATTGTTAAGTCCATGGAAACACCAGAAATCTGTATTATTGTGACAGAAGCACGTATTTCCACATTCATATAAATCATACCAAAACTCATGTTTTCTAAAAGGTTTGACGTGCCATTACAAAAATAAGAAACAAAGATAATGTTCCGAATAATGAAGCCAATAAAGTATCTATCCCAGTGTTTCTTAAACGGTTTTCATTCGCGATCCTTTTGGCGTCACCCCTTAAACCGAACCTGTCTGTATATTTGTATAGTTTTAACCTTAATAATAAGGGATCGACCGAGAGGGAGAAAAATGAACTTTGTAAAAACTACTATTTTAATAGAAATTAAACTATTTTGTATCTGTATTATTGTGTTAAAGCTCCTTCCTATCTCTACATTTAAATAAAACATACAACACAAAAATTCAGGTTTTCTAAGAGGTTTGATATGCCGTTACAAAAATGAGAAACAAAGATATCGTTTAGAATAATAATGTTAATAAAGTATCTATCTCAGTGTTTCTTTCACTTTTTTCATTCGCGATCCTTGTTATGTCACCTTCTTAAACCGAACCTGTTTAAATATTTGTATAGTTTTAACCTTGAAAATAAGGGATTAAACATTGGAAATAAAAATGAACTTTGTACTTATTTAACTATATAGAAGTAGTGTTCGAATAGATTGTATTTACCAAAAGCAAAGATTAAAAGTTTAAATAAGTAGGTAAATACATTATTTCTGTTATCTACAGTCCACTACAGGATCCTAACAACCCTTTTAAAATCAAGAATATTTTCTCAGACCTTAAATATTAAATATAATATAAAGATAAATAAATAAATAACTTTTATTATATTATTTACTTATTTATTTCGTAGTTTTAGAACTTTATATTATACTTTAGTTTTTTGCCACCGAGTTTCATACAAATTTGCAACCCCTATTTTAAATCCTTAGGGATGGAATTTAAAAAAGTAATTTCTTAGTACACCACTACGTAATGAAACAAATTTATTCTCGAATTTTCAAGACTATACGCGTCTATCGACAGTGCCATGTCGGCCAGCAGCAGCGTGGTAACGTCTCATCGCTCCACACACCCCGCTCAGTAAAGCGCGAGTGATATTAGACTATTATTATTTTAAAACTTTAAAAACTTGCATGCTATATGCATGCAAAATCTCAGCCCGATCGGTTTGAAATTGACAAAGTTTCATACAAACTTTCATCCCTATTTTATCCCTTAGGGGTGGAGTTTATCAAAATCCTTTCTTAGCGGATGCCTATGTCATAGTAGCTATATGCATGCAAAATCTCAGCCTGATCGGTTTAAAATTGACAAAATTTCATACAAAATTTCATCCCCTATTTTATCCCCTTAGGGGTGGAATTTATCAAAATCTTTTTTTAGGGAATGCCTACGTTATAGTAGCTATATGCATGCAAAATCTTAGCCCGATCGGTTTAAAATTGACAGAGTTTCATAAAAACTTTCATCCCCTATTTTATCCCTGTAGGGTTGAAATTAATCAAAATCCTTTCTTAGGGGATGCCTTCGTCATAGTAACTATATGCATGCAAAGTTTCAGCCCGAACGGTTTAAAATTGACAAAGTTTTATACAAACTTTCATCCCCTATTTTATGTCCTTAGGGCTGGAATTAATCAAAATCCTTTCTTAGCGGATGCCTATCTCATAACATCTACCTCCATGCCAAATTTCAGCCCCATCCGTCCAGCGGTTTGAGCTGTGCGTTGATAGAACATACAAACTTTCATCCCCTATTTTATCCCGTTGGGGGTGGAATTAATCAAAATCCTTTCTTAGCGGATGCCTACGTTATAACATCTACCTGCATGCTAAACTTCAGCCCCATCCGTACAGCGGTTTGGGCTCTGCGTTGATAGATCACTATATCAGTCAGTCAGTCAATCAGTCAGTCAGTCAGTCACCTTTGAGTTTTATATATATAGATATACAGAAAGTAAGAAAAAACATTTTTCAGTGGAATATCAGATAAATATGTAGTGGAGAATGGCAAAGATTTAATGCCATTTTAGAGAATGTTCGAAAATCCGTTCTTCTTCCGATCCAAACTTCTGCCAAGGAGTAATCTGGCATTATTTCAGCAAATTGCTCTTGAGCTTTATAGGTAAGGCGATTAGACTAGAATCGGAGATTTAGGGAACTGATTGCCGATTAAGGTGATCGGTATTCCAGATTTCCGATTTAAGTCTAATAACACTTAAGTCAATCAAATATGGTATTTTGATCTAATATATATTTTGTAAATTTATATTCAAGGGTAATATAACAAGACTTTGATTATGGTCGGCAATTTTTGTGGTATCTAGATTTCGAAAATATTTTAGTATCAATTTGTTGAGACATAATTTGACGTTAATAATCTGATTAAAGCCCGAGAGCTTTAGCTCGAGGGCTTTAATCTTTGATTATTAATGTCAAATTATGTCGAAACAAATTGTAAAATGTTCGAGAAATTTAGCAACAAAAATAGCAAACTATTAATCAAGGTTGTGTTATATTTAGGAAGATTATTTCCTGAGAACAGCTTTTTCGATGGCATTAGAATCTAATGCACCAAATCTTTCCATTGTGGAAAATTATAACAATAATTAATAATGCCGTTGTTAAACTGACAAATATTTGACATTTATATTTGACGTGACTATTTCTCTCATATTTCTCTAGTGCAATAGTCGCTGATATTGTTCTAGTGCAATAGTCGCTGATATTTGATTCTGATTGGTCCAATTTCAAAAAATTATGACATTCTATTCGTTAATTTGAATTGAAGGAAATAATTGATATAAATGATTAACAAAACTGGGTTTTCTAGGCTTCCAAGTAATTTTTAATAATTTTTACAATTTTTGTTGATACTTGTGAACATTAGAAACGATTACTTTTTTACCATGCACTTCCAGATGTTTGACCTTTTAAATAAAAACTTCCACTTTTATCATTTATTACATTAATATAACGCAACCAAGATATCGTTGCGCGACCCCATATGGAGTCATGACCAATAGTTAATAAATGCTGAATTCGATGAATTCGATAGTATCGAGTAATTATTTTATTTCCATATTTACTTTGCATCTGTCGGTATTTAAGATAAAAAGTTTCACTGACACGCATAGATACTTAAGTAGGTATTGAACTTATACTTCTATAGAGACTGCAGATACATTTAGTATCTGTTACTTTGAATATTTGACATTTAAGTAGATACCTACTTTTGTTATCTGATTAAAAAAAAATTCTAGAGAGCACAACTTGAACTTGAATCGGCGTTACCGTAGCGACAAAAAAATTTTGTTGAAGTTTTATCAATTGCCTATGCTAAGCTGTTTTAATGAAACAAACGTAACAAAAGGCAATAACATAGTTGAAAAAGGTGCAAATAGTCACTGACGCAATGAGATCGTGTCCTAGTGCAGCTTTGGAAATGATTTTGGAACCCCCCTGCATTTACATGTACGAAGAATTGCTATGGAAAGTGCCTATAGATTAACAAGCACTAAGTCACTAAAACCTGGCGATGTTATAGGATTAACCCAAAAGATGCCTACAGACATTATTTCTCCAAAACGAGATTTCGAACTCACACCAAATTTTATTATTAACGAATGTGAGTTAACACAAAACGAAATTCTCAACTTACAAAAGGAGCCCTCACTTATTATACTGGTGGGTCTAAAATACCGAAAGAAGTAGGTATAGGAGTTACAGGTCCTATTGTTAGGCTGCCAATTGCCCTGGAAACATTAGGTACTACGATCTTACAAGCGAAGCTATTAGCAATAGATTTCTGTGCTTAAGAATGTATGAAACACGCCTTAATTCAGCCGACAACCAAACTGCATTGAAGCCTCTACAATCTCCCACGTTAAAGTACAAAATAGCCTGGAACTTCAAAGAATCCCTTCCTTAAGGAACTAGCTAAACACAACAAAGTAACTTTGCTGTGTATACGAGGGCATAAAAGGATTGTCAGCAACGAGATTGCTGATAGTCTCGCAAAAGAAGGAGCTATTATTTTATGAGACCTAACCTTTCTGTAGCCGCATTATGGGTGAAGTTCGTAATTAGGAAAAGAAACTCAGGCCAAAGACGACAAACAAAAAGGTTAACACGGCGTTCACTGGGCTACTCTAAATTACTATTAGAGCTTAAGAAACCTGAAATAAGAGTAATCGCAGAAAATCTCAGAGGACACTGACCACTAAGTTACCATCTCTATAAAATGGGCAAAGTGGGCAAAGTGTCAGTATGCCGATAAAACGGTTGAACATATTATCTATATTAGAGTAAGGGTTCGCCAACAACATAAATAGCTGGGACATATCTTCTTAGAGACAGATTTTGTTACAAACGTACGTAAGCGAATAATAGACTTTTTAAATTGTATATCTTACGGACTAATAAACAAACGTAAGGTATAGGTACATAAAAGATCTTATAGGTTGCAGTGTAGCAAAGGCATCTGGACCAATCGACCCCACTTTTAATCTGAGGTTGTCTAAGTTGACTCTCGCATGGTGTAATCGAAAGTGGAGAATGGTAGAGGCAAGAAGAGGTCGGAGGAGCCTAAATAATATGACAAAATGTAAAAAGAATACAAAAAAATACAGCAAATTGGCTATCTGGAAATAGAAACATGGATTTTCTACATGGCTAAAACTAAAAATGTACAAATATAAAAAAAAAGTTGTAATTTAGGGTTCAATATCAATTTTAATGTAGTTATCCATTAATTATGTTTAGAATACTTGCAAAGATTTGTTTAGATACGGATATTGGCAAATCTACTGCGATCATAACTTTATCACAAACAATATTGACTCAACAATTAAGATAAGATAATTTGTTATAAACTTTGTTATTAACTTTGACAATATTGAATATTGTTGTCTCTTATAAATAATGTAATTTTTTCGCCACTATAGCTACATAAAATGTGCGTAGGTACATCGAAATAGAACCCAAAAATGTGGTTAGATTTTTTTGTCTGTCTGTATGTTTATGTGCGCATTACATGAAAACTACTAATCCGATTTGAATGCGGTTTTCACAGATGTATTTGTCTTCTTTCAACTTAACATCTGGTGTATAAAAATTTCTCTCCGATACCTTAAATGGGGTGGGGTAAGAAATTTTTATACAACAATCACACGCAACGCGATCGACGTTGCGAGTACAACTAGTTTAACAATATAACTTCACAGCATGTATGATTCGTTTAGTAAGAAGAGTAAATATAAGTGGTATTTACTGCGTATTTTGTACAAAATGATGAACCGTGTCCATTGTTTAGCTTCATCTTATATATTACAGATAGAAAAGCATCTGCAGCATCGATTTTCCGGCGTTCAGCATAATGAAGCATTACGTTTATACTCACAATTAGCACAATTTGCCTTTTTATACACTATCATTGCAGGGAGCTAATTCTTCATATTAAAAGAATCAACATTTTCATAAAAAAACTCACAAGCAAAAGAAGTAAAAAACACTGAAAGGGGTGGTTTACTCAACGTATATTAAAAAGTGAGAGCTTGATGTTAGATCATAACAGAGCTATGGTTTTGATATGTAATAACAATTTTACATATTTGATAAAAACACTGTTTCCTTCTATTATCAAAACAAAGTAAATAATATAAAAGAATGTTTTAAGTAATTCCACACGCGTGAAAGTACTCAAAAAACACTATCAAATAAATTTTGCAATCAATTTCCTGTTTATCTGTAAAATGTGTAGTATTATTCTTTACAAGGTGAAATCAAGATATGTTTATTCTATTAATGGCCATAAAATTTATAGCAGTTAATTTAAAGTCGACTACAACATTCTGAATTGGAAAACGTCCTTTGTTTTTTAACCAACAGCAAACAATAAACTAATAGTTTTTAAGACCATGAATAATACATATTTGTAAAATATTGTTTACGTCTAATCTAAGTTTTCTTTGCTATAGATGTATCTTCTTTTGGTTTACTTATAAGATAAATATTTTAATATTTTCCTGTTAACTACTGGAATCTGCCTTAGAAATAAAATATTGTCATTAATCTGACAGCTCAACACAACTATAGGCAGTTTCTGGTTTTGGCTGTATTGTCAAATAGACGTGCCACGTGCCCAGGACGAAGTGACCACTTGTTTATCTTCTTTTTATTATTATTTTGTTAAATAAATTATTTAAACTAGTGTTACAATTAAGTAGTTTAACCATCGAAGGTGGGTAGCTTTATTTTTAACCTCTCCTGTAGTCCTAGATTGTGGACACTCTTCATCTCTGGAAACCTAACTGGAAAACCGATTTTTAATAGGCTACAGCAACCTGACTTGAAGGGGTAAAGAATCTATAACACTGGTGATTGAACGGCTAACACTCACCGGTTAGGTTTGCTATCTCAGCAGATAATTTCTCATCTGTTATTATCTTTTTATTCAATTTTCATCCATCTAAATAGATAAGTTGGATATCTTCCCATTCAACTTCTTATTTATCTGATTGAATATCTTGGTAGACAGGCTGGATATCTTCCCATTCAACTTCTTATCTATCTGATTGAATATCTTGGTAGATAGGCTGGATATCTTCTTATTTACCTGCATAGATAGAGCGGACATTTCCAAGAAAAAAGTGGGTTTTTTATTCTCTTGCATAGATAGTGTGGACATCTCAATGGTCATTTTTTATTTCACTTGGACTTCTATGTAGAAATTATGGTCATCTTCTCATTCAATGCATATAGAGCTGATGGGCACCCTAAAACTAGATTGATTCTGAAGTAACTCCTTGATATAAATAGTATTCGTGTAGCCATCTAACAAATACTATTTTTGTTCCAGTTGTATCCACTTCCAATTCTTACAACACTCTTCTGATTTCCACTACCAATAGTTCACTAAGTTTATTTCTAAGCATCTTGGATATTTGTCAACCCCACACCTGATCCCAATTGTAACACTTAGGTGGGTTTAATAATTTATACAACTAAATAACAGTAAAAAGAAACTAAACAACAAGCAAACTGTAACAAGCACGTTGTGGATACGTCAACTTGACAATAAAGCCAAAACCAGAAACGGTGTCCGTCAATCGTCAAATTAGATGTTTCTAGATCTATCTTGAATATTCTGGCATTTCTCGATCATTGTATCAATGGTTTTTGGGCTATTAGGCCGGCGTCGATTGTCTTGCTGACTTGACGTTTCGCCAACACGATCTGGATCTGGAAATTTGGGAGGGGCGAGCTAGTGCTCAGCCAGCACTGAGGCCACATATGACCCATTGTGCATCCTCCCGTGTGTAGGGATATCCTCACCTCAGGATGTCACCAGGCCTATTGATTTAAAATAGGTGATGAGGCTCCCGAGGGGGATCTCCCTGACATCGGCTGGTGTAAGCCAATACTCGCCCAACACGGATCTTCTGATTTCAGAAAAAGCAGAGCAGTCATACATAATGTGTTCTACTGTTTCCTCTTCTTGTTCGCAGCCTCTGCATAGCGGCGGTTCTGTTAGTTTCATCCTAAAGAGATGTTGTCGCAATTGGCAGTGACCTGTCAGGATTCCCACAGCTGTTCGGAGATTTTGTCTGGTCAATGCCTTAAATTTTTTTGCTGTTTCCTCGCCAGGATGAGGTAATAACTCTCTGGCCAGTCTACAGTTCGTAGTTTCATCCCAGCACTGTATAAATTTTTGGTGAGAGTGCTGTTTAATAAGGTCCACGACTGCGGACAATGTTAGCTTGGTAGACGGGCGAGGGCTAACATATCTGTAGCCCGCAGCCCTCTTTGCTAAATTGTTCGCAATGCGGTTGCCTTTAGAGTTCCCATGTCCTTTGATCCAGCTGAGAGTGACCACGTTATTCTGGCTGGCCTCAGTTAGAGATTGGTGACATTCTAGTACTAAACTTGAAGTGAAACGTGGTCTATTCAAGGTCAGTAGTGCTTGTCGGCAGTCTGTATATATGTTTATATTCCTGCCTGTGATGTTCCTATTGATTAGTTCTTTTGCAGCTATGGTTATGCCTGTGAGTTCTGACTGAACCACACTTGACAAGCCATCCATAGCCCATTTTATTTTTAAGTTTAAAGATCTAGAGTAAATTCCACATCCCACGCTTTGTTTGCGACTTACTGTCAACCAGGAAGCAACTTCTGAAGATGCCAACCGCTCGTGTTGGCGAAACGTCAAGTCAGCAAGACAATCGACGCCGGCCTAATAGCCCAAAAACCATTGATACAATAGACAATGGCCGCGAAAGCCTTTCACAGTTTATTTCTCGATCAGTCGATTACAGCAATAGGTAGGTTGAGTTGTCAATTGATGGCCTGTATCTTGATTACGCAATCGTTATTATATTATATTCTTAAATATTGAATACCAATATTCATAAAAAATAAATAAATAACTTTATGTTTGACTGTAAAGCTGAACAGTAATAAATCATACAAATAAAAAATAACCACATTCGAGAGTTGGAATTGAAGAAAATTCGATCTTAATATACGATAACGCACCTGCCCATAGAAGTAGAGTGACAAGAGAAATTTTTCAAACGGAAGGTTTCATAGTTTTAGAATAATCTACAGATCACCAGAGCAGCTTAGAAAAATAGCCAAAGCTCGTCAAGACAATGCAGGAAATGTCAAACAGCTTATTGATGCAGCATTATAAAGGAATGGCAAAACAAACCAAAAGCCATGGTTAACAATTCAATAAAAAGCTTGCTAAAGTGAGGTAAGAGCTAGAGGTGATAATTTAATCTCATTTACTTCTACTATTTTTGCCACTAAAATAAAAATAAAATCAGTATGTTTGAAAATGGTCCCTGCTTAGTTTATTAATCTTGATGGATATGTCAAATATTTAAAATCTGAAAATGCCTAAGATGCCTAACAGTTTTCAGCAACCAAATCGGTTGTCCTTTTCATAACAAGAATTAAACGCCATCAATACAAAGCAGGAAATTTCGCACGGCTTATTGTTGCAGCTTTAGCAGAATGGGAAAACATACCCAGAGCCAATGTTAACAATTTAATAAAAAAAAAACTACAAATATTTTTTATATTTATTCATTTTTTTAGGCATTTTCAGATTTTAAAAGCAGCCTTTGACAAATCTGGTATATCTATCAAGATGATTAAAATAGACAAGAGTCATTTTTAACGATTTATTTTTTATTTTTTAGTGCCAAAAATCTCCAAATATGTAATAGAAGAAAATATAAAATTGATGCCACAAAAACATATAGAGAATATTTAAATTTAATCTTATTTAGTTTCAAAAACCAAAAATAGTATATTGTGAAACAAGTGGGAAAAGTCGGACTTTTCTTACGATTGTGAAAGTTGTGGCACGAGCCTGAAAGGCGAGTGACGCAACACACGAGTAAGAAAAGTGCTTTTCCCACGTGTTGCACACTATACTTTTTCTACAAGTGCAACTACAAATACGTTTATGTACTCACCGTCAAATTTAATAATAAAATATTTAGATATTGTTGGATACTTTTAACGAAAACTTACCTTTTCTAATAAGTATATTTTATCGGGAGCCCCGTTTATAAATTTTTGGAGCTCTTCCGCTGATAAAATTTTACATTTTTTAGGGATGTATTGTTTCGATTTTATTTTTAAAAAAGATCGCAATTTCGCATATTTAGAAATATCAATGTTATCTCTTATATTCATTGTACTTCTTAACATCGAGTATTGTAGAAGCCTTTAAAGTTTTAGATAAATGCTTAAAATAAACTAAAAGAACGTTTCCAGAAATGGAATTCACTTTACAATTTTTCTTCCAATCCATAAACTTATCGTAAGCTACTTCATATTTCTTTCTGGAAGTTACTGGTTATAAGTCCAGAGTGACATTTGCCGCTTTTTTGATAATTTCTGGGGGTATACTATCATAATCACTTTCATCTATATTCATAATAACAAATTTAATAAAATTTATAAATTTATATCCTATTTTTTGTAGCTTAATCAAAAAACAAATTACAATTTATAAAAGCTTTGACGTTTATGACAGAAAACTCAAGAACATAGACTAAAAGCCACCTACGTTATGACTAAAAAAATGTCAATTCTCCATTTAAATGTACATATCGTGGGAAAATGATTAAAGTCGTGGGATAGATTCACTTATCCCACGGCTTTGGAAAAGTCTAACATTGTAGCATCGGAAAATGTGAGAAAAGAGCTATATTCTATAGCAGTCGTAGAAAAATATTGTTGTGGTTATTTTGTCCACTAATTATTTTTTTTATTGCTACATTAAAAATCTATAAGCGAGGATTGAATTTTATTTCCAAACAATAAATGTTTATAGCTACATCTCAAAAATTAAAAAAAATAATACATGCATGATTCCGTAAGTATGATTGTATGTATATTTACTAAAAAGTGCTTTATTTCTGTTCTATTACATGATAAATTATATAATCACATATTCTAATAGGAGACAAATTACCCACATTTTCTATTTGGTAATTGAGGTACCTTTTACCTCTGAATATAAAAATTCAGTAAATGAATTCCAGCTAAAAAATCATGTATTTTTTTAAATCAAATCACATTTCAATTAAATAACAACCATGATTGGCTCAGATTTTTGTAATCTTTAACAAGTGCGTTTGTTTTAAACAGCTAGGTACTGAATAAGCTCATAACGAAGCAACCGTTCATTTGGTAACGTTAAGCGCCAATTATATTGAAATAACGAATGATTTGAAGCAAATTCTAATACTCTAGTCAACATCTTCAAAAACGTGAAAAATTAAAATAAAGGTCCTAAAAATATGAGCGATAGCTCATTGGATTCGGAATAACCTGTAGAAAAATGTTTTCGAAGGAAAAGTGTGCAGGCAAAAAATTACAATTGTTATTAACAAAATAAGATGAAAAAAATAGATGTTTATGTTTTTGTTAATAACTCGAAAAATATTAATATTTAAGCAATTATGAAAAAAGCTCGTTAAAGAGGAGGAAATTTCCGAAAAAAAAGTCCATCCTCCCGGAACTCTATCTCCATTATTTATAACTTTAATTTGACGTTGAAAATGGGGCTTTGAGCGGCTTTGACGGCATACGCGCGCTACCGCTAAACGGTTTTTATCAGATAAAATATTTTTTTTATGACATAAAATGTTATTTTAAAAATTTGAAAAAAATCCAGTATTCTCCTTACACTTGAAAGAATCTAAATCAGTTGGAAAAAACATTTTATCACTGTTTTTCAAAAAGTTATTCATATGTTAACTAACAAATTTTTTCCTAATATCTGTTGACATAAACAATGGGATAAAAGGTATACATAATTGGCCTAAAAATTTGAAACTTTGTGGAGCCCTTTTCATATTTATACTTTGCAAGATTCTATGATAAATGTTTATAAAAGTTTATTAATTTGTTAATTATGATTTTTCATAACTATTGCAAAATATTGCGAATAAGTAAAGAAAAATATAGAATTTTTCCAAATAAATGCATGTAGTATCTAATAAACAATAAATACGAATTTGGTCTTAGAATTATTTGAAAGAAAAACTTATTTTCTATAAAAAACTCCTGAATATCCTTTATCATATCTCCAATAGTTTAAAAGATATATAATTTTTTTAATTGGCAAGTTATTTGGCGCTACAGTTAACGTGACGTATGATATTAGAAAGTATTATTAACAAATTAATAAACTTGTATAAAGATTTATCGGAGGATCCTGTAAAGTATACATATGAAATGGGCTCCACGAAGTTTCAAACTTTTAGGCCAATTATTTATACCTTTTATCCCATTGTTTATGTCAACAGAGATTAGGAAAAAATTTGTTAGTTAACAATTGAATAACTTTTTGAAAAACAGTGATAAAATGTTTTTTCCAACTGATTTAGATTCTTTCAAGTATTAGGAAAATACTGGAATTTTTTCAAATTTTTAAAATAACATTTCATGTCATAAAAAAATATTTTATCTGATAAACACCGTTTAGCGGTAGCGCGCGCATGCCGTAAAAGTCGCTCAAAGCCTCATTTTCAACGTCAAATTAATATTATAAATAATGGAGATAGAGTTTCGGGAGGATAGACTTTTTTTTTCAGAAATTTCCTCCTCTTTAACGAAATTTTTTCAAAATTGCTAAAATATTAATATTTTTCGAGTTATTAACAAAAACATAAACATCTGTTTTTTTCATCTTATTTTGTTAATAACAATTGCAATTTTTTGCCTGCACACTTTTCCTTCAAAAACATTTTTCTACAGGTGATTCCGAATCCAATGAGCTATCGCTCATATTTTTAGAACCTTTATTTTAATTTTTCACGTTTTTGAAGATGTTGACTAGAGTATAATGAGAACAACCTTGTTTGACTTCAAATCGTGATTTAAAAAAATATATTTGAAAAAACAAACAAAACTATTTTTATATGAAAAGGAATGTTTTTAAATTTAACAACACTCTGTTAGTAAATTACATCAGTGGTAGCGGAAAGTGTAATAAAACAGCTAATGAATATTCTTACCAATATTGAAATAATCATAATTTCCACAATTATTTAAATAATAACAATCTAAATCATGTATAATTATTAATATTTTTTTATAACTTTTTATGCGGTGTAAAATTTACAATTCACAAACATTACGATTTCTAGTATACACTGGAAATGTGATAAAGTTACAGAACATAACTATTATTAGGTAATTAATAATAAATTCCAATTGCTAAAAGGCAAAAGAAAAACTACATTTAAAAAACTCGATTGTGATCACCGGCAATAAATATTTAAAATTTTACTTACATAAGACATTCTACTTGCTGCGGATTGTTTCATATTCTGTTCTAAAATGCAAGCAATGATATGGTAAACATATTGACTTTTGACAATGATAAGAAAAATCACGAATACATTTTACTTATTTATAATTATATTAAAACAATTTATAAAATATTCTTAATTATTACAAATATTTTGTGTGACAAAAGAGACTGTAGAAAAGTAAAACATTTTTTTAACGACTCAGGTTATTTACGATAATTATACATAACTAAATTTTATAATTCGTTAGAGTTAATGACGTAATTATATTTTTTAAAAAATACTGATAGAATTATATGTTGTGATAATACTTCCATTACTTAAATTACAGAAATTGGTTAACAACAAAAATATGTTAATAATATTCTGTAATGCAGTTATTACGAATGATCACAGAGATCATAATTAAAAAGTTTAGTTTATATAATTGTGTCTTTCGTATTTTGAACTTGAAATTTAATGAGATTTAATGAGATTTGTAGAATATAAAAAACTTAAAAATTAGTTCACAAAATCGCTGTTTTTGAGAATTAAATTTTTAATTAAATTCCATTATTATTTGCTATGAATTAGGATAATAAGATTGAATTATATTTATACCATTTGCTATCATTACCGACAGTGGGGGTTGGTTTATAAGAGCACATGAGCATGTGAACACCAACGTATGAAATACGCATTTAAAAAAAATGTAAACATATATTATTCTATTTATGTATTAGTATTTATTTAAACTCGCATTCTATAGCTGCTTCTAGGCTATAAATAAAGCGCCCTGTGAAAGTGGCCACGATGTAAAGATCACAGTGGTATTGTGATCTCAGTGATCTCTCGTCAGAGTAGAAGTACAGTACAAAATTAAAATAATAAGACTGGTTATCCGGTTGTAACTTTACCAATAGTCTTAATCGTTTTCCGTGTTTACTATTTGGCGATGAGGCTTCAGAATGGACAAAACTGGCGTCACAGACTTGGTGCAATAATCCGAAAAAAATAAGTTTTTTATGCCATTTAATAAGCTCAAAAAACATCGTGTCGCGATGCCAACCAAAAAAATCTTTGCCTTTGGCGTTTTACCAGTGAACCAGTTTTTTCACCTTATTTATAAATGTGCACCCCCAAGATACACTACGTGGCGCTACTGATTACCAGTCAGTAAATGTACAAATGTAAATAAGGTGAAGATATAAATATGGATTCTTGAAAATATTTTAATTTAACGATAATAAGTAGTAACAAAGAATTTTTCGATATTTATTACTCCAACCATAGAACACAATCCTTGTCCCGGTATGTGGTATTTTATCACAAATAATTCAGATAGCAATGCATTCTTAGGGATTCACTTTCTTTATATTTACAGATTGTTTTTAATAAATGTTGGTTAAAAATAACAATTGTTTATAAAGTTATATTTTTTCATAGGAATTTTTGGCAGACAAAGTGACGTAGAAAAGGCGCCAGAAAAAAAGAGTTTCATGATATATATTTTGTATTTTTAAAGTACTTTTTAAAACCTGACTATCAATATTGATAAAAAACAATCCCCTAACGTATAATTATTCTGTAAAAACTAATCGAGAATAAAGGGGCCTCTAGCAATTTTTCTATTAGATCCCTAGTTTAACTCAAGGTCTGTTAATGTTTTCTATGACGATTTTTAATCTCGTTAAATATAAAAATAAACAGGGATATAGTTATAACCTCACCTAACAACTTTACTAATTTATATAAATCAGCAGGTTAAATAAGTGTTTAACGAGGTTGAATATTACTATTAATGTAATGAAAGACAAAATTAAATTTAAAGTTTAATACAAGGTAATTATGTTTTTTTAAAACCGGCTTATTTTTAGGTCAGAAAATCTCATTTTCTCGGACAAGGCCAGAAAATAAAAATGATTCGGGTAAAAGCTTTTACCGGACTCATTTTTATTTACTTTCCGGTCTATCTTTAAAGAAAAAAATAATAAAATAGTTAGTCTAAGATAGCGGTCAATTGGTTCCTATGGTAAGCGAGTTTTGTATATATTTAAAACTATAAAATAACTATATTTTGAAGTTTAGTTGAAAACGTGAAATTTATTTTAAAATGGATATTTAAAATGATGCATTTGATTGTGAATTAATGAAAGATAAAATTATACCAGATGAAATTGTTAAGGCGGCCACCCAAGCAAGGTTTGTTAAAAAAAATGTTAAAATTAGTTAATAAATGCATCATTTTGAATTAGCACTTTATAATAAACTAGCAGACCCGGCGAACTTCGCATCGCCTAACACTAATGTTTTTTCCAATTTTTTTTATTTTTACGATTAACTTTTTGTATTTTTTATCATATTTTCTCGTTAGTTACCAGTTTTTACTATTATTTATAGTACTTTGTAATTTATCGGTTAGGTATATTAAATATTAACTGCGCCACCTAACGGTGGCGTCATAGTTCTTAGATAAGTAAGTTTCGCACTTTTAAATATATGAGATATCAACTCCGCCACCTTACGGTGGCGTCAAAGTACTGTTATGTAATAATTACAGGTGTAAATTTATAGCATCTCAACTGTGTCACCTTAGGATAGCGTCATAATGGTTAATTTCGTAATAAACGCGTCCGATCGCTGCAAAATTCAAAGTGCTATAAGGAAAATCGCGCCCTCCGTTGCCGCCGCCCCTGCCGGCCAGTACCACTGCAAGCGCTACGTCCCGCAATTTTAAATCTGCAATATCTTCGAAAATATTCATTTAAATCTTGTGCTGTAAAGGACCATGTAGATCTATATTAACTCAACAATATGTTTAAGCTATTTAATTGGATAAGGATTAATGCTGTATTGGTTAAAATCGCTTCGAAAATTAGCCATTATTTTTCGTAAAAAGTAAATGACAAAAAAATGTTATTGTGGGATATCCATAAGAGATAGACATATACCATCCCGGAGTTTTCTGTAGACCTTTTCAACGTGTACAAATAATTAGTACATTATTTTGATAAATCTCGTAAGGTTCAGCCTGCGTTTGCAATGTAAGCGGAAAAAAATTGATAATTAACGACATCACATTAGAAACCTCAAAAATAACAGTATTTCTCCTCTACTTAATGGATTTTATTATACATATAAACCTTCCTAATGAATCACTCTATCTATTAAAAAAACCGCATCAAAATCCGTTGCGTAGTTTTAAAGATTTAAGCATACAAAGGGAAATAGGGACAGAAAAAGCGACTTTGTTTTATACTATGTATATTGATTGATATTGATTTCACGTTTTCAACTAAACGTCAAAATATGTCAAGTTATTTTATAGTTTTGAATATGTACAAAACTCGGTTACCATAGAAACCAATTGACCGTTATCTTAGACTAAATATTTTATTGATTTTTTCATTAAAGATAGGCCGGAAAGTAAATAAAAATGAGTCCGGTAAAAGCTTTTACCGGACTTATTTTAATTTTCTGGCCTTGTCCGACAAAATGAGATTTTCTGACCTAAGGCTACGGCCACATTAGCGTGAATTCAAGCTGCGTTTTGACGTGAAAACACGCCAAAAAAATAGACTATACTGTTTTCAGTTGGGCCGGCCAAACACGGCGTGAATTCCCGCCCGAAAGGCGCGTCTTCAAGGTCTCCCGCTCATGAATAGAACTGGTTCCATTTTCGAGCGTCTTTTCACGCTGTCTTGGGTTGACACACTGGCTGGATTTCACGCGGCGTTTTGTAGATTGTTCTATTTTGTATCAAAAGTTTGTTTATTGAATAAATATATTATATTTTGTATAAATATATATATATATACGATTATTAAAATTATCATGGAGCTTGACAGCGAAATAATTATCATGGAGGTGCAGAAGTTTCCCTTTATTTACGATATACACCATAGTGAATATAAAAACCGGGAGTTAAAGAGGGAATCCTGGATAGCTATTTCAACAGCAGTAGTGGGAGAAGAAAGTTGGACAGCTATGGATGAAATAAGTAAAAGAAATATTGGTAAGTACTGTTAACACTTTATTTCAGTATCTAAAAAAAATATGAGTACAGTAATGTAGCCACAATACTTTAGGTATAAATCTATTGCAACTTGCTTTTATTTTAGAATGTCAACATAATTACTTTGCCATGGTAGTGACCCTTCAGGAGAACAAAAGTAGTTCTTAAATGTATCTCGTACAGTTTTCCCATTATTACTTCCTCTTATTCCATATGAGGAAATGTTATCTAGGGGACACGATAGTGTATCTTCAAAATTATACCCGTCATGCTTTCTAACAAAATTGTGTAAAACGCAACAAGCTTGAATAATAGTGACAGCAAACTCCACATGCACATCTATGGGGCGATGCAATATTCGCCACTTATTCGTTAAAATCCCAAATGCACATTCCACATAACGTCGAGCCCTTGACAATCGGTAATTAAATGTTTTTTTTTCTAAAGTCAGGTTCTTAGAGGGATATGGTCTGAGCACATTTTCACTCACTGCAAATGCCTCATCGGCCACAAACACGTACGGCATAATTAATTGTAATGGATCATTAGGGAATGGGGCAGGTTATGGAAAATTTAAAGTTTGGCTATATATTTTTTTTCCTATTTCAGTTGATTTTAGAATGTTACAATCTCCTTCATGGCCAAACGACCCTACTGTAAGTGAAGCGGTAGTTGCTATCTGCTATAGCCATTAATACCACAGAAAAATACTTCTTGTAATTGAAATATTCGCTTCCTGAATTAGATGGCTTAACAATTCTGATGTGTTTTCCATCTATTGCGCCGATACAATGTGGAAAGTTGGCTCTTCTTTCATACTGGTTGCTAATAACTAACCAGTCTTCGATGGACGGTTGTTGCATGTGCTCTGTTTTCATTCTCGTCCATGTGTGTCTTGAACAATTTCGGCAATTGTAGAACGTCCCAAAAGAAATTCGAAATGTAGTGATCGAAACGAATTACCCGTTGCCAGATACCTGCAATTTTTTAACATAATTAGTAAAACATATGCGAAATTTTAAATTTCTAAATTACTACAAATAGTTTATATGCATTTCAAATATGTACATTCACGTACCAAGATCACTTAAAACATAATTTTGATTCTACAGGAAAGGAGATTCAAAAGCGTTGGAAAAGCATGAAAGTTAGTTACATGAAAAACATGAAATCACTGGAAGGTCGCAGCGGAGATGCTTCTATGTCGAAGAAGCCGTATATTTATCACAAACAAATGTCGTTTCTTCAATCTGTCATCAAACAAAGAGCGTAAGTACTTGTGTCTCCAGGCCGACAATTTGTAAACATCAATTTTTTTTTAAAACTTGCGGAAACATGAATACCGATAGTGTGATTGAAGCTGAACCCAATTCTGGTCCTCAACCCAGTTCTTCCCCTGCACCAAGTTCTGTGTCTGCACCTAGTTCAACCGCCCGTATTAAAAGGAAATCTGATCAGTTTAAGAAAGATATAATTGAAATTTTAAAGACAAATGTACAGCAAACCCCCAAATGTCCAGATCCTGATGAAATGTTCCTCTTGTCCCAAATTCCCCTAATAAAAAAACTTAATCCTTCCGATAAACTTGATTTTCAAATCAAATTCATGCGGTTACTGCAATCGTACACCACGGCTTACTCCAACCCTTCTACACCTTATCCATTCAGCCCCACCACGTCCAGTACCAGTATTCAGGATGTTCCTTTGCCTTCTTCTCCAATAATTTCTTATGAGATGGGACCATCCGAACACAATGCTGTTTCAGATGATGATTCGGTGCTTTCTTTTTTTAATTTGTAAACACCCACAAAATCTAGTAATCTAAGCTTATAACAAATTAATCTAAGTTAAGTTAAGTTAACTAACACTGATGTATAAAGAATAAATCTTACCTTAATGTTACAGCAAGTTTCTCTTCTGCAGCAATGCAATCCCTCAGTTTTGTATTTTGTTTGGATATGTCACCATTAATTTTTGAGAGAAGCAGTTCAAAAGAAGGAATTGACATCCGGTAGTATTCAAAAAACTTGTCCGGATTTTCTTTTAAAATGTTATGTAGAAGTACGTGTTTTCCTTTTAATAATCGATCAGTCAGTACTGGATGAATCCAGTATTTTTTATGCCGACGATTAAGACGACGACGATGACGCTGAATGACAACCATGGCACAAAATTCACCAGAAAGTACTAATTTCTGACCGGTTTTTAAAAAAAGTATTAATTATTAAATTATTATAAAAGTTTCTTTTAAACTTGTCGGTAATACAGCAGGATTATCACAAAAGATAAAATGCAGAAAAACTTTATATTTGGTTTTGAACTTTTAACGTGTGAGACTAATTAGAAACTGGTCAGCAAAGAAAAATAGAACATTAAAATAATTAAAACAAATATAAATATACTTTTATAAAATAAAAAAGAGCTTTGATAAAAATTTACAGTATCATAGACAAAAGTATTAAATATTAAACTTTAATATACCTAAGTTGCTTTTAATCGATTAGGTAAACGATGTAAAACAGCAGAAAGATTACCAAATTATTTTTTTTTAAAGAAAAATCCAGAAGAACATTTAATTCGGTTTTGAACTTTCAACGCAAGAGACTTATTAAAAAGTGGTCAGCAAAGAAAAGTAGAAGATTGAAATTAAAATATAAATAAATAGTATTAAATATTAAGCTGTTGTATAAGTTGCTTTTAATCGTGTAGGTAAATGTTGTAATAAAGTAGAAGGGTTACCAAATTATTTTTTAGAATAAAAAATCCGGAAAAACATTCGGTTTTGTACTTCCAAACTACAAAACTAATTATAAATTGAAGAAAAGTAGATTGAAGATTGAAATTACATATATGCTTCTATAATATAATAAAATAGGCATTTACACCGTAAAATTAATATAATAACTTACCAAACATTACCAAATTGAAACAAAAACACGTCACAACCGAACGAAATGATTAAACTGAAAATTTCTATTCGTAATTTCACTACATTACCCAGAACAGAAAACCCTTAGGCTGTCAATTATTTCTCCCAACTTCACAAGCGCAAGATTGAAAGTCTTGTATTTTCTGATGCAACAATCATTGACGTCCGCAATTTTATTTCAGTTCCTTTATTATTTTTTTATTACTTCAGTTCTTGTTTATGTTCACATTTACGTCCTTTTTTTGGATAGATTCTGTTTCTATGTTCGAATGCGTTCCCGTATAAACTCATAAAGATAAGAAATTTCTAAATAGGCATGTTAACTACTTATTTCAATTACATTTATTCTTTACTGAACTAAAGTTTTACGGCCGTTAATAAATTATTGATATTGTATCCATTTGCATTCGTTAATAATACAACAAGGCCATTTAACAAAAAGTAAAAATTATGCATTGGTGTATTTAAAAAGGTGGCGACAAAATTACTAAACGTATTGTTTAAGATTAAACGGTATTCAGAAAATGTCTAATCTTACCATGATAATAATTTTAATATATTCTATTGTTGTTTGATGGGTCATCAAACGTCGTGAGAAGTAATTTGATTGTGTACGAATTGGACGGCATCAATATAGATATCTTAATTTTGTTTTCTATTTATTGCCTTATTTAAACACAATAAAAACTATAAACAAACACAGAGAAGCGATGAGATCAATCTCCTCTGACTTAACATATACAGGGTGTTTCCAAATTGATGCGAAATATTTCACAGGGTGATTTTTCAGCAAAAATTAAGGGGGGTCTTTCATATAATTTTTTTTTCAAAATCGCTCTCCCTCCAAGTTACAGCCCCTTAAAGTTGGGGGAAAACAATTGTTTTTATTTAATATCTCCACTATGGAAGAATTTAGAAGAATGAAATTTGGCAGATAATTGATGCTAATAAAATGGCATTTTTTGACAATTTTTGTAACCCTGCAATGTTTATACAAGGGGGTGAAAAAATCAACCCTTATGATATTTTGCCTCTAAACTTTTTAATTCGTCTACATTTTCCTACTTAAAAAATTGATTTAAGAAGACAGACTTAAACTGCAACTTTTTTATGTCTCGACTTTTTCTCCTAAAATTGTTAGTTTGATTACAAAAAAATAAAATAGGTTACAATTCGATATTACTTATTCCTTTATCACATAAATCCAGAAGCGTTATTGTTTGTTAAAAACAGAGTAAGCACGTGTCAAATAATGTCATAATGGGCAGATAGTTATTGCTAATAAAATGGAATTTTTTGACAATTTTTGTAACCCTGCAATGTTTATACAAGGGGGTGAAAAATCAACCCTTATGATATTTTGCCTCAGAACTTTTTAATTCGTCTACATTTTTCTACTTAAAAAATTGATTTAAGAAGGCGGACTTAAACTGCAACTTTTTTACGTCTTGACTATTTCTCAGTAAGTTGTTTCGTTGAAATATTACTCATTCCTTTTGCACATACATCCAGAGGGGTTATCGTTTGTTAAAAAAAATAAAGTAGGCCAGTATTAAATGATATCATAATGACAAACAGTTAATGATTATTTAATTGGACCATATTTTCTACCAATAAGATTAAATGGAAACGACTACGGCCATTTCCTCGAAGAAGTGTTGCCCACTCTTCTTGAAGATGTTCCTATACAAATTAGGCAAGAATTATGGTAATGAGTACCTAATATTCAATTTTTTTATGGTCAAAGAAACAACTTTTACAGAGAAATAGTCAAGACGTAAAAAAGTTGCAGTTTAAGTCCGCCTTCTTAAATCAATTTTTTAACTAGGAAAATCTGAGGCAAAATATTATAAGGGATGATTTTTTCACCCCCTCGTATAAACATTGTGGGGCTACAAAAACCGTCAAACAATGTCATTTTATTAGCAATAATTATCTGCCAATTGTGACATTATTTGACACCTGCTTACTCTATTTTTAACAAACAATTTATGTGAAAAAGGTATAAGAATTGTAACTTATTTTATTTTTTTGTGATCAAACTAACAATTTTACGAGGAATAGTCAAGATATAAAAAAGTTGCAGTTTAAGTCCGTCTTTTTAAATCAATTTTTTCAGTAGGAAAATGTAGACGAATAAAAAAGTTCTGAGGCAAAATATCATAAGGGTTGATTTTTTCACCCCCTTGTATAAACATTGCAGGGTTACAAAAATTGTCAAAAAATGCCACTTTATTAGCATCAATTATCTGCTACATTTCATTCTTCTAAATTCTTCCATATTGGAGATATTAAATAAAAACAATTTTTTTCCCTCAACTTTAAGGGGCTGTAACTTGGAGATAGAGCGATTTTGAACAAAAATTTATATCAAAGACCCCCCTTAATTTTTGCTGAAAAATCACCCTGTAAAATATTTCGCATCAATTTAGAAACACCCTGTATAAGCTGACAATATATTGAATGTCCAATAATCCCCATGATAGTGAGACCTTTTGTTAACTCACATTGTTTGTATTGGAAATGGACTGTGCCAATGTTGTATTATGAATAAACGTATCAGTTTTTGTGTTTGACTATGTTCTGTCAGGTCCGATTGTTAACGCCAGCTCAACAATTTGGAACGAATCTTTTTGAACTTTTACTCGCAGATGACATTCCACTGACCAAAAATCAATCAAGGATAGAATTTTTTTACACAATACACGTATTAATTAACCGAATGACTGGTGTAGACTTAAAGTATACAGATAAATTTTTCTCCGCTTACAGACTTCGTTATATTAAAGACTGTTGCACTTCAGAATCCCATACAGCAAAGCCAGATAGCAACGCACTTTTGGGGCAAAACTGTAATAAAACCTGTGGTACAACAAATGGCACTAAAATCGTAAAATAAAAGTGTGAGCCCATATGCTGTCACATTATCATGTTTTTATGGTAATATCACGCTTAGAAACACACTGCTACCACGCCTAACGGAATTTTCGTGAATACTGCATTGGTCTTTAGTGCAGTATTTGTTTTTTGATGACGAATGAATTTGTAGCTCAATTAGTTCTTCGGAATGGTAAGAACTGGAAAGTGTAGGTGGTTGTATAGTTTTGGATGAATGTGGTAGAAACGTAAACGGAGCATCGGTACACGATATAAATAAAATAAGGAAGCAGTTGCATTTGAAATATAACTTGCTCGTTGGGGATGTTTAGAAGATAACCCGATTTTGTTGACAAAATTGCCCTTACATCGAGTTGCCTTCATAACATGATATGCGAAGATAAAATGTTTGAATCTGACACCGAATTAATGCAAGTTCCTCTACAAGTGTTGTTAAATTTGAATGTATAAGAAGAAATATGTGGTTGCGAAGTCTTCGACATTCGGGAGAATTATAAGAATTATTTTATTTCAGATTAAGCTAGTTTGGTTTGACAAAAAAAATAGTGTTCGGAGAGGAAGAATTATTATATAATATCTTCTAATTTTTATCTAAAACAGTAATGAATAATACAATAAAGAATTTAAAAATTTAAATATGTATCTGTTATATAAAGTTCTCTTCCAATCTCCTCCCAAGTTTCTTGGCGAATATGTTGACCTAAAAATATCAATCATAAATTTTAATCTTATGACTAGATAGTAAAAGGTCACTCTTTTGTTTAGTATGTTTGGCAAGATTGACAGTTTATAATTATTAATTGAAGTGAATCTTCTTTTTGTTAACAAATGTTGAAATAACGTTGTTCAAGGTGTTCAAATTAAAAATAAGAAAGTTTTCTTTGGGCATTTTAGTGTGTTTAATAGAAATTTTATTTGTTTTTTGTCAAATTTATTAGTTTTGAATTATGTTTTTGATTTTTATTGTCTTTGTATGTAGTTTCGTTTTTTATGAAAAAAGAAACTAAAATGCTAACTAATTTTATGGTGTCGGTTTTTCGTTACATCGGTTTATCGATTTACCCTCATCGCGCGAAAAGAAGTAATCAATTCTACATATTTATTGGTTCGTGTTCGTGGATCTTGAAGTGGATTTATACTCGAATATAACAGGCAAAGTTTCTTTATTCTAATAAATATGTTGTTTACTTGATTCTTAGCATTAAAATCTTATTTATATCATCGTGGATTAAACAAAAAAAGTATATCATGAGATATTTTATTCAATAATAATCAACACATATGGCAACGCTTTTATACCGCCCCTACATTAGGCAAACTCAACAGCAATATACTAATTATTTTAAAATGTTTCTCATCATAGTTTTGAAATTCAAAAAGTATACAAAAAGAGTTACACTCTAAATTATTTAGCCACAGATACTTTAGTAATTAGTCAGCTCTTTGGTCGTCGTTTTTACCTCATGCCACGTGTGACACTTACTCACTTGCTCCTACCTTATTTTCTAAAATTCTTGAAGAAATATCTTAAAATAATTTATTTACTAAAAATCTGTGGTTCTGGTATACTATAACCTCATAAAAATATAAGATAGGGCACAAAAAAGTGATATGAGTTGAATCAAGATGACTAATTACTAAGGCACCTTAAAATATAAATTTTTCTGTATAGTAAAGATTGTGTTTCTACTCAGGGCCACAGAATATTTTCAATACATTACCTAAATCTTTTTATCATCGAAAATTTTCGGTAATTTTAAACTTTTCTATTTACCTATACATTATCAAATTCGGTTGCTTAAGTAGGATTTTAGTATCTATCTAGTTAACTAATATTGTTTTAGAAGTACAAAAATACGGATAAAATATTATCTGTATTTGTCTCTTGAACAATTGGTTTACTTGATATTTAAACCACAATAAATTTATTATATTTGGTAAAAGAATAAATATTAAAATAAAATTTTAATTTAATCGTTAGTTTGATATTAAAAATAGCCAGTATTTATATTAAAATTGAAAATAAATCGAATAGCACTTAATTTTCTATGATTCCTATGCGTAAAAGTTTATATAAGATTTTTTCATACATCATTCTGTTCAAATATAAAATAAGACTTGCTAATTTTTAGTCAATTATCCTATTTTAAATAAGTAATAGTAAAACTAGATCTTACATTGGAAATATTCTTAAAAACAAAATGTGAATGAACTATTAGATTTTTTATTAATGATTATTTTTTTCACCTGTCAAAATATCACAATTTTGTGATTTCGTCCAATGAAAACGCTTAATCTTCAATGTTTTATGCTAAATTTAGCCAATCATTCCGGTTTATATTGATAAAACCACTAGTGGTTTTACTAGTATTGATAAAATTATAGAACTGTCAAAAATTCAATAACAATATTGAACAATCAATTTTCTTGTTTATAAGTACCTTACTATAAATCAACATTCATTTATATTATCGAAATATTCTGAAATATATTTTGTTATTATTATTATCACAATTCAATTCATCTAAACGATAATGAAAAATCAAAAATGTAGGTACTTTAAAACTAACCTGCTTCCATGTTCTGCATGCATTTAAAACTTTTATATGCCTACAGGCAAATGTGGTCTTGTAGGTAAACTTTAAATAGATATACCTAATAATTTTTATTTTGGTAATTTTCTCTTTAATAATATAATTGTATAAATAGGTATAAAAATAAATATTTATTCAAATTACAACCCTGTTTTCACGACGTTTACGACAACTGACAACTGTCAATACTATCTAGTGTACAGGATAAGTTAATCGGAGGGGGTAACGGCATTTCGTTTGTGTTAATTATGAAATATAAGTTGTTCTAGGCAGTTTTTTAAATAAAGTAGTTTTTGTACAGAATGGTTCAAAAAATAATCTTCTTAAATACAACTCGTCCTGTAATATTTTACTAGATAAATTTTTATTTTCCAGACTCAAACTTTTTTATTTTAGGCAAAACTACTCAAACAAACTGAATATGATAAAATCAATTTTATCACATTTCAGTTTGTTTTCGTATTTTTGCCAAGTAAAACAGTTTTCGTGGAAACTAAAAATTTATCGATAAAATTTTAAGGACTCGTGGTATTACCTTTGACTAATTACTAAGGCACCTTAAAATATAAATTTTTTTCTATAGTAAAGATTGTGTTTCTACTCAGGGCCACAGAATATTTTCAATACATTACCTAATTCTTTTTGTCATAGAAAATTTTCGGTAATTTTAAACTTTTCTGTTTATACATTATCAAATACGGTTGTTTAAGTAGGATTTTAGTATCTATCTAGTTAACTAATATTGTTTTAGATGTACAAAAATACGGATAAAATATTATCTGTACATATTTGTCTCTTGAACAATTGGTTTACTTGATATTTAAATCGCAATAAATTTATTATATTTGGTAAAAGAATAAATATTAAAATAAAATTTTAATTTAATCGTTAGTTTGGTATTAAAAATAGCCGGTAATTATATTAGAATTGAAAATAAATCGAATAGCACTTAATTTTTTATGATTTCTATGCTTAAAAGTTTATAAAAGATTTTTTCATACATCTTTCTGTTCAAATATAAAATCAGACTTGCTAATTTTTAGTCAATTATCCTATTTTAAATGAGTACATAATAGTAAAACTAAATAGATCTTACATTGGAAATATTCTTTAAAACAAAATGTGAATGAACTATTAGATTTTTTTTATTATTGATAAAACTAGCTTACAAATAATATCTACTATAATGATTTTAAAATTTAAAAAATTATTATAATTTTTATTCACTATCCGGTAGGACTCGAACCTGCAGCCTTTATGTTTAACCGGTAATGCCTCTACCTATTTTAGCTACAGATGCTTAAGTAGTTAGTAGACATTTTGAACGTCTTGATTATGTGACACTCACTTCCTCTTAAGCACATGTCTGCATGACGCTAATGAGAGAGAAAGAGAGAGATTATTTGTCATATCGATAATTAACAAATAAAACTTTGAGTCGTTGTTTTTTTGTGCCCTATTTTTATTTGGTTGGGAGACTGGAATCATGGATTTTTAGTACCTAAACTATTTATTTTGGACATATCTCCCATAGAATTTTTAAAACAAGCTGAAGGTAAAGAATGCAGTTTCGAATTTTGTTTGTTTAATTTATAAATTTCAAAAATCCCATGTGAAATATCTCAAAAATTATCAATTTCCTCAATATCCTTCGTCCGAAACATTTTGGCCCTTTTTGGCTTTAATGTCACCTTTAAATTGACAATATTCATAATCTAACCAAACTATTGTGAATCTAATTAGTTTGTTTGCTACACTGAAAAAAAAATTAATCATTTGTTTTCCTTAATAATAAATAATTAATTGGTAAATACAATAATTAATGGTATGTAGGTATGTATGTATGTATGTATTTAGGGGTAACAAATACACCTGCGACCTATAAGATATCTTGTATCCCCCTTTTCTTGTTATATTTCTGATGATTACTCACACTTATAGAAGCTCTTCTAGTCCTATCTTTCTTAGAAAGTTTAGGATATCATTGGGTTTTAAATTAGGTAATTCTTCCCTTTCCATTTCGTATGACCCTAGAAGTACTTAATGCTATGCATTTTGAAAGTATGAGTATTTAGATTTTATCCTCTACCTCACGAATCTGCAGTTTGCTTCTTATACAAATCCTAGTTTCTTCATGTGTCCTCTTAATCGACAGTGACCGGTTAGTATTCCTGTTATAATTTGGAGGTTTTTCCTACTCAGGTTACGACAGCTGTGAGATCTCTTCTGGTTATAGTTTCCCAGGAGCGTCGTCGATTGTCTTAAATCTTCTAGATCATTCCAGTACTTGGATTTTTCGCTACCCATTTTGTTTTTCTTAGTTTTTATAAGATTGTACTACTGCTGATTCCACAGGATGGTTCTGGTCCCAGGTATGTGGTTTCAGCTTCTTTTTTTGCCAGCTTGTCTGCTGTTTCATCTCCTTCTATTCCTACGAGTCCTGGAACCCATAGGAGGGTAACAGTGTTATTCTGTCCTAGTTCATTAAATGTGGTGGTTTATGACATAAACGAAAACTAAAAATCAATCCACATATATAATATATTTGTTGTTCAAAATTACAAAATGTTGGCAACTAGTTTCGGGATATGATTCCCATCATCAGGCCTATAAGTTATAAAAAGAGAGAGTTACAAAACAAAATATTATGGTAGTTACATTATATATATATATAAATCAGCTCTACAGGCCTAGTGGCCTTTGGCTTCGAGATCTTTCACTCTTCTTTTCCATTTTGCTCTATCTCTCGCTTCCATTTGCCAGTCCCGAACTCCCACACTTCTTAAATCATCTTTAACTTCTGCTAGCCATTTCTTTCTGGGTCTTCCTCTTCTCCTTTTCCCTCCTTCTCCTTCCATTAATATTCTTTTAACCCATCTGTTATCCTGCATCCTAGCTATGTGTCCCAGCCATCTAGCTCTTTGTGCTTTTGCTACCTGAACAATATTAGGCTGGTTGTATAGTTCTTCCAAATTTTTATTTGTTCTTCTTCTATATTCTCCCTCCTCTGTTTTGATTCCTCCATATATTTTCCTTAATATCTTCCTTTCCCATATCTCTAGTTTGGTTATTAATTTTTTATTCATTGTCCACGTCTCACAAGCATAGGTCACTGTTGGTCTTATTATAGATTGGTAAGCTCTTATCTTTAGTCTTCGTGACATCGTTTTTGACCTTAGTATCTTGTTTAACATTGTTTAACATTATACAAACCTTAATAATTATAAATATATAATGTTCAAAAATATGGATAACATCAAAAACTTAGTTAAGAGTCTTCCTGTACTTCAATGACGATGAATGATACGGAGATCAAGCAAACATGGGTTTATATGTGGATTAAAAGTCCAAAAAGAAAAAATTATTTAAAGAATTGTTTAACATAAAGTTAAATTTTATATATTAAAGGACAAAACAAAAGGGAGCTGGCCAGCTGAAGAAACAAAAAGTGACAAATAAACTAGAAACGATTACATAAGAAGAATTTTATAAATTAACCTTTGATTGTATATACCTTTATCTAATCCTCTTTTCGTCGATTTATATTTAAATTTATATTTGTTAATATTTTTACTTCATTTAACATTTATTATATTGATATTTAATATTTGTAAAGTCTTCCTTTATGTTCCGTGACTTTGTTGTTTTACGATGTTCCTTGTCTTCCGCCTAATTGTCATCAACGTCATCCGGCTATTTCCTCCGAGTACCGTTTCAAGTTTAATCATCATTCTTAGTGGTTTATGTGGCTTAAGTGTTCAGTTATATTTGACCATCGTTTATTACATCTAGAAGCTTGTGTTATAATCCAACTTCTAATGATTTTGATGAGTTTTAAACCAGCTGAGGCTGTCTTTTGTGCTACCTTACTATGGTATTTTTCTAACAACTTTACACATGTCTTACATGAATACCGCCATTTTCATGTGGCTATCAAATTGTTGAAGTTACATCTTCCTTTATGCATTTCCCCTTTCTCCCCTTCATTTTATGTGAAGAGTGAGTATATCTTTAATGCTTTACGATTTTCTCACTTTCAATCGTTAAATAGCAGCAGAAATGTTTTTTGTAATAGGTATTGCTTCTCCACATATAACAACTAAGTGGATTAATAAATTTCCAATTCTTCACTATTTGATATTGTATGACACATTAATACCTCAGGTTACTACTAAACCAATTTCCTGGTTCTTATGTAACCGTTTCTAGTTTATTTGTCACTTTTTGTTTCTTCAGCTGGCCAGCTCCCTTTTGTTTTGTCCTTTAATATATAAAATTTAACTTTATGTTAAACAATTCTTTAAATAATTTTTTCTTTTTGGACTTTTAATCCACATATAAACCCATGTTTGCTTGATCTCCGTATCATTCATCGTCATTGAAGTACAGGAAGACTCTTAACTAAGTTTTTGATGTTATCCATATTTTTGAACATTATATATTTATAATTATTAAGGTTTGTATAATGTAACTACCATAATATTTTGTTTTGTAACTCTCTCTTTTTATAACTTATAGGCCTGATGATGGGAATCATATCCCGAAACTAGTTGCCAACATTTTGTAATTTTGATCAACAAATATATTATATATGTGGATTGATTTTGAGTTTTCGTTTATCTTTATAATTAACTAGCGGCCGCCCGCGACTTCATCCGCGTGGACTTTAGTTTTTTGCCACCGTTTCATACAAATTTGCAACCCCAATTTTAAATCCTTAGGGATGGAATTTAAAAAAGTAATTTCTTAGTATACCAACACGTAATAAAACAAATTTATTTTTGAATTTTCAAGACTCTATGCGTCTATCGACAGTGTAATGTCGGCCAGCAGCAGCGTGCTACCGTCTTACCGCTCCAAACACCCCGCTCAGTAAAGCGCGAGTGGTATTAAACTATTATTATTTTAAGACTTTAAAAACTTGCATGCTAAATGCATGCAAAATCTCAGCCCGATCGGTTTGAAATTGAAAAAGTTTCATACAAACTTTCCTACCTATTTTATCCCTTAGGGGTTGAGTTTATCAAAATCCTTTCTTAGGGGATGCCTAAGTCATAGTAGCTATATGCATGCAAAATCTCAGCCCGATCGATTTAAAACTGACACAGTTTCATACCAACTTTCATGCCCTATTTTCTCCCCTTATTGGTGGAATTTATCAAAATACTTTCTTAAGAGATGCCTACGTCATAGTAGCTACATTCAGTACATTCATACAAAATCTCAGCCCGATCGGTTTAAAACTGACAAAGTTTCATACAAACTTTCATTCCCTTTTTTATCTCCTTAGGGGTGGAAATTATTCAAATTCTTTCTTAAGGGATGCCTACGTCATAGTAGCTATATGCATACAAAATCTCAGCCCGATCGGTTTAAAATTGACAAAGTTTCATACAAACTTTTATCCCCTATTTTATACCCTTAGGGGTGGAATTATTTAAAATTCTTTTTTAGGGGATGCCTACGTCATAGTAGCTATATGCATGCAAAATCTCAGCCCGATCGATTTAAATCTGACACAGTTTCATACCCACTTTCATGCCCTATTTTATCCCCTTATGGGTGGAATTTATCAAAATACTTTCTTAAGAGATGCCTACGTCATAGTAGCTACATTCATGCAAAATCTCAGCCCGATCGGTTTAAAATTGACAAAGTTTCATACAAACTTTCATTCCTTTTTTTATCTCCTTAGGGGTGGAAATTATTAAAATTCTTTCTTAAGGGATGCCTCCGTCATAGTAGCTATATGCATACAAAATCTCAGCCCGATCGGTTTAAAATTGACAAAGTTTCATACAAACTTTTATCCCCTATTTTATACCCTTAGGGGTGGAATTATTTAGAATTCTTGTTTAGGGGATGCCTACGTCATAGTAGCTATATGCATGCAAAATCTCAGCCTGGTCGATTTAAAATTGACAAAGTTTCATACAAACTTTCATCCCCTATTTTATCCCCTTAAGGGTGGAATTTATCAAAATCCTTTCTTATGGGATGCCTACGTCATAGTAGCTATATGCATGCAAAATCTTAGCCCGATCGGTTTAAAATTGACAAAGTTTCATACAAACTTTTATCCCCTATTTTATCCCCTTAGGGGTGGAATTAATCAATATTCTTTTTTAGGGTATGCCTACGTCATAGTAGCTATATGCATGCAAAATCTTAGCCTGATCGGTTTAAAATTGACAAAGTTTTATACAAACTTTCATCCCCTATTTTAGCCCCTTAGGGGTGGAATTTTTTAAAATCCTTTTTTAGAAAATGCCTACGTTATAGTAGCTATATGCAAGCAAAATATTAGCCCGATCGGTTTAAAATTAACAGAGTTTCATAAAAACTTTCATCCCCTCTATTTTATCCCCTTAGGGATGGAATTAATCAAAATCCTTTTTTTAGGGGATGCCTTCGTCATAGGAACTATATGCATGCAAAGTTTCAGCCCGAACGGTTTAAAATTGACAAAGTTTCATATAAACTTTCATCCCCTATTTTATGCCCTTGGGGTGGAATTAATTAAAATCCTTTCTTAGCGGATGCCTACGTCACAACATCTACCTGCATGGCAAATTTCAGCCCCATCCGTCTAGCGGTTTGAGCTGTGCGTTGATAGATCATACAAACTTTCATCCCCTACTTTATGCCCTTTGGGGTGGAATTAATAAAAATCCTTTCTTAGCGGATGCCTACGTTATAACATCTACCTGCATGACAAATTTGAGCCCCATCCGTCCAGCGGTTTGGGCTCTGCGTTGATAGGTCACTATATCAGTCAGTCAGTCAATCAGTCAGTCAGTCAGTCACCTTTGAGTTTTATATATATATATATATATATATATATATAGTAAATTCAAAATGTTTTTTAATCATATAAAGCGTTAGTAAAATTCTTACAAACAAATGATCTGACCATGAAAATAAAATTTCTCGACAGATTGGTCTCTATTGATATAATTAATCAAATGTCTTGATAAAGGAAACAAAATTTTTCGAAAGGTTGGTGCTCATTTATAATAACGCTGTTTCTTAATTAGTCAGTCAGAACTAACCATTAATAAAAGTAAACTATTGTCCCCAATTCCAGATTATTACAAATTTTATTTGTATTTTAGTAATTGTTGGCAACCGCTTATTTTTGATTTATTTTATTGGATCTTTGGTTAAAGTCCTTTTTGGAAGAACAGTTAGAGGTAGATAACTATTTTAATGAATTTTTCATTAAGGCACCAATCAAATTGGTTAACAAAATAGATATATTGGATAATTAAACTAATAACATGTAAGTATCAATGACTAATTAGATATTTTTTGGCACCTAATTTCATCTTAAAAAATCGTTAGATAGCTCCATTTAGAATATATTAACGAATGGATAATACTTTAAAAAAATACAAATATTGTTTAGTTTGAGTTAATATAAAACCAATATTTATGAAGCTTTCCTTTAAAAGAGTTCATGAACGCCACGTTAAATGTACTAGACAAGAAAATAATTTTATCTTCAATTATATCCTGATGATTTTTCAAGGTTTTCATTTAATTACTTTTTCCTATCACTTTATTGATTTTTCACATGCAACAAGTATACTTGGTACAATATACTTTCGAATTTAGACAATAATTTATTCAACCTTCGTAGTTAATACGATACTGAAGTATGCATTTACAGTAATTCAGCGAAAATAACACCTTTTCAGTATAATTTATTCGAAATAATAATTGCATACATATTGAGTAGGAAACAATATGGGTATAAAATCTGATTACAGGAAACAAATAGTTTATATATAGTATAGTTTATTACCACATATATACTAATAAGGATTAATATGGAGTTATCCCCGGGGAAAACATTCTTTCGGTAGCTTTTCGGGTGTCAGTTGTTCCTAAGTAAATCGGTTGCTAGTTTTATTTTTGAGTTTTTGTTAGAAAATTTTTTGTTAATTTTTGTTTTGTGTTGTTTTTTTATGATAGAGTATTATAGAGGAGACTGTCATTAATTAATTGTAAAAACATGGTCAAATAGAAGAAAAAACACGTTAGAAAGTAGAGAGTCAGAAAGAAGGAGATATAAAGTATAGGATCAGAAAGAAGGAGCTTACAAGTATAAGAAGCAGAAAGAAAAGCACGACAAAAAAAATGGATTTTTTTGTTTGTGTACCTATAATTTTGGAACTGATTACCATAAGTGCAGAAACCACATCCCGGAGATTTTTATAGATTGGAAGGTGTCCCTAGGGAGAAATTCCATATTAATAAATTCTTTCTGGGACTCCTTCCAATCAATAATAATTTACGGCTTGTGGATTCAACACTTAATTTAATCAGTTGCTATTACAAACATATTTTTTTTTGTCGCTAGTTTTCTTTCTACTCTTCTTTACCTGATAGCCCCTTCTTTCTGCTTCTCTACTTTATATCTCCTTCTTTCTGATTCTTTACTTTACTTTTTCCCGATCCTCTACTTTCTAACTCTAGTTTTTTTTTTCTATTTACCTGTTCTTTGGTCTATTTATATCTTTTGGCTAAGTCTTCTTATTACCTATCTACTTTTTTATTTTAATCTTTCTATAAATATCTATAAATATCAACAGTCTAGGGAATACAAAGTATTGAAATTTAAAATTTGATTTTTTTTTCTATTGTTATAAAAATTTTGAAGTTAGTAGCTTTAAAATTGGTATCTTTATATTTTTGAAAAATCTGTACCTAGTTTTTACATTGGTCATAGAAGGATAGATCGGACATAAATATGATTCATTAAAGTTAAATAATTATTTTGAGATAACTTTCATGGGATTTTTGAAATTTAGAAATCATACAAATAAGAAAATGACATTAAGGAGTAATTGAAAAAATGCCATATTATTATATCTTGTACAGAAAATCATAAAATTGATGTTTTTCAAATAAATAGAATGGAAACTTTCATAATAATAGCAAAAAACTCAAATAAAGTTTTAAATTTCAACACCTCGTATTTCTTAAACCATTGAAATTTGGATAAGATATGTTAGGGTCAATGGTCATTATATGACCGCTAGTATCTCGAGTTCTCGGATTTCCTATTGTTAATTTGCTAATGAAACACCCTGCATATATAAAAATATAAAATAATTATATAAATACTATTCTTTGTCACTTATTTTTGCAAGTAATAATAACTAATAAAGTGTAGAATAAAGTTAAATAATTGCAGAAAGAACGAGCGCAAAGTAAATACTTAATTCCCATTCGTGAGAATGAGCAGTTATATAAAAATTTTGTATAAGTATGTAGTGTTAAATTAAAACTTCAATTAGGTAATATAGTAAATAGTAAAATATATTTTTGTTGCCTTTCATTAAATTGTTGTTTTAAATTAAATTTACCAGGATGTTAATAATAGCTTAAAATACCAAATTACAGACACACTACATAAATATAAAAGAAAAGAAACTCACGTGATTTTTGGTAGAGTGGTTACACAAAATTAAGTTGCTTGATGAATATTGAAATACTTAAATATCATCTCTAATAAACGTGATTTATTTATAAACGGATAACTAAATTGGTGATAAAAATTTGAAAACATTTTAGAAATTTATGTGATTTGCTTTTACTTATCAGAAATATAAATAGCGAAACAGTAGACTAGATAATATCTCGTTACACAATACACAATATGGTATTAAGTAAATTTATGAATTAACAAGCGAATGATAAAATGTACCCATCACCAATGACGACTAATAAATAAACAATCTTTGTATTATCGATAAATAGAAAACATATTTTTATTAACATTAACACGCTTTTTTTTATTATTATTAACTTCACCTGTATGTATGTATGTATGTATGTATGTTTGTTTGTAACTCTCCACTCCGCGGCTGCTGCATCGGATGAGTCCCGTACAGGGTTGCCATTAGTGGGGATTTTTCACCACATGTGGGGAAAAGTTCAACAAATGAAAGCAGTGTGGTGAAAAAGTGGGGAAGTGGTGATATTTATTGAAAAATACTATAAAAGTGGGGAATAATTATGGTATTTAAATAAATTATGCCTTTACAGCAAAAATATAGGTATATTATAATTATTCTAAAACCTTAAATTAATATATTGGATGTATAGCTACTATTAATTATGGTCGCTTTTCACTGACGCGCTGACTGAAACTATTCTGTAAAATCCTAAATGTTGCACGTGCACTCTATTGAGTATTGACGGGAAATGTAAAGATAACATTGTTTACAGTATCACAAATAATAATGTAAGCTAGTTTGGCTTTATTACCAGAAGATACTTTCTATTGGTAATTTAAAAAAAATATGTAACTATAAATAAATTTTAAATAGTTATTAGGTGCAAATTACATTACTTTTTCGATAAATATACCAATATTTATGAATAATTGTATGTTGTTTTTTAATTTAGTTCTTTTTTAGTAATTTTTTTTTTCGTTTCATATTATGTTTGTATTGATGTTTCTGCAACTGTGTTTATGCTTATTTTGATTATATTAAAAGAAATAATTATATTTAAATAAAGTCAATAGTTTTATTTATGTTAATGTTATATTAAATTTGCCGCCATTTTTTACGAAGTGGGGATTTTGTCTTCAATAGATGTGGTGAAAAATTTTCTTATGGCATGGCAACGCTGGTCCCGTATCGTTATTTTTAATCACTACCTCCCCGTGCCGGGAGTGGGTAATTTGTGCGCCAACTAAATAAACGAATAATGATTGAGTGAGGGTCTTGTAATCGTCACAGCAAATTAACGAATCTATTGAAATAAAATAAATTGGACTAAAAAGTAAAAAATAAATGTATGTATGTATGTATGTATGTTTGTTTGTTTGTAACTCTCCACTCCGCGTCTGCTGCCTCGGATGAGTACGGGACTCATCGTTATTTTTAGTCACCACCTCCCCGTGCCGGGAGTGGGTAATTTGCATTGACATATTAATATAAATATAGTTTAATAAAACTAAAAAACACGCTTTTATAGCATATGAAACTAACAAGTAAAAAAATAAATGTAATTAAGGAAAACTAAAAAGCATGTTTCTGAAAAACATCGAACTAAAAAGTTAAAAATAATTTTCAAAATAAAATTAAAACAAAAATAAATGAAAAATACTAGTTATCTTGTGAAAAAAGCGTGGGCGCTTGACATTCGAAAAATATGGTATGCAGCGCCCACGCTTTTTTCACAATAATAGTAGTATTTTTCATTTATTTTTGTTTTAATTTTATTTTGAAAATTATTTTTAACTTTTTAGTTCGATGTTTTTCAGAAACATGCTTTTTAGTTTTCCTTAATTACATTTATTTTTTTACTTGTTAGTTTCATATGCTATAAAAGCGTGTTTTTTAGTTTTTTTAAACTATATTTATTCAATAAAAAAACATTTTTTTTACAAGACTGTGAATAAGTTTGACAAACAAATTCATGAACTTGTATGTTTGTATGAGCATAATTAGGGATGACAGATACACCTGCGACCTATCTATTGTGGCCCCCTTTTCTTGCTATAATTTTGATGTTTCCTTAGACTTATAGCAGCTCGTCTATCCTTTTTTTTTCTTAGAAAATTTGAGATATTGTTGGACTTCAAGTTAGGTGGATCTTTCTCTTCTATTTCGTATAATCCTAGGTATTTGACAAAAGAATTACCTACATCATGCAATGCATTCTAAAAGTATGAGTATTAAGGTTTCTTCCTCTTCCTCAAAGAATCTGCACTTTGCTTCATCTACCAATCCATGTATCCTCTTAAAACGGCAGTGTCCGGTTAATATTCTCGTTATAATACGGAGGTTGTTTTTACTGAGATTAAAACAGCTGGTTATTTTCCAGGTAGGTCTTCGGTTGTCTTAGTCCTTCTAGATTTTCAAGTACTTGGATTTTTCTCTATCCACTTTTTTCCTTAGTTTTTCTGATACTGTACCACTGCTAATTTCACAATATGGCTCTGGTCCCAAATATGGGGTTTCATATCTGCTGTTTCGTTTTCTTCTATTTCTGTGTCCTGGAACCCATAGGGAGTAACAGTATTGTTTTGTTCTAGTTGATTTAGTTTTCCTATAAGAAGCATAGAGTCAAAAATGGTTGTAGTTCAATAACTGCAATTCTATGGTATTTTCACTCTACCTAATAATTTAATAGGCAATAATAATATTTTATTGTACATAGTTTAATTTTTATTCTAACGTAAACTGTGAATCGGCTACAAGAGAGTCGCTGAGGTCGCACTCAAAGGTTCTGGAGTCTAAGGTATCTGTAAGAGTCACCCTTTGGGGTGTTTCTAAAACAGACTCTTAGGTCTGGTAGTTGTGACTCTTAAGTAAGTGTGACATGCCACCATGTAGTTTATTTGGTAAGATTAGTTAAGATTATCGTGTTTAGTTATTTCTCATTCATATTTTGATTATTTATTGTTATTGCTTGTTTCGTTGTTAATATTTATATTTGTTGTTTTTTTCCTGTTTTTTATCTCATCTTCCACTTGCTTAGGTTTCTGCCTTCTCTAGAATACCTACCACGTGGTTAGATAATCACGACCTGGGTGAAAGGTGCCTCTAGTAAAGCTACCCCTCAATCCAAAACACTGGGACACATTCTCTATTCCCCCAAGTGTGACGCCGTCCGGACAAAGCAGTATTTAAGCGTGAACATTTTTCTTACCGCAGAAGTGGATTTTATCTATTTATCGTTTCTTTTTTTTATCACTTTTTTTACGCACTCCAAAATGTCCCATATAAAGCATAGCTTCAAAAAATATGTTTTTTTGGTAGACATAACTAAAAAATGTATTTTATTTTTTTCTAAAATTATTTACATTACAAATTTTTTGCAAAGTATTTTAATATAATAAAAAACTAGAAAAATTGTGAAAATGTTGAAAACTAATGAAAATCTGGAAAAATAAAGGAAAATCAGGAAAAATGACAATCAGAAAAATTGCAGAAAATTGAAAAAGGGTGTTTCGTATTTAAAATCAAAAAAATTAAATGAACAAAGTGAGCTTTCATAGCTTATTTTTACATGCAAATCTGTCCCACAATTGCAAAGTTATTTTATCTTGTAATAAATACAATGAAATTAAACTATATTACAAATTATAATTGTATGCAAAATTAAAAAGCTAATAAAAACAATAAAATATTAGTTTAGCGTAGATATCAATCATCCTTGGTGAGCAAGAATTTTCATATTCGTGTATTTTTTCATTATTCATGCATTAGTGTATCATTAATGGTTATTACATAAAAAAATATCCAATTATATTAAACATATTAGGTAAATTAATGTAATTTAAAAAACTCTTTTTTATAATGAGATCAATTTAGTAATTTATTTGTGGACAATGAAAATTTAAACGTAATAAATAAAAAATAGACCTTTGTAATTTTTTAAACCATTAGATACTTCAGATTTGAATTACTCTACTGTAACCAATTGACATGAAAATTTAGATACCATTTTATTTTCATGGATATTCAATTTTATACCCAATAATGTGTTTTTTCTTTTTGTTAAAATTATTAAACACAACCTTAAAAGTAAGTCTTCAAAATGAGAACTGTGGAATTTAAACTTCTTTAGTTACTTTATACAGCCTATTATATATATCCCGTATTAACAGAAGAGCAAGTGCCGAAATTTCGCCATCACTCGCCACCTTCTTTGTACGCACCGATCTATCTATTTCCGATTTAGGCACCTCAAGGGACAAACATTACGCGGTAGAAATGGAGGACGTGTTATCAATGACGATTTGTGCACAAATTTTGACCCTCTTTACCCTTGTCCACCACCTCCTTTCTATCTACCAAGCTGTCCACCATTTCGGATTTAGGCTCCTCAAGGGTCCAACATTACGTGGTAGAAATAACGGACGCATTATCGGTGAAGATTTTTTGTCCAAATTTTGACCCTCTTTACCCTTGTCCACCACCTCCTTTCTATCTACCCAGCTGTCCACCATTTCGGATTTAGGCTCCTTAAGGGTCCAACATTACGTGGTAGAAATAACGGACGCATTATCGGTGAAGATTTTTTGTCCAAATTTTGACCCTCTTTACCCTTGTCCACCACCTCCTTTCTATCTACCCAGCTGTCCACCATTTCGGATTTAGGCTCCTCAAGGGTCCAACATTACGTGGTAGAAATCACGGACTCATTATCAGTGAAGATTTTTTGTCAAAATTTTGACCGTCTTTACCCTTGTCCGCCACCTCCTTTGTATCTACCCAGCTGTCCACTATTTCGGATTTAGGCTGCTCGATGGTCCAATATTACGTGGAAGAAATGGTGGTAGACATATTATCAATGAAGTTTTTTTGCACAAATTTCGGCCTTCTTTAACTTTTGCCGCCACCTACTTAGTATCCACTCAGAAGTCTACTAAATCGGATTTAGACTTCTCAAGGGTTCAACATTACTTTACTAATAGAAAATATAAAAATGTAGGAGTGTTCCTATCTATGTTTTGAGCCTAATAATGAAAACACCGCAATTTATTCTCCAAAAAAGCTTTATTGTTTTTCGAAGTATTCTCCATGATGATCAATCCATTTATTTATGTGCTTAAACCAATTTTCAAAGCACTTTTTCCACTCCGATTGAGGTATCTTCAAATCAACGGCGCCGAAAAACGTCGCCCACGCGATTTATTCTTTATAAGCGGCAATAAAAAATTCATTTGGTGCCAAGTCAGGTCTTTATGGAGAATGATCCATTAATTTGACATTTTGGGCGTTCAAATAGGTGGTTGTTGCAGCCGATAAGTAAAAACTTACATTCTAATGATGAAGAATAATCTTTCGTTGCCATATCTTTTTTCGTATTTTACCAAGCACTTCTGGCAAACAAATGGTTGTGTACCATCCGGATTTAGTGTTCTACGTTGCTTTACTGTCCAAAAGAAACAGGAGATCATTTGCTTCGAAGTGCTTTGAACACGAATTACTTTTGTCGCTTTGGCTCGTTTTGGAAGACCCATATAGCTGTTTTGTTTCGGGCTCATAGGCATAGATTTGGATTCGTCACCTGTGTAAAAGTTATATACAGCTTTGGTTGACCCGCGATTGTATTTCTTGAGCATTTCTTTGCACTAATTGACACGAGCATCTTTTTGAGCTTTTGTCAAATTATGCGGGATCCAACGCGAACATTTTTTTTACAGCTTAATGCTTATGTAATATCTTTTGAATGCTCGTCATACTAATGCTTAAGTATGCCTGAATCTGACGATAAGTTATGTACATGACGAACTTATATTATTAGGTTATGCACAGCATTAATGTTTTCTGACACAACAACTGATTTTAGACGATCTTCACGACTTTCTTCGTTTAGCGAATGACGGCCACGATACCAGCGCTTCACAGTAGCAAAGGATGGAGCTTTATCGTAAAGTAGAACTAAGTTGATCTATCCACAAAATGTTCTAATGAAGGCGTCTGAAACTTTTAGTGTTGGCAAGGCTCAAAATATAAGTAGCAACACTCGTATTCTAACCAGTAGGCTTTGAAATGATCAGTTTTTCCGTTACAAAAAGTGAAAAGATCTAACGTTATAAAAAATGCGATTTTAATATTGAATATATCTCACGATAACATTAATTAGGAGCAGTTATTTTAAGATATTGCTCGATTGTTCAGTAAATTAAAACTAATGATTATAATTCCAAACTTCCAAACAAAGTATCTTATATTCGTTGTTGATAATATTGAGTGTTTTAAAATGCGTGTATATGAGTGAATATGTGGACAATGATCTTTAAACACAACTGATTACAGCGAAACAAGTGCAGTGATACTGGTAAAAAAACAGATTTAAATCTCAATTCATATACTTGAGTTTTTGTAATTACTTGACATATCTTAAGTGTCTAATAAAATAATTATTAACATTTAAACAAGGAACTTGCAGATTAAACGGATTTTAAATTTACGCAGGTTAATGTCGTCAGATTATCATAAAATTGTTAATTAATTTCTGAATATTTATTAAATGTAGGTAATTGAGTAATTAATACATGCCTTCTGAAGGAGGTGTTTCCTTCTATCTGGATAGAAGCAATTACTATGAACATTCCAAAGGGTAAAAAGTGTGAGGAATTTGAAGATCTTAGAGCAATAAGTATTTTAAACCCAATTTCGAAAATTTTGGAGAAGATTATTGAAGGTCAATTGCGGAGCCATTTGGAAAATTTCGGTGTGCTTCCTGAAACACAGTCTGGTTTAAGACTAGGGTAGGGTTGTGTAACTGCTCTATGTCGGTTAACAGATAATGTTTTTGCATCCCTTTATGCTCACCAGAATATTGCTCTAATCCTTATAGATTTTTCAATCACGAGTTGTTACTGAGTATTCTTCGTTATATTGGTCTATTAGAGATTCCTTTGTCATTCTTCACTAATTATCTCCAAAATATGTCACAGCGGGTCAAGATATCTGGTGAGCTTTCCGACCATTTACCCTTGTCTGCTGGTGTGCCACAGGGATCTATTTTGGGCCACTTGCTGCATACCATACCTATATACTTTAGATTTATATCGTTGTTTCTGCAGGTATCATCTATTTTGCACTAAGGAAGTGGCTGTGGCAGAATACATTATTAATGATGATTTAACTCGACTAATGTTAAATTCAAATAATTATTGCTTAAAAATTAACCCTGAGAAATAGTCTTGCTCCTTTTCTGCAAGAATCGAGACCGTGATTTTCTTCAGCAAAATCTACGTTTGAAGCTTAGCAATGATTTATTAAGTTTTTCATCGGTGGTCAGGGATTTGAGTCTGATGGTGGATGTTAGTCTTCGCGTTAGAGAGCATATTTCTATTTCCGTTAAAAAAGCCTATTCATCTTGAAGGCAAATTTATCCCTTTCATAAATGTTTACCAATTGGTGTACGTAGGACACCTTGTACTGAGTCATTTTAATTTCTGTAATGTTGTTTACGGCCCTTGTCTTGATCGCTTTACTTCTTCTAGGATTTAAAAGGTTCAGAATGCGCTTTATATATGGTATCCGTCGTCGTAATAATGTCAGGATTTCTGCCTGGGTGAATATGGAGGGTTGCCGAAGGATTCACAACAATGTAGTTTCTGGCCAGCTTATTATAGGTTTGTACTCACGTATAAGTACAGGTACATATATGTATATATTTTTTTGTTTTCATGTAAATGTAAGTTTGTTTATAACCGATAATATAATCTGTATAGATTGCTTTCTTTTAACATTTTAATACAACATAAACAAGTTTTTATTTATGAAATATATGTGGATTTTAATTTAAAAATAATAAGTATATCAGGTTATTTATTAACCGGTGAGAAATATAAATATCAAAAATTGTAATAATTAATTGTGTGACATTCACAAAAATACGAAAAATCAGAAAAATCCTGAAAATTTAAGAAAAGATTATAAAAAAAATCAGTAAAAATTGGAATTTAGTCGTTAGTGGCGATGAAATCTGAAAACAAAGACATTGTAAAAATAATTTGCAATTTTACATGAAAAACAATCACATGCATATCGATAAAACAATCAATGATTAAGTCTTTATCAAATTATCATAAATGTACTTTATAAAATGTTTATACCGCATATAGGTAATTTTAATGTTACAACAGCAATTTATTTTATTCTTTTATTGGATCAATTTGCATTCATAAATTATATAATTATTATAAAGACTACTTGTTCATGTAACAAAAAATTTAACAAAGATTTTTTCAAATTTTTAGGAACTACATTCTTTGTTTTAATTTTGGTTTCAACCATTAAATAAATATAAAATGTTTCCTAAATTAGAATTTTCACAAAAATAATTGATCATAAACCATAATTAAGGTTTTGTTTTACCTCGTTAAAAATCATTATTTTTAATAAAAATAAGTTATTTATTTACTTATAGAATAGAAATAAGTTTACTTGCCTTGACACAATGTACGTAACAACTATCTTCACGTGTTCAACTTTGGTTTGCATGTCATTATTAATATTTTAGTATTTGTCTTTGTTCGTTTCTTTATAAGTACCACAAATTAAATTAAAGAAACGTTTTTAAGGGCACGTAATATACAAGTTACTCACAAATAAGAGGTAATCCATTAAAAATATACGAAGGCACAATCTTGTTACCATAATATATTTTGATGAAAGATAAATAGTAAGAGTCCGTGTATACTGTAATAACTTGAACAAAATGAGTACCATATGCTGGTGACATTAGCAAAAATCACTTTTCTGTAAAAATCTTCCTTGAGTCCAATAGCCGCCTCGCATTCTGTACAATGTCTCAAATAGCAGGAGAGCTAGAGCGGAAATTTCACCGTCATTCGTAATCGGACGTTTTTCCTTTGCAACATGTTCATTTAAAACAGGTATTTACGTTCCTGCTCCGGCGGACACCCTAGTGGATACAGGGGGTAGCTATAAGGGGCGAAAGTTGCCAGTTTTTACGGAAACTTGTTATCGATAATTCTTCCGGACCAAGGTGTTGATACGACATTTCAAAATCACCACGGGTGGACACCAGAGTGGATACAAGGGAGGTGGCGGTAAAGAGGGTCAAATTTTGGCTCTCTTTACCCTTGTGCACCACCTCTTTTGTCTCCACCCAGCTTTCCGTTATTTTGGATTTAGGCTTCTAAAGGTTCCAACATTATGTGGTAAAAATGGCTGGCATATTATTAAAGGCAATTTTTTGCTCTAATTTTGGCCATCTTAACCCTTGTACCCTCACTTCCTTTTATTCACTCAGCTCTCCATCATTTCTGATTTTAGGCTCCTTAAGAGTCAAACATTACGTGGTAGAATAGGCGGACATATTATCGATGACGATTTTTTGCCGGTCTTCTTTACTCTTGTACGCCACCTTTTTTGTATCCACTCAGGTTTCCGCCTGTCGGGATTTCGAATTTTCATCTGAACATCCTCGACTGTGAAAATGTTTACATCATCGATGACGATAATTTCCTTAAAAAAATAGTAACTTTCACCCCTAGGGTATCCGCCTGCGGAACGTAAATACCTTTATGTAATGAACATGTTGCAAAAGAGCAATATCATACTACGGATGACGGCAAAATTTGGGCTATAGCTCTTAGGTCTTAGACTAATACTTCTGCTAACCAACTTAGACTTGCTCCTTAGTAATATTTTCAGTCAAAGGAAGCTTTTTACAGATCCAGGAATATTAAAGTATTTATGAAATTGCATAGGGTCCTACTTGTCTTATTGAATAAGAAGATACCCATAATTTATTTAGAAGCTCCATAACTTAAACAACACTTGAATAGTTAAGAAACCTGCAATTACGACACCAATAACCTTCAATAACTTTTTAAAGTAGCGCCACATAGTACCACTTACTAAAAATATGTCACCTAAGACTGTTTCATCATATCCACGTATTTGTAACCAATATTGAAATCTTAGTTCTAAAATGCTATTGGGTTGTTTCCATTTTGAAGGAGCCAACCTTATATATTTAGTACACCATGTGTTTCATTTTTCGAATTAAGTTACTCTGAATATAGCGAAATAATATCAAATATAAGTTGGATAAAAAACCTCAAATAAAATTGTCTCATTACTTCGTAATTTTATATTTTTGTGTCTTGACGAAAACGTACGCGATATTTTGTGATTCATGTGGCGGACAAAATAAAAACTTTAGATTGTTCCGTTTCCTTCACTACGTTGTTTATATTGCTAAGAGGCTATCAAGCATTACTGATTCTTTTGATATGTTAAAAGACAAAAGCTGAAGATCCTCAAGATTGTATTAATGAAATTCGTACTTGCAGGACCAAACCTTGCCCATTTCAGTTGATTTAAGTAGATCAACTAATGATAAGGGAATGGCCAAAACTTCTGGGCGGTTATTACTAAGAAAAAAATGTCCATTTACATCAAAACCTACTAAAATTTCTGAGGCACATACACCAACAGTGGAACACAGATTAAGTTACAATGGACATTTGGATTCTTTTGTTATTGGTGAACAAATCAAACACCTTACTGAAGTATGCTCAAAAAGGCCAATTTGAGTAGCCACAAAAATTATACAATGGTAAGGGTCTCATTATTATTATTATTATTATTATTAAAAAATATGTTCCTTTTAGCACTTTCACCAATATAGGACGCCAAAAAAGATCTGCTGCATTTGAAGCAATTTGGTGAACCAAAAGGAAAGAAATATTTTGAAATTTTTCCACACGCAGAAGCCACTAATATATATATTATGAGAAATTGGTAAAAGTACAGTTTATTAAAATGTGGAGCATTAAACCTTTTAACACCATCTTTCTCACATTTGTAATTGATTGACATTTCCCCTTTTTCAGAGTACTGTACATTTGCAAAATGCAATTAAAATTATTCTAATTTTGCATACATTGCATAATTTCATAAATATTATGACATAACAAACCAGTTCTTAAAACTTTTATTAGCGGGTCTGTTTTCTTGAAGTATAATCATCACATCACATTATATTTTCCGATGTTTTATTATTCTATGAATAATACAATAAAAACAAATATTTATTTACTCCAGTAACAGAAAATAATAAAAATAACTAACCAGGTCTTCATTACCTAACAATTAGCATTTTTTATAGATTATTTATGTCAAATTTTCTTTATATTCTCATTATTTAAAAGTATCTTTATTTTTAGAATTTTTTTTTTATTTTCGTCGTGTTCTTTGTCTTTGTCTTTCTCTTTGTCATTCCGGCTGGAATTTTGTAATCGCATTTAAACCTATTTTCCGACCACCTAGAGTCTTCTGAAATTTTCTGGATAGCTAAGATCTGGATGACAATGCATATTTCAAGTGTGTTTAGGCATATACATAGAGATTTTTACACAATTTTAAGAAATTCTAAATTTTATATGGGAAAATAGTTTTTTTTTATTTTCGTGGTGTTCTTTGTCGCTTTGTCTTTCTCTTTGTCATTCCGGGTGGAATTTTGTAATCGAATTTAAAACTATTTCCCGACCAACTATAATTTATGTAATGGTAATGTGACCTATAGATCAGTAAAAAACTTCTACTATAAAAAGTTCTTTTTATAAATTATGATTATTATAAATCTAAATTAATAAGTATTAGTTCAGTGTAAGATAAAATATCGAATATTCGTTAAACGTTCAGAGAAGATGATAATCACCATTCCGCTTTTAAGTCTAGACCAATATGTATAATAATAATATTAACCGAGGTAAAACATTGTAAATTTTATTTTATTTAAAATGCTACATTCAAGTGGTATAATATTTTATGTTAACAAGTTCGGATTAAATATTTGAAATTATTCCAACACGTTTTATTCGTGTGATATTACTTTGTTTAACTTTCTGTTGTTACCTATATTAGCATTGTTAGCAATTGCATTAAAATGAAAAATGATTACTTTTTTTTATCAATTCAGGAAATCATAAAAGTAAACATAGAAAACGATCGCGTAAGCAAAATATTTCGCAGTTCTAAAAACAAAAATTATCATATTTAAAAGTAGGTACAATGAAAATTGCTGTATTACGATATGCGAAGTATAAGTGTCACTCTGGTTGTAATACCGTTATTAAAAGAACCAAGGGTGTCTATAGTTAAAATTATTTTTCATTTTTTAAGTACACACTAAAAGCAATTTAAAAACAAAACAAATAAATATCTATACCAGCGGTTCTCAAACCCTTATATTTAACGGCTTCCATTTTATTTCAAACATTTTTGCGCCACGCGTTGTACTGCGAGAATTAAATAGTCAACCTGGGGAATTTAAATTAGACTAGACAATACAATATATCTAGCTGGTATAGTCTCGTATGTGCTTGGCGCGGCGGGCGATGATGTCGAACGTCATCGAATTGTCTCGACGCAAGATGTGCGGCTATAAATAGAGAAGCGCTTTTACAGGTGAACCATTTTGTTTTAAGACAGTAGCTGCATTAAAATAAGGTAATTAAAACAAAAAATTTTTAAGTTTAGTGTTCTAATAATTAATATTTTTTACGCTGTAAATATTGATAAACCTCTAATTGAAGCCAAACGAAAACTAAACGAGGAAGAACTTTGTACTTCAACTGATTTACTAGGATGCAAGTCTAAAACCGGAAAATATGACTAAGCTTACATAAATTTGGGCTTTACAAGCATAGAAATTAATGGATAAGAAAAACCGCCATCGCCATTCGTTATTTGTTAAGTATTAGCTGCTGATAGCTTGAAACCCAATAAATTGAAGAAGCATCTAGAAACATTGCACGCAGTGAACGGGAAAGCTTTGTTAGCATTATACAAAGTGGCTTACAAAGTAGTAAATGTAATAATCTCAGACTATAGCAGAGCAACTTATTCTATTCGCTACCAAAGACATTACAGACACATTTTTTGATGAAATTCGGATATATTTGCTGACATTCAGCTTGAATATCAGATAGTTGGAAAATTATTTGCTATTCAATTTGATGAAGCCACTAACTTTAATAATAAATATCATTTAATTAGTTTCATCAAATTCTGTAAGACTATCACAATATGTAAAGAATTACTGTTTTACAAACTTATTAAATGAAGAACTATATCCAACGAATTATTCGGGATTACAATTAATGCTATCATTGCGCAAATTTGCAATGAAAAAATTATGTTGGGATTAGCACTGATACAACCCAGGCTATATCCTCAGATATTATTTGGACACATTGCATGATTCATCAGGCGCTTTACCGTCCAAGTCTCTAAGCCCGGGTCTAAATATTGTTTTGGAAGTAGTTATGGAATTAGTAAACTAGGCCATTAAAATCAAGAATTTTTTCTGCACTTTGAACAGATATGGGAGCTGAACATAAATCTTTGCGCGCCCCACGGTTTGAGAACCGCTTAACTATACCAAGATCAAGTTCTTTGATACTAATATGCAAACCGCTTATAAAATTAAGCATATTTGATTACTTGAGTTTTCTGTCATTTTATAGCAAACTGTGTACTATTTTTCCAGGAGTCATTTTTTTCTTGCAAATGCAGAAATTTTGAAGCTATACTCCCGCGATAATCTCGTGCGCATACGACAGTTCATCGCATCTTGGCTGACTTATTACATTATTATTTATAAATGTAAATCTATTGTATGATGTAAGTCTATTCATAACCGATAACCTCAGCGAGTTTTGTATTAATGGATTGACACAAGTAAGAATACGAGCAAATTTTTATACAAAAAAATATTTGTGAATTTTGCATATTAATAAATGAGTTTTTTATTAGATTTAATTAAAGCTTAAAATAAGAAATAATGAGGATTTGCCTGACATTGGTTAAAGGTCTGTACAAGCATTTTTCTTTGTATTGTTGGCTTGACACAAGAAAAATACGAGCAAATGTTTATACAAAAAATATATGTCGATTTTGTATATTAATAAATAAGTTTTTTATTAGATTTAAGTAGAGCCTGAAATAAGAAACAATGAGGATTTGCCTGTGGTTGATTAAAGGTATGTACAAGCACTTTTTCAATTATCCTAGGGTTGTCTTTTTAGTTTTGCATTTAGCTTTAAAAACAAAAAATATACAGACTTAAAGTACTTTAGTGCTTTTCAAAATATGCCCACCAAGATCGAAACACTTTTGCATAAGTTCAAACCAATTGGTAAAACAGTTATTCCAGTCTTCAGTTGACACCTGCATAATCACTGTTTTAAAGGCATCGATGGCTTCTTCTGGCGACTGGAATCACTGCCCACGCATTGAATTCTTGACCTTTGGGACGTGGCGAAGTCGTTGGGACTTGGGGTCGGGACTATACGGTGGATGGTCTAACAATTCGATGTGTTAAAGCTCCAAAAACTTGATTGTCTTTTAAGCAATGTGAGCACATGCATTGTCCTCATGTAGGAAGATTCGCCCTTGTGTGTTCCTTGGTCGAAGTTTTGCGATAACTTCCGGTAAACAAACGTTTATATATTAATTGGATGTAACCATTCTTCGATCTTTTAAAGCAGTTTTTGTCACATGACCAGATCTTGACACAAAAGTTGCGACCAATTTCTTTGACATACTTCGAGAACGGATCATTTTTTTTTTTGGTTTTTCCTCATCGTGAAACACCCACACAGCGGATTAATCCAATATTCATCGCCACTAACCATACTATAAAAGTTTTTTGGGCTTCTTTTGTTTAACCGTTTCAATGTTTTTTGAAACCAATTGGCGCGAACCGCTTGTTCCTTTTCTATGACCAAAGAGGGATCCAACGGGAATCCACCTTCGTAACAGCCAGTTCTTCATGAAGGATCTTTAGATCTTGGTCTTTGAAACGCCTAATGATGCTATACGGTGGTCATCCTGACGAACCGCAACAATGTTTTCCTGTGTGACTGCTGTTTTGGGTAGACCTAGCTTGGATTCGTAGCTTAGACTGGAGCGACCACATTGAATTCGCAATATCAATTACTAATTTTAAAAATTCAGTGTAGGTACCTACACAACTTGTTGTATTTCAATGAAACTGGATTTATGTCGGGACACACATAACCGCACCGTGCCCGATCCGTATGTCGGCCGAGTGTTGACCATCACTCGGTGGAAGAGTTACGCAATGGTATGTTATAAAAATAGTTCACACATCGCCGTATTACGGCCGAGCGTTATCAACGCACCGAGCACGATTAAAATATTTTATATTTTAACGGTGACGGTGCGGTGCCAAAACCTCTTGGTAAACACTTTCGTGTATGCTCTCAAAATATAATATATTAAAAACATTATTCTTGTGTATGTTACTAAAATTTTTAAACATTTTTTTCGCATCTTACGTACTCAAGTTATTAAAACAGACTGAAACAGTTTTCAAACGTCACTAGAAAATCGGATAAGCTACGGACAAGTGTGATGTCTACACGGACGAGCCGTGACACGGCCAGGTTACGGCCGACACACGGATCGGGTATGGTGCGGTTATGTGTGCCCCGACCTTTATGGTGAAGGTTCAAATACAGAAAGAAAAACTTAAAAATTGGGAAACACTGAGAAGTAAAAAAATTTATAGAAAAATTAAAAATTCACAGAAAACTAAAAACATGTTGAAAATGTTAAAAAGGATTATAAGAGATTAAAAAAAAACATTAAAAAACTAAAATTAATTTTTTTTTTAAAAAGAGCATAAGAAATTAAAAAAAGCATTAAAAATCTATAAAACATTGTAAAAAAAGTAGAAAAGTCTTGGAAAATTCGTGAAAACTTCTGCTTATAAAAATGGGTTCTAGCAATCTGAGTAATATTAAAACGATGCTGTAGATGAAAATTTAAAATAAAACAGTTTATTATTAAACCATTTGTATTGTTCAGAGTAAAATTGACCATTATAGTCACGAAAATTGTTTTTGATTGGTTGAAAACTATCACATAATAAAGATCAATATGTAGGTAGATAAACAAATTAATGTAGTTAAAGGGGGTGAATCTTTAAAAATTGGTAAGATATCAAAAAATTGTAGTTATAAAAAAATGTAACATAAAATCGTAAAAATGAGAAACCACTTCGAAAAATTAAAAGTATATATATTATAACATATATATAACTTGCTAAGTATTTAATTTATAATTATATATGCTATAATTTAAAATTTTTCCTTTTTAATTAAATTTAAACTTTTTATAAGATATTTTAATTAAGGTATATGACTTTTATATATGATTCCAAATATATATTTTATATTGCCCGTGCTACTCTTACCTTCAGAGCAGAGTTCAAAATTTAGAAAAATTAATTATTGAAATTTAACTCTTAATTTTATTATAAACAGAATTTTAATTTAATTTTAATACCTTATTTGGAACGCCAATGGTAAGAACAGACGCGTGGATTATCGATTTTTAACTGAACTTAACCTCAAAAATTTCTAAATTAATATTTTGTGACTGTGCAAAGTAATTCTTTTAATCAAATTTTAACTTTAAATAGGTAATCTTTCTTCTTACCAAACTCGTACAAACTCCTTCTATTCAACTTTAGTACCAATATTGTATTATTCAAATCTCTTTTAACTTATTATTTTATCAAAAAACTCAATTTTAATACTCCATAACATTTATTACAACCATTCTTTTCAAAAGATCAAGGGAAATAGCAACAATCTCCAAAATCAACAAACTAACAAAATCCTATCACTAACAATCCATATCCTATATAATTTTTTCCAAAACAAACTTGATTCTATTCAAATAAAAGAAATCAGCCCTACTAGATTACTTATCTTAATTTCTTTAACAATTTCTATCATCATACATACTAGATTTATTACATTATTTTGCAAATTTGTCTTATAACCTAACATACTAGATTTCTAACAAAAAATATAAATTTTATTTTCTATTATGTTTTAATATAAATTTAATTTTTTTTAGAATTTCTCAATTTCTTATTAATTTTATAAATGACTAGCAGCCCGCCCCGGCTTTGCACGGGCATTAAAGAAAAATAACAAAAGCCACTAAATATATTGGGTCAACGCTTCCCTGTAAACAATATTAAATGTTTTAAATTGATATTCAGGTGCTCGACCCGCCCTAGGCGGTTGGCCATGAGAAAAACCGATCCCTACTAATTGGAAGGTTTGACCTTGAGGCTAGTATTCTCAGCTCATGCGATGTAAGGGTTTTAAGGTTATTTTTGTTTACATTAATGGCATTTTAGTAAGGATCCCTATCTTTTTTGAAAATAAAACATAGCCTATGTCAGTCGGGACTAGTGTAGCTTGCCAACGGTAAAAGAATTTTTAAAATCGGTCCAGTAGTTTCGGAGCCTATTCATTTCAAACAAACAAACAAACGAACTTTTCTTCGCCACTAAACATATTGGGTCAACGCTTCCCTGTAAACAATATTACATGTTGTTTTATTTTCTGACAACAAAATAAATTGATTTTCAGGTGCTCGACCCGCCTTAGGCGGTTGGCCATGAGAAAAACCGATCCCTACTAATTGTAAGGTTTGACCTTGAGGCTAGTATTCTTAGCTCATGCGATGTAAGGGTTTTAAGGTTATTTTTGTTTACATTAATGGCATTTTAGTAAGGATCCCTATCTTTTTTGAAAATAAAACATAGCCTATGTCACTCGGGAATAGTGTAGCTTGCCAACGGTAAAAGAATTTTTGAAATCGGTCCAGTAGTTTCGGAGCCTATTCATTTCAAACAAACCAAACAAACAAACCTTTCCTCGCCACTAAATATATTGGGTCAACGCTTCCCTGTAAACAATATTACATGTTGTTTTATTTTCTGGCAACAAAATAAATTGATTTTCAGGTGCTCGACCCGCCTTAGGCGGTTGGCCATGAGAAAAACCGATCCCTACTAATTGGAAGGTTTGACCTTGAGGCTAGTATTCTCAGCTCATGCGATGTAAGGGTTTTAAGGTTATTTTTGTTTACATTAATGGCATTTTAGTAAGGATCCCTATCTTTTTTGAAAATAAAACATAGCCTATGTCACTTGGGAATAGTGTAGCTTGCCAACGGTAAAAGAATTTTTGAAATCGGTCCAGTAGTTTCGGAGCCTATTCATTTCAAACAAACAAACAAACAAACAAACAAACAAACAAACCTTTCCTCGCCACTAAATATATTCGGTCAACGCTTCCCTGTAAACAATATTACATGGTGTTTTATTTTCTGGCAACAAAATAAATTGATTTTCAGGTGATCGACCCGCCTTAGGCGGTTGGCCATGAGAAAAACCGATCCCTACTAATTGGAAGGTTTGACCTTGAGGCTAGTATTCTCAGCGCACGCGATGTAAGGGTTTTAAGGTCATTTTTGGTTACATTAATCGCATTTTAGTAAGGATCCCTATTTTTGCTGAAAATAAAACATAGCCTTTGTCACTCGGGAATAGTGTAGCTTGCCAACGGTAAAAGAATTTTTGAAATCGGTCCAGTAGTTTCGGAGCCTATTCATTTCAAACAAACAAACAAACAAACAAACAAACATACAAACAAACAAACAAACAAAAAATCAAACCTTTCCTCTTTATAATATTATATAGTATAGACAAATATGAATATTATGAAAATAATAAATATGGAAATTATGGAAGTGAAAATTTATACACAATCTATTAAAAGTAAGTATTCCATTATTTATTCGATTAATTAAATTATTTTAAACCAACGCATGTATTTTAATATTTAAGTTTCTATCATCTTTCTTATTTTATTTTTCCATTTTTTCAGGAATGAAGAGAATAATTTTTAATATACTGAAAAATGAAACTAAATTATGCAAATATCAAAGCTTTGAACTCTTTCCTGGGATCAAGAATATTCTTTTTAATCATTTTATATTTAATTTTACATATTATATATATATATATATATATATATATATATATATATATATATATATATATATCATAGAATCATATTTCATCTCAATATATTACTCGTGGACACATTCTTTCGGGAACTTGCCGGGGGTGTAAATGTACAAGGTGGGCATGCAATATATAACTGAGTGATTTGAGTTTCACGCCATTTTTGATACAAGCATTTCAGTAGTCCGTAGTAGTTGTTTAACACGGTAACCGTCCATATTGTTAAAATGTTTTACTTAAATAATGTTGTAACTACGACAATATTTTGGTCAAAATAATGATCGAAATAATGTGCCCAGTGTGCCAACACTATTCGTCAGTTGGTGCGAAAATTTGAACAAAGAACTAGTTAAAGAAAATAATTACAGTTAAATATAAAGAATATTATTTACAAAAATAGAAAAATATATAAAAAGAAATTAAACCCGAACCAGAACAGAAGTCGAAACAAGCAGAACAAGAGCTTTGTTGACTAGGAAGGAAAACCATACAACCAGAAAAGAGGAGAAATCAAAGCAAATTTTTATTTTTATTTGGATATTTTTTTGTAACAGCAACTAATTACCTTAAATGCAGAATCCACAATCCGTAAAAAAACAGGAAAGATATCGAAAAAACTAAGAGAATACTTAAATACTATAGCGCTACGGTAAGATGGCGCAGTTAATATCTCATATATTTAAACGAGCAGTTCTTACAGACTTCAGACGGAATGGTCCAGGTAGTTTATCGGAACAATAAAAATGTAGGTTGCTTATTGGAGCATAGATTTAAATGTGCATCTTCACACGATTCGACCGTGTATCGGGTTAGGAAATTTTACCGGATTCGGACAAATTTACATCCGATTTTGTCACTGCAAACCGGATGCCGTGACCCGATAAAAAATCTTTTTGGGTATTTGAAGGTTCTAAATGGTATTTGGAAGGTAGTACACGAAAAATCAATATACACACTGCTAATTTTGCCATGTTTTTTTAAACAATTACAAAAATCGAAAAACAACTTATTTGTTAATAAAATTTTTTTATTTTATTTAGGAGGAAAATAGTTAAAATAAAAATTAAAGATTTTAAAAAGTATTTCAATATAAAAAATATTTAAATCCATAAACAATTAAACGAGATAATTGAAAAAAAAACACATGAATATAGAAAATCGTTCCAGTTCGACGTGTGTCATGTGAATGAGTGTCACGATTACCGTTTCTAATTTAAAATCGGGCCGGACATGCTGCCTGAACAGGCTGTTACTTAATTAAATACTGTGACGCTACCGTAAGGTGGCGCAGTTGATATCTCATATATTTAAATAAGCAATTCTTATAATTAAGTACTATGATGCCACTGTTAAGATGGTGCAGTTGAAAAATAATATATTTGATCGAAAAATTACGAAATACAACGAAAAAAAGTAGAAACCTGAAAACTAAAGAAAAAATATGATAAAAACAACAAAACCAAAAAAAAACATTGGAAAAAAAAACAGACAAAATGGTAAAAATTTGGAAAAACGAAAAGACATCAGTGTACGAAGTTCTTCGGGCCAGCTAGTTTTATAATAAAACAATAAATGCAAATTCAACAAAATTTCGTTATAATTTATTTTAATACCTATGTGTTAATAAGGCAAGTGCAAATTGTTTTTTATTACATAATTACCACTTTTTAATATCTTTAATAGAAAATGTTTAATTCCTTAGTACCTACGACATCACCACTTAAATGGTTGGGTAATTTTGATTTAATTTGAAGAAAATGGTGTACTAACGTTTAGTAACTACAAAAATTCAATTCGTATCATTCTGTATAATTTCAATCGTTTTTAATGAATAACACATTACCATTCACTGATTACAACTACTTTTCCTTTTATTGCGACTGTCAAAAATACATTCATAATTTTACATAATAACGATCATTAGGCAAGAACAAAGTAGCAAAGTTTCTGATAAGTGCTTTCAAAAATGCATTAGGTACGCTTTTATCTGAATAAAAGATCTATTTTCATATTAGGCGTCGATAATTTAAGAAAATTTATTGTATTATTTATATAGGTAACAATTAGAGACTCTATATAAAGTATCGAGTTAGGTAGCTATTTATACTCTAGCATGAGTTTTTCTTTTACATTGTTTACCTTGATATCATTAACACACAATTTTATATTTAAATTCTCTAAAATGTTAAATATTTTAGCTCCCTCTGTAAACCATTTAACCAAGTTATTTTGTATGTGATTATACAGAATCAATAAGAAGTACAAAAACGACACATTAGATGTCAGTAGTAAAGAAACTAGGTCACTATATGCAAAGTTGCCAATTGTACGAAAAAAACTAAAGGGTAAGTATTATATTAGCATTACAGTTGAATGAACCTTCTGATAGAGAATTAATTATTTTCTTCCTATGTTACAAACCATGCCAACTTGGACTTAAACTTGATTACATTTTGAGAAAAATAAAATAATAAGAGTATTTAATCGACAACAAAAATTTTATCGGTTTTTATCCAACCAAACTTGATATTCTTTTTAATTTTTATCTAGGTAATAAGTAAAATTTATTAAAATACTAGTACTCGCAATGTCGTTCGCGTGGCGTGTGATTGTTGTATAAAAATTTCTTACCCCACCCCATTTAAGGAATGGGAGAGAAATTTTTATACACCAGATGTTAAGTTAAAAGAAAACAAATACATCTGTGAAAACCGCATTCGAATCGGATCAGTAGTTTTCATGTAATGCGCGCACAAACATACAGACAGACAGACAAAAAAATCTAACCACATTTTTGGGTTCTATTTCGATGTACCCGCGACGTCGTTCGCATGGCGTGTTGATTTTTGTATACAAATTTCTTTCCTCGCCCCGTTAAAGGGGTGGGGAGGAGAAAGTTTTATACACCAGATGTTAAGTTGAAAGAAGACAAATACGTCTTTGAAAACCGCATTCGAATAGGATCAGTAGTTTTCATGTGATGCGCGCACAAACATATACATTTCTACAGTTTTATTATCCCTTCCCTTCCCTTCCCTTCCCTTCCCTTCCCTTCCCTTCCCTTCCCTTCCCTTCCCTTCCCTTCCCTTCCCTTCCCTTCCCTATCCCTATCCCTATATATTATCAATGTGAATGTAAGTTTGTTTGTTACGCTTTCACGCGAAAACTACTCAACCGATCATCATGAAAATTTGTACACATATTCTTGGAGGTATTAGAATTAACATAGGATACTTTTTATTAAAAAAATCACAAAAACTAGCTTCTTCAACGCCATCTAGCGGTTCAGTAATGAAGTTCCAAGCCTGAGTATTCCACCGTGAGGTGGCGCAGTTAATATCTTATATATTTAAACTAGCAATTACGACTTAATAAAGTACTATGGCGCCACCGTAAGGTGGCGCAGTTAATATCACATATATTTAAACGAGCAATTCTTACTTAAGGTTTATTTCGCATAATACCTCATATATTTCAACAAATTCTTGCTAAATTAATAATATGACGCATCCCTTCCCTTCCCTATCCCTAACCCTTCCCTATATATTATAAATGTGAATGTAAGTTTGTTTGTTACGCTTTCACGCGAAAACTACTTAACCGATCATCATGAAAATTTGTATACATATTCTTGGAGGTATTAGAATTAACGTGGGATACTTTTTATTAAAAAAATCACAAAAACTAGCTTCTTCAACGCCATCTAGCGGTTCAGTAATAAAGTTCAAAGCCTGAGTATGCCACCGTGAGGTGGCGCAGTTAATATCTTATATATTTAAAGTAGCAATTACGACTTAATAAAGTACTATGGCACCACCGTAAGGTGGCGCAGTTAATATTACATATATTTAAACGAGCAATTCTTACTTAAGGTTTATTTTGCATAATATCTCATATATTTCAACAAATTCTTGCTAAATTAAATAATATGACGTAAGGTGCCGCAGTTGCTACCTAATATATTTAATCGATAAATTACAAAATATAATCAAAAAATAGTATACAGCTGAAAATTTACGAGAAAATATGATAAAAACGATAAAATCAAAAAAAAAAAATTGAACCCAAAATAAAATCGTAATACGAAGTCCGCGGGGTCAGCCAGTATGTATATAGGTAGATATATAGATATAGATGTAAGATTTTCATAAGGCAGATGTTTTTACATTTAGAAATTAAAAAAAAATATATTCCAATCATAACAAAGTTTGGTTAAATAAAAACAAGTTAAAATTTTTAGGTTTTGATAAAATCCATTAAAATATTTTTAATTTACAACTAACTATTGTGTTTGCAGAGGATAATAAAATGTCATTGAATTGATTCGTAAAGAAAGAGTGTCTGAATATTTTTTTAACGTTTGAATTTGAGCAAAAATATCACATTTATTCGAAAAAAAAAAGAGTTTTGAAACAGAATCTCTTAATTTTTTGAAAATTTTGAAATTTGGAAGTTTTTAGAAAGTATACAAACAAGAATATATTAAAGGACATTAAGAAGAAATTGAAAAAATGTCGCACCCAGCGAGACTCGAACTCGCAACCTTCAGCTCTACTCGCTGATGCTCTAACAACTAAGCTATAGGTGCTTATAGCCATCAAATCGCCGAACGGTCATTAAATTCAACTTATGCCACATGTGACGCTTACTCACTTTCTCCTTAAGCACATATAGTATGACGTTAATGAGAGAGAGACTTTGTCAAATCGACAATGAAATATCAAACTCTAAGTAATTTTTTTAGTGCCCTGTCTTAAGAATCTCTTAATATATCAAAAATGAATATTTTTGCATTCACTTCGTATATGTAAGTATAGTTAACAAGTGCTTTTTGGTCAACTTTTTTCAGCAGTCTCCGAAAATTATGATCGAATGGCATCTAAATGATTGCAAAAGTTATTAACAATTAACTAAAAAAAAAAGGGTATGGCAGTCAGTGGGACTGCCGGCAGAAGTTATACTTCTATGCACTGTTAACTAATAAAACTTAATAACTACAAACACAGGCACGTAGAAATAATTTTTTTTTAAAAATTAACTGTATTCAATTAAATAAATACTAAGAAAAATAAGACCAGTTGATGTGTCTCCTTACTTCAAACACGAAAACCAAACAGTAAAACGATCAATGTACAAAAAAAGTGTTTACAAACCGTGGGCTATTACAGATTTTAAAACACTAGAAAACAATGCAAAACATTTTCTAACAACATATAGGTACACACGTGTACAAAATTTTAACGCACTTTGAACTGCACTTTTCAGTAACTTTGCAGGAACAGGTTTTAACTCACACGCATGTCTTCGCCTCAAAAGCATAGTAAAGGATATAATGCAACCATGTGACGGTATTTTAGACTACAATACAATACTCATTACTGAATATTATTATTAATATAAAATACTAAACTTAATATGTACACTTACTGGACAGAATTATAAAATAATATGTCAAACATAATGCGATACGTCAATGTAATACAATAACAATAGCTCAGACTGTTTGTTGTATATCTATCTCTTTTCAATGCAATGAATGTTTAAACGGTATTCAAAGGACTTATAGTGATGACTAATAACATGTAGTAAATATTTCATCTTTGTTTTTACCGAACAATATACCTTATATGTGATTCTGTCTCTCTCTCTTACTCACACCATTACATATGTAATGATTTTTCCCATTTAGCTACACACTAATTCATTCCACAGAGTGTCCGAATAGAAGTATAACTTCAAAAATAAAAGGGGGTTTAGTTTTTTGCAAATATCATAAAAATTAATAAAGATTTTTCAACTTAAAAAAAAAAATCAAAAATTTCTTACAAAAAAGCTCTGACTCCCGGAACTGTAGGATTAATATTTATAATTTTCCCAGATGGATAAAATACGGCCGAAAACGGGAGCTCTGGCTTGTGTAAGCCAAGTCTACTTTGGACACTATATTAATAAAAAATATTTTAACATATTAAATATCAAATTTAAGAAATGAAAAAATTCAGGGGCTTACTGGATAGATAAATGAACAATAATCCGTCTGAAAAAGATTTTTCTGCTTTAACATGAACATTGCAAGTATGATAATTGTTGAACTATAAATTTGAAATTTTTTTCCTCTCTTGGAGCAATTCTTGAAAGGCTTCAGAATAGATATCCGTTAAAAAAATTAAAAAAAAAATATATTTTTTTCAGTGTTTTATTAATAACTAGCTGTACCCGGCGCGCGTTGGTACGCCAGCAACTAAAATAAATTTAAGAAAAATAAAAGAGAAGAAGAGATAGAGAAGGAAAGAAAGTTTATAGTTTTGTTTTACTTATCGCACCAAAAATATATTTTCTGAACTTATATTTATACGAATTCGTGTAGATATCTATTAATCAGTATTGAATTTGATACATGGAAGCGCCATCTGATGGTAACTTCCATTAATACGAATACCATATTTATCTAACCCGTTAAAAATACATCATTCATACTGATTTTCTTGACAATAGGTTGAATGGGACAGAAGTTGCTAGTCTGCAGCGCCACCTGGTGGCGAGTGGCATCAATAAGCATATCATACAAACCTTCTCCGTGGAAAAATACATATACATACCAATTTTCATGACAATCGGTTGAACGGGACAGAAGTTGCTACTCTGCAGCGCCACCTGGTGGCGAGTGGCATCTATGAGCATATCATATAAACGTTTTCCGTGGAAAAATACATATACATACCAATTTTCATGACAATCGGTTGAACGGGACAGAAGTTGTTAGTCTGCAGCGCCACCTGGTATCGAGTGGCATCAATGAGCATATCATACAAACCTTCTCCGTGGAAAAATACATATACATACCAATTTTCATAATAATCGGTCCAGTAGCTTTTGAGTTCATTGAGTACATACAGACATACAGACAAACATTCATTTTTATATATAGATAGATAGATAGATAGATAGATTATCGTTGTTGCAAAATTAAAAACTTAAATTTATTATCTTTTTTTAATCATTATTTGTTTTTCTTAAGAAAATAGTTGACAATCAACTATTGGCTGAGCGTTAGTAGCTGTTGATAGTTATGGTCAACAGCTTGGCTAAAAAGGCGCGTTTTCATGAGGTTAGTATAGTTTACCAATTTTAGTTGATCAATAAAAGTAGAATAGAACTTGAATTCATTTTTGTTCACATTTTTGAATTAAAACTCAATGTGAAAACGGCATCTACTGCGGTTGTGCGCCTAAGTGTACAAAGCGCCGCTGTTTTGTTACAAGAAGAACTAAAAACTATTATGAAGAAAATTCCTAAGAAACTTCATTTTTTGGGTGAGTCAGTGGATTCTTAGAAGAAATAGACTGAGAGCATGAGAAATGTTGTAGAAGGAGCTAGCATTGGAAGGTAAAGTATGGCATAGAAATCATTTAAAAATGTCTGAAGCAGCTGCTCTTGAAAGCACAGGATGTCATGAAAAAACAAGATAGAGTGATGTGACAAGCAATCTCACCAAAATTAATGCTGCAAGTTTCTTTAAGATATTTAGCTACAGGAAATTCATTTGCAACGCTTGCTTCTATATGCCGAGTAGCTAAAAATACTATATCAAATTTTCTGGGTGAAATGTGTATAGCAATACATGATGAGTTCTTTTATACCAAAACAACTTTGGCACGTATAATTTATCTTTTTCCATTCCAATCGTAATACCAGTAATTTTCATTTCCTTGACAATACAAACCAAAGCATCTTCTCGTGCATCTCTATTTCTATAGTTGTCTGTTCGGTGGTCTTAAAGACAATCATACTTCTTATACAGCTCCAAAATACTTTCAGAGTACTTGAGGGTCAGATTTGAATTATTTTTCATGGGTTAATAAGTTTCAAGACAAGCTTCAACTTGTAAACAATTCGGGATGATTCACCACTTGAACGATAAAAGTTTGCTTGGGTCAAACTTTTGTTAATCATCTACAAAGTTGATTAACTCAATTGAACGACAGGTACTTACCACACTTTTGTTGATCAACTAAAATTGGTCAAATAAACTTGAATCGTGAGAACGAGCCTTAATCGACATTTCATTGTTTTGTTGAATGGTTTTGTTCAATAGTAGTATGGACAGTATAGGTAAGGAGAAGCATTTCATTGACTACTTGACTCATGAAAAGATTTAATTTTTTGATTTAGCTTACTTCACTTACTATAAAACAGCTGCATTCGTATCGTAGTTTTTCGTACGCTAGCGCTATTCTGAAACTTTATTTTCAGCGAATGCTGGACACTTTTTGAATTCCCCTGTATATCAAACGGCCCTCCTTATCTCTACACTCCATAAATAAAAGGGGCTAGGCGTGCAATTAAAGGGTTATGTTCGCTGTCATTACACCCCAGTTACAACGATAAAAAATCTTTTTTCTACTCTCTTACTAGTAAATTGTATATTACCTACTATTTGGATGCTAAGTAAATACATTAAAACAGATACTGACACGTAATGACTAGCACGTAATAAAAAAAATTACGCTTCAGTTCTATAAAAATGTGTAATATCATATAAGCCTTGTAAGTCAGTTGGTCGAGTTACGATGGAAACGAATTAACAGACGTTATTTTGACACATTAAAAATTATTAATCTATCAGTGTAAATATAGTGGTAACTTAAATACAGATAAATAAAATGAGTTTATCGAATAGTGAAGATGAATTTAGTAGCACACCACCCAATATTATGCAGTTAGCTGCGAACACTACCGAGAACCTATTACCAGAAAAATCTAGAGGAAGATATTAAAAGGTATATCAGCAATTTATGGATAAGCGTACAACAAATAATGTAAATTCATTTTCTGAAAACGTACTCTTGGCTTATTTTGGAGAAATCGCTAAGAAATTTAAACCATCCTCATTATGGGCAATATATTCTATGCTAAGAAGTGTTATAACTTTGAAAAATAATGTTGTTAATATTGAAAATTACCCGAAATTGCGAGCTTATCTAAAAAGGCAATCAGAAGGTTTTAAAAACAAAAAATCTAAAATTTTACATCCTGATGAAATAAAACTTTTTTTAAATGGAGCTCCTGATGTACAGAACTTGTAAATAAAATTCTACAATTAATTATTATAAATACATGTTTAATTTAAATTGTTCCCGAATTTTGTTAAATAAATAAAAGTTACTTGTTATACTTTTTATTTTTATAAATGAAAATAATCGTAGAAAAAGTATAGTACACAACTTGAGTTGTAAGCTTATTACATGCTTGTAAAATTACTGCGCTCGCCGCTACGCGGCTCGCGCGCAACATTTTTACTCGCATGTAATAAGCTTCTTACAACTCTCGTTATGTAATATACTATTACACTATTTTTTTAAAACTGCTTCTACAATAATATGTGCAGAATTGCAATTTTTACCAATTTTATTAGTACGCTACAAACCGTAATATAAAATTCGAATTAATTTCTTATATTGGTTGCATGCTAATTTATGTTTTTTTTTTACTTAAAAATAATACAATGGATTTAAAAGAACTATGCAAATCATCCATTTTTAAATAAGTAGTTAGGAGTGTTATTAACATATATCACGGAATAAAGAAAAGTGCATGAAACTACGAAAGTTTTTAATCTAGAAAGTCTAGAAAATACTGATATTCTTACCAAAGCAACAAAAGTTAAGTTTGAAATACACGACTTTGAATCAAGATTTTTAATAAATGTCAATAAAACCAAGAGAAAAAGAATTCAAAAGGTTACAGTTACCTATAAATTTTTCGAAAAAAATTTAACCGCCTTCAAAAAAAAAAAAAGAAAAATGCACTAAAAAGCCAGATATAAAATCTTTATTTCTTAAAAAAATTGGAAGTAACTAGGCATCTGATTTCGATTTCCTTGAAGTCGACTCCATTGGTTTATATCTTTGTAAAAATTTGAGTTACTAACAATCGAAATCTAGATTTAATAGCTAAGATTAAAATAGAGGATAATTTGCCATGGAAGCCGAATCAAGCAAATCGAAATCAGATGCCTAGTTGTTCCAATTTTTTTTTAATAAATATTTTTTCTGGCTTTTTAGTATATTTTTCTTTTCTTTTTTTTTGAAGGTGGTTCAGTTTTTTTGAAAAAAGTGTTTATTTGATCCTTTTTACTATTTGGCTTTGTCAGATATGGGTGCAAATTCGTGATGTACCTACCTACTATATTCAAAACTTCCGAATACCGTGCGAGAGGTACTAAGTTCAATCCCCAACAATCCCGACATGTACCAATGTGACTTTTTGGAGACATAAGTTAATTCTGTAACTCCTTGAGACGTATGGTGAAGAAAACATCGTGATGAAACGTGAACTTATTGTCTGAAATCACCAACCCGCAGTGAGCAAGCGTTTTGATTAAATGCTCATTCCTTTCCCTTATCAGATGAGGGCTTTGGCTTTAGAGTGAAACAGTAACCAGCTAATTATTATGTTTTTGTGTTATACATTATTATTAACACTTTAACTTATACCTCTAGCCAAATTTTCCGGCAGTGACGTCATCAATGTGACGTAAATGCAAGTGGAACCAATTTGAGGTTCGAATAAATGCTAGTTGCCATGTTTAACTTAGAAACTATTAAAAAGACTTACTATCTGTGTCTTATTAACGAGCAATAGAAAGAGATACTTTAGAAAAATGTCAAGCGGCACTAGCGCACTTAATAATGTTCTCCAGTGTTGAAATTTTCTTAAAAGTATCTCTTTCTATTGCGCGTTAATTCGAACCTCACATTGGTTTCTGTCAGTGACGTCACAATGACGTCACTGACAGAAAATTGGGCCTAGAGGTATATGGGACCATACGGAAAATCTACTCTTTTAAATGCAAAAAGAATTTTTCAATTCGAATTATAAATATTATATTCGCTAACATACATAAAAAAATATGGTCGAATTGAGAACCTTCTCCTTTTTTAAAGTCGATTAAAAATACACATTCGCCCAATTTAAGTTACCAGTGATTTGCTAAAAGTATTGGTGCTTTTTAAACATACGAAATCTATAACAATATTCTGGACATACTTATCGCAGAACTTCTGCAACTTTCCATGTTGATAACAGGTGATGGCATAACTGGTTTGAAACGCAATATCATTTTCTCTAATAAAAGAATTTTCATAAATAAGAATCTCATATAATGGGTGATTTAGGACTCGTAGACTTTCCCCTGTTGATTAATAGCCATAATTATATGCTCGGTGAATTAAGATTGTTTAAAACTAAAACCTTAACTATTACTACCTACTGTTATATAGAATCCGTAAATGTGTTTAATCTATGTGGGCTTAATTTTGACATTAAATATATGAATAAAGTTTTTGTTAAGTAATTCTGTTAAATTTGCATTATTTATTTAACTGTTAAATAGTCAAATAAATTTTGTACGCTAAATACACTTTAAAACACATTTTAGGTGCGTTAAAAATATAAAGAAATTGATTAAATATTCTAAAACTAATCAATCAAATAACAACAATAGATAGATATATAAAAAATAGAAAGTCATTTACTTACATTTTAGTCCAGGAACTATTAAAGTAACATTTCGTTCATGTCTATAACTAAACTAACTTAAAACAAATACATCAGCTGAGCACTAAGTCGTTGATGGAAAACATTGAGATGTATACAATTTGGGTTTTCATCTTTGATTCAGGAATTTCCGTCATTTCCTGCGACGTTGCCAATAGTTTACTACGATATTCCGGAAAATTCGAATCACAATCAACCGCAGGCACACTTTCACTATTAATATAATATCACCATTGTGTAATGAATAATTAATTTATATTACAGAAGTCGCGAAAATAGTCATTTTTAATTTTCTAAACTATTTGTGTGTCTTGAAATTATTGTACTTAATAGTAAAAATATCCATAAAGTTAATATTGTTTAGTCATTGTAACGAGTTTTGTTTTAATTCTATTCATAGCACCTACATGACTTTAGAGTTTGTTAAAGAGTATCCATTAACACTGTTGTTAATCACTTTCAAGTATTTATTACTACCAAATAGTTTAACGTGTTATGATTTCACAAACGTAACAAATAGTATATTATGGAACAAGTGGTTGAAATTTTGTTAACCACGAGTTGCAAACACTATTTTTTCTACAAATGAGATTGAAATCACCTATTAATAAAACCAATTAAATATAGAAATGTTTTATTTTTGGTATAGATTAACAGTAATGGGAAAATTTGAGCAATATCACTAATTGTGTTCACAAATTAATCTGCATTATTTGTATTCATTTGACAAGTTTCGTTAGTATTAAATAGTGTAAATTAATTTGGAATAACTAAACTCGAACTAGTTTATGGCTTTTCATTAAATAATTTGACCACTAAATCTTTTCTTGTCGGTAAAGATTCATCTGCAGCTGACGACTTCCATCCACCGTTCCTTTTTAACATAGTTAGGTTGCTTCAAGCATTCACTAACAGAGTGGCAAAAGTTCTTCTCATTGCGTGGCCTGTATTCATTTTTCTCCTTTAAGTGCCGTCTCCTCTAAGGTTGGCTATCATAACGCTATTTTTACTTTTGATACTGCTGCTCTAAACAGCTTATTATAATTAACCGATTTACAGTTATACCATTGTCTGAGGTTATTCAACCAGGATATACGTCGGCTTCCTAAGCTTCTTCTGCTCAGTATCATTCCCTGTAAAACAGCAACACGTATCTCTCTCACTGTCTCCTCTCATGATATGACACAGGTACTGCAATTTCCTTATCTTAATTGTATTTAAAACCTCTTTCTCCTTTTTCATTCTTTTCAACATATATCGTTGTTCATAACCCTATGCATCCAGCTTATTGTCAAGAATGAATTCGATTGCTGATATCCTTTTTTAGCGTCCATACCTCCATTCCATATAACAACACCAACACCGAAAATACATAACATCTCAGCAATCGTACTTTGAGTTGTAGGCTCAGGTTATTGCTGCAAAGTACCCTTCTCATATTATTAAATATTGCTCGGGCTTTCCCTATTCTTGATTTTATTTCTTGCGTATAATCGTTGTTTTCAGTTATGACTGCTCCTAAGTATATATATATATCTGTCTACCTTTTGGATAGGTTCACCATTAATCCATAACTTCTTTTGTTGCTGTTACTTTGCAATGGTCATGAATTTCGTTTTTTTAATGTTTAAGGTTAGTCCGCTTTCTTCGCTTCTATCTACAATCTTATCCATCAGAATCTGCAATTACTCAATCGATTGTGCAACTTTGTTATACTTGGCCCAGTTTCTCTTCTGGTTGTATAGTACTGTTTCTACTATTTGCATGTCATCTTTAAATAATTCTTGTATGTATTCTATTCTTTCTATTTTCTTGGTCGTTATCAAGGGAATCGAAGTGATTTGTATTTTTTACACAATTCTTGTTCAATTCAGCAAGATCCACTACAAAGACTTCTTCGGAAAACGTATTAGTGCCAATTTTAATTCTCTGTCCATAATTTTTTGATAAGAAAATTAGGTATAAATATGCTTACATTTTTTAGGAATTAAATTTTCTGTCTCTTTTGCAATTTCTTCTGGTTCTATGTCACTGTTTACTAAATTACTTTCACTCTTTTTTACGAACTAAACAATAACTACCAGTAATTGACATTATTGTTATTAAAAATTAAATTGTCAAAATTCCCGGTAGTCTAAAGCCGCGAATTCACTTGAGCACAAGGCAAGCCGAGGCGCGGTAAGGCTGCCTCGTCTTCGCGCATACGTGGCTCGCCTCCTCCTGCCTCGCACAAGATTGCTATTTAATGCACGTTGACGTGTGTTGTTAAATTTGAAAGGTAAGTTATAGTTTTTATCTGGAAATAAGTATGGCGCAGAATAACCAAAAAAGCATGGACTTAATCGAAGCTGTCCGTGCAAAGGAAGAACCAATCCCGAATATTATAATAAAGTAATAGTAATAAAGTACGATTCTTGGCAGGAAATTGTAAACGAATTAAATGTTCTTGTTGAACAGTGACAAATAAACTGCTAAATTTTTCTGTCTATACTGAGCACAAAGTTAGGCTTACATCGGGCTAGCCTTACTTTGATCTATCGACATCCGATGGATCGGATGCGAGACAAGCACAAGGCAAGCTGAGCTTGTTTGCCTCAGCTCTGTACGCCGTACTGATTACTCGTCTAGCCTCATGCTCAAGTGAATTCTCGGCTTAAAGCGTAGTCCAGACCTACATACACTGCCCATAAACAAATGTTTGAAAACATTTGTCTGCAAATAAAACATTTATACAGTTGTTTCCATATTTAAACAAGGTAGTAGTTGAGTCCAGACTAAAGACAAAAATATGTTGGAGAATAGTGAGGCAGTGGCGAACGCGTCCGGACTTTCTTCTTGTGATTATAAAAACACGTGTTTCCCACACTGACGGGAAAACAAAAAACATTAAACATTTGTTTAAATGTTTTCAAACAAATATTTGCAAACACTTTTTAAACAGTTTTAATTCTGTTTTTATACAGATGTTTGTATGCATGCGGGCAAATGTAGGTATGTAGGTATATGGACTAGGCTTTATAGACTTTCAATCTCTAGTGGCTGAAATGCGATTTCGACCTCTGTAATCTATTAAATAATCATGTGTTTGAATCCCATGAGTAGAAAAAGGTATGGTATGATAATATTTACTGTTGTAATAAACTTTACATTTACATTAATTTAATATCTGTTAATATAAATCTATAAAGGAATAGTGCGCTTAACTCAATTTACCATAAAGGAAACTATGCATGCTTCTATGTAGTGCTAAATGATAGTAATAGGCTCAAAAATTTACCACAAAATTTTACTAACGTTACTGACTAGTTTTGTATCAAAGCCATCTTCAGAGTCAATTAACAATATAATTACTGTAACAATGTATATAAATTTGAATTGGTACAAGTAAGTAATTATTGAATTTACAAGTGTTGTCTTTTTAATTATGCTTATAGCTGCTTAAAGGGTGCCACCAATAGAAAGTTCAGACATAAATCTAACTTCAATCTTTTGTTGACACCAATCAAGAGGTTCATTGCGATACAACAAGTCGTGTAGCAGAGAATAATTTAAAGCAATGATTTGCTGAAATGATTTCTGTGTTTGGGAATACCAGTCAACTATTTTTTGCTGGTATTGCGAATTTCAATGTGGTCGCTTTAGTCTCAGCGACGAATCCAGGCTAGGTCCACCCAAAAAAGCAGTTACCTGCAAACCATTGATGCTGTTCATCAGCTAATTAAGGATGTCCGCAGTGTAACATACCGGGAGATAGAGGCATTTTTGGGTATTTCAAAGGTCCTACATAAAAAACTGGGTGTTACGAAGTTGGTATCCCGTTGGATCCTTCATTTGCTCACAAAAGAGCAAAAAGAGGTTTGCGTCAAATAGTGTCGAAAAACATTGAAACGATTCAACAAAGAAAGCTCGAAATACTTTTGTGGTATTGTTAGTAGAAATGAATCTAGGATTTACTCCTTCGCACCTAAAAATAAATACCAATCTTGTTGTGGGTGTTTCACGATGAGAAAAAACCAACAAAAGTTATCCATTCTTGAAGTGTGTCAAAGAAAATAGTGCCAAAATCTGTTCATGTGACAACAATAGCTTTAGATGATCGAAGAACGGTTACTACCAATTGGTATGTAAATGTTTGTTTACCAGAAGTTATCGCGAAACTCCAACAAAGCAACACACAACGGCAAATCATCCTGCATGAGGGCAATGCAAGTGCTCACACTGCCCAATAGTTTTGGTGGTTAAAAACATCAAATAGGCTACTTGACACATAACTAATTTCATACAATAAATAAGCATTTCTTACAGTATTTACTATTTAGTTTACGAAAACGAAATATATCGATTTTAATAACTAAATGCGTAAGATTAATTTAAAAATTCAATTTAAAAAATGTGTTAATTTGAATTGCCGAAAACGCTGTCGGCCATGTTGTGACGTCATACAAATTGTAAACAAAACGAGTAATTTGACGTGGTGTTATTAAAAGTATAAATATTTCGATAAAAATTCCTTATCACGTTCTTAATTTATTTGCTTTATTGAAAAACAATAATAAATTCATTATAGACGTTGGTTTCACAAAAGCAGACAGCACAAATTTGCCAAAAATTGATACATTAATGGTTCGTAATTTCTTTGCCTTGAATCCAGATTTCTGCTCTGCCGAGCTAAGAAATGTCAAGACTTCTATGTAAGTACAGTGCAGTTGTTAAATAGTAGACATAAAAAGGAAGAATGAGTGTATTTATTCTTTTTAGAAAGATTTAAAAGTACCTACTCATTTATGTCATAAGTATCGTAACCTCTGAATAATGTAACTAACATCTATTTGTATTCCTTGATGTGTTTTTGCATTCTCGGACGTTGCAATAACGATAATTACTGTATTTTTTATGGAAATTGGTTGAAATCATGTTTTTAAAGTAAAGTAAACTGGAAAATTGTCCGTGTTTATATGTCAAATGATTGTTTACAATACGTATGACGTCATAAAATGGCGGACAGCGTTTTCGCACCTACATGAAGAGATAGATTTTAAATTACAGTTTTGTGGTTTCATAGGTGTTGAAAAAATATAGTAATATTTTTTTTACCTTAGTAGCACAAATATTAACTATTTAGGACCTAGTTTAAAAAAGAGTATAGTCCCGTCCTAAGTCTCAACGATTTCTTCACGTTCCCAAAGATCAATAATTCAATGCGTGGGCAGCGATTCCAGCCGCTAGAAGAAGCCATCGATGCCTTTAGAACAGCGATTTTGCAGGTGACAACAGAAGACTGAAATAACAATAACTGTTTTATCAATTGGTTTGAACCTATGCAAAAGTGTAACATATTTTGAAAAGCAATGAAGTACTTTAAGTTTATATATTTTTTGTCTAGCAAAACTAGCAATACTAAAAGACAACCCTTGTAATAAAATATATCACCTTGTCTAAATTTGTATACGAGCAATTCTATAGAGTGAAGAACAACAATAAACTTTTTACAGCAGGCATAATATGCACCTGTGAAATAATAATAAATTAAATTAAGTAAAATTTATTTATTTCATCCTGTCCAGTAAATACACTTCCCTATAATCAATTTGGCGCCGGTAAGTAAAACATTACGGTATCAGATACTGTAATGTGTTGCCTAGTAACGCTGCTCTGATTGCTTGAGGGAAGACAATTACTTTTAATTTTTGACATTTAAAAAAACTATAATAACTATAAAATAAAAATAAAATATTTAATTTACTTACTTTTACTGCCATATTTAAAAATAAGTCAATGTTATTCAATTTTATATTAACAATTAAATCTCAATAATAAAAAAATTATTTGAAAGTGGCAGATGGCTTTCAAGTGACCTAACTAATCAAGTTACGAACTATTTTTAGTCAAGTTACGAACTACTGTTAAAATTTTTATGAATTTATTAATTTACTAGGTGCACCCGCGACGTCGTTCGCCTGGCGTGTTAATTGTTGTATAAAAATTTCTCCCCTCACCCCGTTAAAGGGGTGGGAGGAGAAATTTTTATACACCAGATGTTAAGTTAAAAGAGGGCAAATACATCTGTGAAAACCGCATTTGAATCGGATCAGTAGTTTTCATGTGATGCTTTCACAAACATATAGATAGACAGACAGACGTACAACAAAAAAATCTAACCACATTTTTGGGTTCTACATCGATGTACCCGCGACGTCGTTCGGGTGACGTATAGATTGTTGTATAAAAATTTCTCCCTCCACACCCTAAAAGTGGTTTTCCCAACATTTCCCTTCACTGCTTTGCTCCTATTGATTGCAGCGTGATGAAAAGTATCCTATAACCATCTCAGGAGTATGAAAAATAATTATACCAAGTTTCGTTAAAATCCGTCGAGTAGTTTTTGTTTCTATAACGGTTATACAGACAGACAGACAGACAGAAAAAAATTTTACTGATTTCATTTTTGGCATCAGTATCGATTCCTAATCACCCCCTGATAGTTATTTTGAAAATATATTTCATGTACAGAATTGACCTCTCTACAGATTTATTATAAGTATAGATAAAAACAGGATAAAATAAAATATAATACGATACATGGTCGTTAGGTGTTATTAAAGTACTCCTTTTTATTTCCGGACTTGGCTCCTACGTCGCCTCGTCCGTAAACTAACTCGTACTGTAATAAGTCACCTACCGACCTTGTAACGTATAATACTATTATAAGAATCTATTATGGCACCATTTAAAGAGGCAACAAAGCACACTACCTTCTAATTTTTAACTTGTTTTCACTACTCTTCACAAAAACCAAAAAACGTGCGGTAAATTCCGAAAGAAGCAAATGTTTTAATGATATATTGGGCGTAGAAAGGTGAACTGCAAATTACTCGAAAATAAAGCCTACCTTTTCCTGTGCCTGAAACAAAACAAAAAAGTTGATCAAAATAATATCATTTGTTAAAGAATTATACATTACGATCGGAAAAATGGATTGCTTTAAAACAAAGAAATTGTATAATTATATCTATTGTTCTTTCATTCAAGTAAAACACAAAAAATGTCACAATTTTTTTTCACAAAATTCAAAAGGTTAAATAAATCCACAAGATTTAAATTTAATAGGTAGGAGAATATTTGAAATAAAGTTTTCAGGCAGGATTATAAATTTTATTAAACAATAACCTTATTAGGTTAAAAAGTTGTACTTATATATAATTAAAAGCAGTAATATATAATAAAAACTATACTGACTGCAAACTAATAAAAAAACAGTATTAATTGAAACGATTCAAATTCAAAATATCACTTAACGCCAGCTGATAAAAAATAACTCCCATCGAAATTATTCTAAATATTTTTTTTATTTTTATTAAAAAAATCTTTACCCTTCTGTCTGCATCTTTTATAGGATTTAAATTGGTATTCCAAATGTGATATAAATTAGGGATTCTCAACATTTTTAACAAAAACACAATTTCACTTCGATATAGAATATATACTATACGATTTAGAATATAAGAACCACAAACAAAATCTGACAAAATATACAAGAAATAAATCCATTTTTTGTGATCAAGATAAATTTTGGACAAAAAGTGTTAGCAACACAATGAGGACATTTATTGGGACAACCAAAATAATAAAAATATTTGGTTACAAATAGTTTATTTGAACTTTAATACTAATCATTAAAATTTATTTAAATTAATTGTCGTAAATAATACATTATTTTCAAAACTCAAAAACAATAAAAAAAATTGGAGTTATTTTTCTAATAAGAATTTTTAAACCTTCGCGCTAACTGTATGTAACCATAGAAACCGTAACATTGTTTACTTTACTCATAGAGGGCGCTAAGTACACTATTAAAAAAATATTTGTCTTTCAAGCAAATATTGAATTAAAAGGCAGAATCAATGAAATGTATTATATAATAGCCTTAAATAGATTATTAGTATGTTTTATACAAATTGTAAAGTCAATTATTACAAATTAGCCTTGACAGCACAAACAAATAGGTACTTATTTAAAAATCAAAATTTTGTAAAATATACTTTCCGATTAATTTGTTAATGAAATCAAACATAAACTTAACAAATTGATTTCTATAACAAACAGAAGCTGGTATGTATAAGTTAAAATAAAAAAAAATAAAACAATAATTGTCTATAGAATGAAGATAGCTACGATCAGTTTTAAGACATAAACATAACCTTACTTTTTTTATTAAAATAAAAATTAGGCATGTCTCCAACACCTCAAAGTTTTAAAAAGAAAAGTTGGAGTGAAGTTAATAAATTAAAAAAGGAAGAAAGGAAAAAATGGAAAGAACAGAATTTAGCAAAAAAACTAGAAAAGCGCAAACTTGAACAGGTTATAGAAGATAGCAAATTAGATACACAAAGTAATAATAAGTCGGATCCGATATCAACAATTTCAATAGCAGTTCCTGGATCAATATTGGAAAATGCCCAGTCTCCAGAATTACGTACATATTTGGCAGGTCAGATAGCAAGAGCAGCTTGTATATTCCAAATTGATGAGGTTATAGTTTTTGATGACTATGGAGATGAAGCATCTGCAAAAAAATCGTCCTTAGAACATAATTCAGGAACAATTTCAGCACGACATTCTTGTATACAGCTCGGAAGGATTTTACAATATTTAGAGTGTCCACAATACTTACGTAAACACTTTTTTCCTATTCATTCAGATTTAAAATATTGTGGTTTATTGAATCCTTTAAATGCTGCACATCATTTGGGACCAAAAGAGGAATTTTTATTTAGGTAAGTCTGTTTTCAAAAAGTAATTTGTTATAAGTAAAGTTTATTTTAAACTCAGTAAAAATATAGGGTTGTTGCAGTTTTATAGATACTTACAATCATAAGTGTTTATAATAACCAACATTGACAATGTGCGAATGGCTTTAAAAAAATCGTAGGTCAGTTTTATTATTTAGATCTTTAAACAAAATTCTTAATCTTCATAATAATAATAATAAGCTCTTTATTGTCAATAATAAAACATTAGCTAAAAAATGAGGGAGTGTTCGAGAACTAGCTTATGGTAAAAAATGCTGAAACATCACACTAATAATATTGAGACAACACTAGGGAATTCATCAAATCTTTTTAGAGTTTTGGTTCAATATATCCCTAGTAGATTAAGTTTTACGTAGGTTACAAACAGTTTTTTATATACAACTGAAAATATATTTTGTAAATCTTAATTTTTGACATCAACGGCCTTTAATGTTAATGTTAAAATTTGGTTTAACTTGTAAATGCCCCTGACTATCAATGAAACACAAAGCAACAGCTTTCACTACCTCTTCTGTAGAGAACACAAAAACATACAAAACAAATAGACATATCTTTTACAAGAAAAATGCTTCAAAAAAGCTCTTTCTTCCTCGACGCTCTACGACGGTAGACACAACAGCAAAATCACTTTTAAGGTTACTCTTCCCCAACAATAAAATCAAAAGACAGTCGCTAAGTTCAAAACATTTAACTTTAGTCTTTTCAGTAATTGACCATTATTAACACAGCATACTTATTGTCATTTAGGTATTATCTAAAATCTGATTTAAATTTGATATATCCACAGTTTATATATAATAACATAATATTTATTTACTTTTAGGGAAGGTGTAGTATTGAATAAACCAGTAAAAAATGGAAACGGCTCTTATGTAAACGTGGGTCTCCTTAAAGAAGTTCATGTAGATAAACAGTTAACACCAGGATTAAGATGTACAGTAAAACTAAAATCAGATGGCCAAAGTAAGAAATTAAAAGGAATTATAGTATCTCCAAATATTCCTAGACAAGAGACGGGTGTGTACTGGGGCTATTCTGTTAGAATTGCTACATCGTTGTCAAAAGTATTTTCTCAGTGTCCATACAAAGAAGGGTGAGAACCAATAGTAAATAAATATTTAAATTAGCTTTTTATGTTTTTCAAATTAAGTGGAGAGTTAATGTCTTTGTAAATACGATAAAAATGTAATTTCAGTTATGATGTATCCATTGGAACTTCAGACAAGGGAACTTCTGTGGATGATTTCACTTGTCCATCTTACAAACATTTATTGGTAATGTTTGGAGGAGTTCAAGGACTTGAAGCAGCCTTAGAAAATGATCAGGTATATTGCCTACTAACTAATAATATGTTTATGGTTTAAGATAACAAGAATTGTAAAATCACAAACTCTTTGGTTGGTGTAAGGTTTGTAACTCGAAAACCAGAATAAAAAAAAAATGATTAAGTTTAAATTTTTTGTTGTCTTAAAAGCATCACTTTGGCAACTACACTAAAACTCGTACAATATTTGTAAACGTAAATTGTTTTTTTATAGGTACTCGACGCAGATGATCCGAAATTACTTTTTGACAATTATCTTAATACTTTGCCACAACAAGGGTCTAAAACTATTCGAACAGAGGAGGCCATTTTAATAAGTCTATCTGCTTTGAGAGCGAAATTAAATCCTGAAAAGAAAGCAGAAGTAAAAGAAATTGCTAATTTAGAGTATACAGAACCAGAAGATGAAACAGAATTAAAAGAAGATAGTGAAGAAGATCCTCTGAGTAAATTTGATTAATTTGTTTTAAAATATTATGATTCATGTTTTTGTTGTTTACATTGTAATGATTTTTCCATTATATAATAAATTATACTTGCTTAACTTAGTACTTTTTTTATATTGTTTTTATTTACTGTCAGACGATAACAGTTATTTATTTAATTAGTGGGATAAGAGCATCATTAACTGACGAATGCGGTGAGTTGCTGAGACGAGGGCGTAGCCCGAGTCGAAGTAAGAGCATGAGTCTCAGTTAATATGCCTTATCCCACGTATTAGATACAACTTTTTATCTACGACTGCTCAGAATTACGGAAATTATACTTTTGAATTGAATTCGACGAAAAATCGGAATATCATAGTATGTATCATGGAGACTAGACAAGGAGTACGAACTCCATGTATGCAAATAGGGCTACTAAAATAAGAGGGCGCTGGTGTTCCATTTGTACCAAAATGACGACCAATGAGGACGTAGTTTGAAATGTGGGAAATAAGTACATCTTTGTTGTAATGGACTACTTCATTAAATGGGTTGAAGCCTACGCAGTTCCCAATCAGGAAGCCACCACTTTAGCAGGTATATTAGTTGAAAAAATCATAAGCCATAAAATAAAGATAAGAAATAAAATAAATAATTTTTAGTTATTTCATTATTAATTTATTTACACAATGAAAAAAATAGTTCAATCTTTTAGATATAAATAATAAAAACCAATTTAATATTTTACGATTATTTAATTGTCTATATTCACACCGGTACAAAAGGAAAACTAGCGCCGCAAGTGGTGAAAAAAAGTAAACCTAATATGTACAATACCGTGGACAGATTTTGGCAATTCCCCCGGTCGAGTGCGTACTCCTTGTCTAGTCTCCATGGTATGTATGTAGAACCATAGCAACATGTAATTTGAATGTCAACAATTTAAGTCAAAACTTCAAGAATTAATTTTCTAATTTCTGTTTTTCTGTGAAATAATGAACGACTCCGAATCTCTGCCTTCGGATATCGAAGAATTGGCCACGCAGGTAGTTTCAACGTTATTGCCGGAAAAATCAAAAATTAAATATGAGCAAGCTTATGAACGTTTGCGGAAATGGTGCGATTTGATCGTTAGTTGGTATTAAAAAATGAGTGTTTGATTTCATTACCTCACTAGTTAGGTAATGAGTTTCATTACGTAACTCAAATGAATGTCACTTATCTAAGCAGTCTTAGATAAAAGTATATAATACATACTTTGTATTGTTTATTTCAATATTAACTGAAAAATGCTTATAAAGTTGACGGTGTCTTATTAAAATGTGTCTCATCCATCAACGATCTTGGCGTCATATTCGACACTGATCTAACATTCAACGAGCATATCGACTCGATGGTATGCAATGCATTTAGAATGCTCGGCTTCATTATACGTCACACTAGACATATACACGACACCAAAGCCATTATGTCCCTCCATAACTGTCTGGTAAGAAGTAGTCTTGAATACTGTGCTGTAATCTGGATGCCAATATACACATGTGTAATCAACAAAATCGAACGAGTACAACGAAAGTTTGTAAAATATCTCCTGTTCAAGTATCGATTTCCATACCAGGACATATCGTACGAAACACGACTATTGTTATGTGGCATGCAGACTCTTGAAGAACGAAGAAAACACAAACTCTTCAAACTGCTCAACGGAGTAATTACGTGTGACATTCTTTTGGAAAAGATCAACTTCCTGGCCACTACGCGGAGAACACGGCACACCTCTCTTTTCTTCATTAGGCAGCATCGAACAAACTATGGACAAAGGGCTTTTTCTGATAGAATTTGCAAAAATTATAATAAATTTTTCTCAGAATGTGACATATTTAATATAAACCTACCAAGCCTAATTAGTTATTTAAGCAAAAAGTGTATTAATAAGGCGATTAACAATCGAGATATTTTAACGCGCGAGCATAGCAAGCGCGTTAATGTTTGAGATTGTTAATCGCCATTTTAATTCACGAGTTCGTTACAAAACTTTTCCGTCGACCGTACTTTTCAGAAATATATTTTTTTTGATTTTTCAAATACAAAATAAAGTAAATAATGATATACAATGACAGTTATTACATTACTAACATAGACAGTTAGTATCAAGAGGAGCTACTGGATTTTGAATTTTTTAGTGTGAATATAAAAAGGTATATTATTATGCATGTTGTCTTGCCTATAATGACAAACAATGACAGATAGGCTACTCGATTTTAAATGTTTTAGTTGAAATCGTTGATTAATAGAAAATCATTCATTAATAGGGGTTATTAATCAACGATTTTGAGTGTGTTAAAATTCATCATAAATGAACGGTCGACGGAAAAAGGACTTTAAAATTCGGCTGTGAATGAGTTTGTGCACCTTTATCTTTTCTTTTAGTCATCGAAATTTAATTGTTTTTAAAGTGTTTGATGTTTTCTGTTCTTTTTAGTATTTTTTTTTTAAATTGTCTGTTATTAAATTTTAAAATGAATATGTAAGTTTCCGTGCAATTGTGCTACCTATATAACTTTTTACTGTTAATGAATTATACCTAAAGGTCTAGACACACATAACCGGTCCGTCAACGACACGAGTGTACCTAGTCCGAGTGTCGTTCGTCATACGGTGAAGGATTTGACCAATGAAATTAAGGGTATGTTCCGATATACACTGGAAGCACTGTTCAGTACTATTACTGGGGAAAAATTTGTTCCGTTATGGACTGCCAGTACACTGCCACAGTGCCCTAGGGAAATATATGACGTCATAAGTTGACGCCATTTTTACAATGTGAGTACTGAAATTTTCGAGGTAAGGCACTCACAGTACTTTGATCATGTGATCGAATAAGAGCGGCGAGAATCATCAGTTGGCGTCTATGAACTAGTAAATGTAAACAAACTTGTACCACTAAACTGAAACTCGTGTCAGTGAATTAGAGAAAATAAAAAATTATTATTTAAAGTTTCAAGTGTTATTCAAATTTAAAAATATTTTTATACAATACTGTGCACTTACTTTTTGTTGTGATATTAATTAAGTTTATATAACTAAGTTAAACGGCAAATATTTATTACAGAAATATTGCAGCAGTATTTTTATTTTCTCATTGAATGGAGCAATTTCCAGATTATTTTATTTTCATTTAAAAACAGCGTCACTGGCGGGGTGACAGTATACTGCGGTGCGTTTCGTTTTAGATAGTAACCAGTATAACTGGCTATAAAAGAACGACTTTGCAGTATACTAAATTGCCATCAAAACTTACAGTGCTCACAGTGTATATCGGAACATACACTAAATGAGACTGCTTACACATTACCGGCTGACGCCCGAGAGACGGAACGGCAACGGATCAGCATCGGGCTGGATTAGTTTTGTTTTAATTTTTGACGGTGACGGATCGTTGTCGCCCAGAATGGAAATTGAAAAACTCATAGAAGAGGTTCGCAAATACCCCGTGATCAGAGCAGCGAAAAGTATAGAAATACAGAATATAAGGATAGAATTTGGAAGAATATAGCAGAAACCTTAGAAGTAAAAGCCTTATGAATCTATGAATCCATATTCTGTTTATTCTTCTTTCATTACTTTTTTTAAACTGTTCGTCATCTAAAGCAATTGCTATAATTGCCAAATCACTATTTGTAAAATTCGCTAACATGGTTTTGATAATCTAACCGCTACCTTAAAAAGGGACTAACTGATATTTAGGTATCAACACAACGAAACACGTTGGCGTTCTCCTGTCGGTAATATGTGGCCACTAGAGACGCAGACCGTCTGACGGACGACACTCGGCCCACATTCGTGTCGTTGACGGACCGGTTATGTGTGTCTGGACCTTTTTATAGTTTGTATTGTATTGTTTGTACTGTACATTTATTTCATATTAGAATTGTATATTACATCTAAGTTTCCATACTATTTAGGATCTATAAATCCTGTAATGTATGCTTAGTAAATAAATAAATAAATAAAAAATAAATAAAAACTTAATTATAAATAATAACTAATTGTTTAAAAATAAATTGTATTCCAACGAAAATTGTCATATACTGTGTCTAAATTAGAAATATACTTGTTATATATTATGGATAAAGTAGACAAAGATATTAAAAATTAGGAAACATAATAATAAATTCATGGATATATAGAGTTAATTGTTTTATTTTCTTTAGTAAGTTACATATAACAATTTAATAATGAAGGCCGAAATATTATATATAAATAATTTTTTAATTATACAATATAGTATACGGCCTATCATCTGTTTACACTATTGACATATAGTTATTAGAAAACGAATAAAAAATATAAATTAGAAAAAGTAATAAATACATAACAATAAATATAATTTTTTTACAATGTTTTCGAGTTTATTTGTATCACAAGAAGCATTGAAATAATAGCACTACATTAAAAATCATACACATACAACAAATAAATATTAGTGTGGATGTTTTAGAATAGAAAAAATTAAAATTGGATAATCGAGGATATTCCTGTTTGTATAATTTCGCCTTGTGTCGTGCACCTGTAAAAAAAAACTAGTTGGTTATGATAAATTATAATAATATTATTGGAACGAAGTTCCTTACGGCAGGCTTGGAGGAGATAGGGATTTTGCTGCGCGACCGAACTGAAAAAAATGTGATAGTAAAACCGTAAGAAAAAGTCTGTGGAATAAAACCGTTAAATGAGACATGCGCAGGTGTTACAATCGTATACACAAGCGAGTAGTGTATAATACCTATCTCTTTCTGCCTCAAGCTAATAGTTTTTAGCAATAGAATTTAATGACGAGACTGATTAATAAGAATTACTTATAATAATAAACTTTTTGGAACGAAGTTCCTTACGGCAGGCTTGGAGGAGATGGGGATTTTGCTGCGCGACCGAACTGAAAAAAATGTAATAGTAAAACCGTAAGAAAAAGTCCGTGGAATAAAACCGTTAAATTACACGTGCACAGGCGCTACAGTCGTATACACAAGCGAGTAGTGTATAATACCTTTCTCTTTCTCCCTCAAGCCAATAGTTTCAGCAATAGAATTTAATGACAGGACTGATTAATAAGAATTACTTATAAAAATAATAATAATAAACTTTTTGGAACGAAGTTCCTTACGGCAGGCTTGGAGGAGATAGGGTTTTTGCTGCGCGACCAAACTGAAAAAATGTAATAGTAAAACCTTAAGAAAAAGTCCGTGGAATTATTTGCGTGGAATAAAACCGTTAAATGAGACGTGCGCAGGCGCTACAGTCGTATACACAAGCGAGTAGTGTAGATTCTACATTAGCCGAAGGAACTTCGTTCTTACCTGGTGTCCCACGACACCATTATACTTTTTTTTGTAATTGGAACGAAGTTCCTTACGGCAGGCTTGGAGGAGATAGGGATTTTGCTGCGCGACCGAACTGAAAAAATGTAATAGTTTAACCATAAGAAAAAGTCCGTGGAATAAAACCATTAAATGAGACGTGCACAGGCGCGAGTAGTGTCGATTCTACATTAGCCGAAGGAACTTCGTTCCTATTTTACGTAATTTATTATTTCATAAAATACTGAATTTCCTAAATACTTCCCTGTACTTAAATAAAAACTAATCAGCAAAATTTAAGAGAAAAATCAAGAAAACCTACATAAAATGGAGCACGATTTTTTTTACAAATTGTGTCGATTCTACATTAGCCGAAGTAACTTCGTTCCTACCTGGTGTCCCACGACACCATTATCTTTTTATTATTATTACAGCTGAATTATGGGAAAGTAAATAGTCAAAATAATAATAAAAAGAAAACTTATGGAATTTTGTGAATTCCGGTGGAAGCGAGTCTTTTTATGTTTTTGGTGTAAAAGGCTAAACTAAAAGTGGAAACAAAGAGAAACAAATATACCGGCGGAAATTTTGGTACTCATTTTTGTCACGATTTTACTATCACAACCTCTACCAAATCTAATATTAAAAGCTTCTCTTTAAAAATAGTAAATTGTGTATCTAGTAGGAAAAGCGGTACAATCCCGGACGACAATGTAAATTATTGGCCGAGGCGTATAGCCGAGGCCAACAAACATTGGAGTCCGGGAATGTGCTTTTACTACGAGATACACATACTATTTTTTCTGAAATAGCATTAAATATAATCGTAAACTAAGAAACTTTTATATAGGTATGCATAACTGTTTTTGATTATCATCGTATTTTCTATGAAACCGTTTCGTTGACATTGTTTGTTAATCATTGTTTATTAGTGTCACGAAAGTGTCAGTTCGGTTAGTTACATATTGCTTAAAATATTTTAAATTATATTTCAAATGGACAATGATGATGATGCCCAGAGGTTCCAAACGCCTCCAAGAGTGACTAAACACTGCTACTAATGTGGTTTTAAATTTATTGCCAAATAAAATCAAGGCGCAAAATATGAATTTGCTTATAAACGTTTTATGGATCATTCCCGTACAGTACGGAAAAGTTGTTGCCCAGCAACGGACTAAAATACAAGAATAGTGTATTTTGCGGCTCGAATTTGATCCGAAAAACTAGACATTTCCAAGCGATTTCAGAAAAACATTATTAGCAGTTTATTAGCAAAATGTTAACACAATAGATAATTTTATTTTAAGTTTTGAAGGAAATGTCCCATATTGTAAGAAGAAATAAAAGTATTTCTTACTTTTCAGGTGAATCTCTAGTTGAATCTCACTGTTTGCGATAATATCGCATAATTCACATTTATATTCTTTGCCCTGACGTTCAGTTCGTAACTTGTGCTTTCTCCCTTCCAGATGTCGTTGAAATATTTTTGAACTGGTTACCTTAACTTTACAGATTTCACACGTTAAATCCTTAAAGTAAAAATTTATTAATAACATTAAAAAATAATAGATGTATATTTACAAATGTTCAAAAATACATTCCGAATGTGGGAGATTAACATATTTTTTGCAATCTTTAAGAATGTAGATTGAGGTGTGATATTATTTTACACAAACATGTTCTACGCTTAACCATTGGTGGAATTTAAAAGTATCATTTATTTAATTTTTTAACCGGTACATTTTCCAGGTTAAGAAGAAAATTTATGTTTTACTTATTCTTTATGGTAGTCTTGTGAAGAAATGGTTCTTCGATTTTTGAAATTTTGGAACTTATACAAACAAGAATATGTTAAATAACATTAGGAAGAAATTGAAAAAAATGTCGCATCCAGCAGGACTCGAAACTTTGTTTCTACGCGGCAACGCTGTAACCTCTAAGCTATGAATTCTTAGGAATTATTTAGCTTTTTTTGTCGTCAAATTCATTTATGTCACATATAACACTTACTCAAAATAATCGTTTAGGTACTAAAAATTCATGGTTCCGGTCTCCTAACCAAATAAAAAAGTGACGTAGAAGTTGATGTTTCAATTGTCGATTTCACAAAATCACTCTCTCATTAACGTCATGCAATATGTGTTTAAGGAGAAAGTGAGTAAGTGTCACATGTAACATGAGTTGAATTTAATGACTAAAAACGCTAAATAATTTCTAAGCTTTCATAGCCTAGAGGTTAAAGCATTGCCGCGTAGATTCAAAGGTTGTGGGTTCGAGTCCTGCTGGATGCGACATTTTTTCTTAATATTATGTAATATATTCTTGTTTGTATACTTTCTAAACGTTGGTATTAACTGTGTTTATATCGACAATAAAATATTGTTAGTATTATATTATAATAAAACCAAATGTTTTTCATGATTTTACTGATAGTGTTGATATTTGTTATATTTATATACAAAATATGGGCTAATTAAATATTTTTATTAAATGACGAATTCTCATTTTAACGTTTAATAAAATTGAATTTCTTGGAGGAATACATTGTAGTATTTCAACTACATACTTGAAAATAATAGCTTATTACTAGAATAGATAAAAAAGCAAAGATTTTTTATTATGCAAAAATACAAAAATAATTAGAAACGTTTATGACAAGTAAGCTATTAGGTATTTGAAAAAAAGTACGAAATAATCGATATAAAGTCTATTTATACATATTCACACATACCTGCACTCCATTTTTAATATCTTCTTTTTTTGGGGTATCTTCATTATTATTATTATTATTAGTGTTTTCGTTTTCATTTTTGTCCGAAAAACTAAAAGGTATTTCTTCAACTCTGTTTTCAATTTCAAGAGACATCTCCAAAGCCATATATAAAGGTCACTAACAACAAATTTTTAGTTTTTCCTTTTTTTGGGAATTAGTTGATAAGAAACATAAACTGGATTTACATTAAGGTAAGGTAGCAAGTATAGAATTACATTAAGGTAGAATGGTGATTTAACTACGTTTTTAATAAATGCATACATATCAATAATACCTACACATTTGTACAGAAAATAGTACATTACGTAACGAGAGCGGAAAGCAGGTGATCCCATCACCAGTGAGTTTGATAAAAAGCACGAGTGATGGGATTACCTGCGCACCGCACGAGTTGCGTATTCTATTTTTCATCACTCCGTGAGGAAAGCTCTTGAATTTGTCTAAAATAAAAGGAAAGTAAAAGTAATATTAGGTCTGATCCGTCTGCACCGCGAAGGCGTTGAAGGAGGGTTGGGGGGAGGCGGATCCACCCATTAAAACAAAAATTTTTAGAGTTAAAAAATTATAACATGTTTGTTAAAAAACACTTTTTTATTACAAAATTGTTGAAAATATAATGAAATATTATTATTTTAATTATCAAAATGACACCCATAAGTTCAAAATTTATCTACGGTATAATGGGGTGGATATTATTTCGTTATGTTTATATACGAGTATAATGTGTCACGTTTTTGAAATTTTCAAGTGTGGTATTAAATGTTTAAATTATATAACGAGAGTAGATAAGCACGTGTTCCTCTCGATGAATAAGGGTCTAAGTAAGAAAGCTTGTTTGTTTGTATAGGAAGAATTAGTGTTAGGTATCAGATTACCATGGGAAATATCCCAAAACTCTAATTAAGAAAAGAAATATAAATATGTCTTAAAAAGTTTTAGTTGTAGTTGTGACAGAGAGTTCTGTGAATAAAGATATTTTTTTCTCTTGCGGTTTAAATAAAATAAAGTTAAATTAAAGCAGTGAAATTAATTCGTTTTAATCTTCCAGCCCCCATAAATCATAATAAAAATTATGTATAGTTATGAATCTTTGTTAAATATGTTAAATGTAATATTTGAACAGTTGCTTAATTCTATAGACATACTATTTTTTATTCAATTTAAGTATATTAGATAATAATTGAGAATCAACAAAATATTTATTTAGTAATGAAACGTTTGATTGGTTATACCGTGATGCATTTATTACCGCATTATCAGATGCAAAACTATTAAAAAATTCATCCTCAATTTCTTTTAATTCACTTTCTATCTCATTTATTTTTGATTGGGAAACACTTATCAACTCTGTTTCGGTCATTCATTGCTTTCCGCACGGTCCTGCATGGTCGAAAGCAGCGCTTTCCGCACGGAGTGATGAGAAGTTTTATATTTCGTAACGTTGAAGGAAGCATTGCTTTCCGCACGGTCCTGCATGGTCGAAAGCAGTGCTTTCCGCACGAAGTGATGAAAAATATATATTGACATAAGGTTTTCCTAGCTGTTCTAAATTAATATTATTTACTTGTTGTACTTGCAACGTCGTTCGCGTGGCGTGTGATTGTTGTATTAAAATTTCTTACCCCTCCCCATTTAAGGAATGGGCGAGAAATTTTTATACACCAGATGTTAAGTTGAAGAAGTCAAATACATCTGTGAAAACCGCATTCGAATCGGATCAGTAGTTTTCATGTGATGCGCGCACAAACATACAGACAGACAGACAAAAAAAACTAACTACATTTTTGGGTTCTATTTTGATGTACCCACGACGTCGTTCGCGTGGCGTGTTGATTTTTGTATACAAATTTCTTTCCTCACCACGTTAAAGGGGTGGGGGGAGAAAGGTTTATACACCAGATGTTAAGTTAAAAGAAGACAAATACGTCTGTGAAAACCGCATTCGAATAGGATCAGTAGTTTTTATGTGATGCGCGCACAAACATATACATTTCTACAGTTTTATTATATGTATAGATTATTGTAATCTTTAGTTTTTGTTTTTAGTGATTTAATCTGATTCTTCAAGGATATTTTGTATCTAAAACCTTCCCTCCTATGAATTTTTAATAATGTAGCTACTCAATACTCATAGGTATCAGAATATTTTCTTTATTTACATACAAACATACAGACAGACAGACAAAAAAAACTAACTACATTTTTGGGTTCTATTTTGATGTACCCACGACGTCGTTCGCGTGGCGTGTTGATTTTTGTATACAAATTTCTTTCCTCACCACGTTAAAGGGGTGGGGGGAGAAAGGTTTATACACCAGATGTTAAGTTAAAAGAAGACAAATACGTCTGTGAAAACCGCATTCGAATAGGATCAGTAGTTTTCATGTGATGCGCGCACAAACATATACATTTCTACAGTTTTATTATATGTATAGATTATTGTAATCTTTAGTTTTTGTTTTTAGTGATTTAATCTGATTCTTCAAGGATATTTTGTATCTAAAACCTTCCCTCCTATGAATTTTTATTAATGTAGGTAGTCAATACTCATAGGTATCAGAATATTTTGTTTATTTAGTGTTCACTTAACGAACCTGAATGAAGATTTTATTTTGAACCTATTCAGCTTACCGTACGTTCTGGTTTAGAATCTATTTAAAAAAGCGAAAGTTTTTTTTAAACATTACAAGAAATATACCCTATTCATTACATGAAAATCTAAATATATATATGTTTGTTTATAATTGATAATTTTAGAAAGTTTTGTTCGATTACTTTCAAGCTTTGGCACTACATTTTTTAACCATACAAATAGGTTTTTATTTATATGACAAATAGAAGTGGATTTTTTACATTTTATTTTTATTAGTATTTGATTCATAACGTAGATAAATTCATTCGGTTGGCTGTTAGCCTGTATCACTGCGACCTTTACAGATCTATTGTGAACACCCATCATCTCTAGAATATAGGATTAGAACACCTTGTGTAGCCCAGTCCTCTTAATGACACTTAATTCTGACATCGTTTCGTCTTTTTTATGGAGGGTAGAGGTAAGGAGAACTGTCTCCGTGTATTGAATGTGTCCGTCAAAATGTGGTAAATAAGGGTGGCGCTACGATCGTAGTAGGGTAAATTTTAAAAAAAGCGCCATAATTTCTTAGAGTAGGATAGATAAATAAACAAGGAAAGACACATTTCCGCTTTATTATGACACCATTTTTAAAATAATCATAAGATACATAAGATAATCATAAAGTATAAAACGAATTTAAAATACACTAAACTGAATTCGCTGACCACGTTTTTTTATAGCACTTATATAATTTGTGACTTATATTACGAAATCATACGACATTTCAATCAATTTGTCAAAAACTGCTACATTCATTCTGTACCCTACATCTACTTTAGCGCCATTGTAGTGGCAAGTTTGAGAAGTGTTATGTACCTCTAAAAAGTGGACACATTTTTAATCATTTCCCATTTAAGATCGTTCTCCTTACCTCTACCCTCCATAGTCTTTTTGATAACAGCTTTGCAGCAAATTTCGCCGAGTGTCCTTTTATGAAGACTTTGGCTTGTCGCTTGCCCACCAATCTGGGCCTTCTATAGCCTCCACTTCTCAAGGGCTGCCTTGATATTAGCTCCTGCTCGGGCCAATTCATCGACCTTTTCATTGCCCTTAAATCCTGAGTGGACTGGTACCTATGCCAGTTTCAGAGAATTCCGATTTCCGGCATGTGTCAGGTCCCCAACGCACCAGCTGTGAGCTTATTTGTGCCGAGGCTATCTCAGTTGCACAGTGTTGTATAGCCATTACTTTAGTCTGAAAGGTAATGTTGGACATTTAAGAAGCTTATATCTGAAATGGTAGACAGCTGGGTGGATACAACGAAGATGGCAGCAACGGTAAAGAGGGCCAAATCTTCATCTATAATATGCAGGCCATTTCTACCATGTAATGTTGGACCCTTAAGGACTCTAAATCCAAAATGGCGGACAGGGTGCATACAAGGGGCAGTAAACCGCACTTAGCACTTATCTCGATGACTAGTCAATCGATTTTTCCTTTGCTTTTTTAGTATTTGTATGAAAAATTTATTGGTAACATCTCTAATAATTTATATTTAAAATAATATTGAAATTATTTTGTACAATTCATCTATACTATCGATTACGACAATTTTCCGAAAAACTTTAACCCCTTACAGCTACCCCCTGTATCCACTAGGGTGTTCGCCTAAGAACGAACGTACATACCTGTATTGAATAAACATGTTGCAAAGAATGATGTCGAAATTTCGGCTCTAGCTCTAAGTATAGCTATTGACGGTCAATCCGACGACTGGAAAAATTCTTTTAATTGTAATATATCCATTAACAATCTGTTCATATTATGTTATCATTATTTATAATATTTATAAAAAAGGAATATATAGAGTAGGTATACTATATATAATATGCAAGAATTTCGATTTAAACTGCATCATTGTATGTAATAGCGTAGTACACATTATTAAAAAAAAACTTTATACTGATTAGAAATTCTCAAAATGCATTAAATTTATCAACAAGTATGAGAATGTTATCGTTTTTTTACGATTTTCCGTTAAATATCGAGTCATTTATCTTTAAAAATTTCGTGTTCGCGGACAATTACTTCGACAACTAACAACTAATTACATTTAAGTTTATTATACTCCATTTAACAAAGTCGAGAGAATAAGGGTAAGTTTTGTTTAGTGCATTTTTTTTTATTCTATTTATATATTGTTTATCTATTGATGATGTTACTTAGATAAATCTTAAATTAACTATTTATGTACAATTTGTAACCATGAAAATAAGTTTTAAAAAACAGTGAAGCAATAAATAATTTTTTTAACAAAACAGTAAATAAAAAGTTAAAAATATAGTAGGTATACAAAAAATTGATAATTCAAATAATAATTTAATTTATTTATTTAAATAAATAATAAACTTAATAATTAGCTTTCTACAATTAAGAGTGTCTTCAAAAAAGTATGTATAAAATAAAGATAATTTACAAATATAACAAATATATTTCAAAAAGAACAAGTTACAAAGTCTAAAACAAATAAAAATTGGAAATAGAATTAACACAAAGTAAAAAAAAGATTTTTACAAAACTTGGAAAAAAATTGTTGGTTTTTATTCGACAAAACCAAAAAAAAAAAATAAACAAAACATAAGTGAATCGAATTAATGATCTTAAGTAGAAAAACAAAATTATTAAAATTAATATATTAAAAGAAAAGAGCCAGAAAGCTTTAACTACCAAATACTACCTATTATGATATGGTAATAAACTGTGTTGTAAAGACTTTGTTTCATTTCTATTAATTGGTTAAAGTATAAAATTTCGCTATAACGTCCTTGCACAATAACTTATATATAAACAACTAGCTGACCCCGCGGACTTCGTACTGTCTAACCTTATTCGTATTCATTTTTGTTAGGAGTGAAATAAACGAATGCACATGGCTATTTTGCACATAAGAAAATTCCTCATTTAAGACACAACAATTAAATCAAAATGAATTTTTACTTTTGTTACTCCTTAGCTATGCAATCTTTGCTGGGTCCTGGGTGCCTAAACAATACGCCTCCACTCCTTTTGATCTAACATTAGATCTAGCAGATTGATTTTCTCCATTGCTCTTATAAATCTTCGTTTATGTGATCTTTCCATCTAAGTCGTGGTCTTTCTATAGGTGTCCTACCTGTTAGTGTTTCTTTCCACGCTAATTTGATAAGTTTATCGTCTCCTGTCTTCTTACATCTTCAGACCATCTCATTCTTTTTGCTCTTATTCTGTACTCTAGCGTTATGTCAACTTTCACAGGACCATATATTCTTAGTAGAAGGCTTCTTTCGTATACTTAGGTATCCTTAACAGATTTTCATTTTATGCATCACATGCATAGGTAACTACTGGTCTAATTACCGTTTTGTAGATTTTTATTTTCGCGCCCATTATTGGGATATGAGCTCCAGCTTTTCGGGCCAACTCATTGATGTTTTCATTGCCCTTAAACCCTGAGTGTTCTGGTACCCATGCCAGTTTCAAAGAATTCCGTCTTCCGGCTTGTGTCAGGTCCCCAACGCACTCCCACACCAGCTAAGTGCTTATTTGTGCCAAGACTATCGCTTTTAGAGCTGCTTAGCTGTCCGAGTATGTGACTACGGTTTTACCCTGTATATCTTTTCTAGTCTTTAAGCCAAGGTATACTAGATTGACTACCCTTGAATTGAGGGGACATTGTTCCATGTATACCTTTCCAGTAATTCTACTCGAAGGTTGCTCGCTAACCTGGGGTCTTTTCTGGCCTGAGGCATGTTTATTATGCTTATACTTCATCCTATCATATAGCTCTGCTTGCTCTATTCCCCTCAATAAGCAGCAAAATTTGAGCAGTTGCTATAGCCTCGCCCTTTATATAGATATGCAATGGCGGTAAGTTGAGCAAAACCTGTAATGCGTCCGTTGCCCCTGTAACATTCAGGCATGCCTACCTTTGAATGCTTCCCAGTTGCATTATCGCCTCAGACTATTGTGTTCTACTCCATCACACCACCGAACCATAGGTTAACACTTGCCTAATAACCTGTGTGTACAACCAGACATTCATTTTGGGGTTTAGGCCCCAGTATTCATGCATTAAATTTATCTACACCGACCAAAGGCGATTGTAGCTTTGCGTATGACCTACTGGATGTGCTACTTCCATGATAGCCATTGATGAAACACCACACCAACGTTATTCAGCATTATCGGTTTTAAACTTTGCAACGCCCTTTTATTTGTGAATGCTTTTTTTGGATTGGATTGCAACCGCTCTGAGACTATGCCCAGAAACCTCCTCTGAACAATTATTGCCAGATCATCTGCTTTCGTTGAGGAGAATCTTAAGAAGTGCTGGCATAAACCCATTTGCATATTAGAGTGCGTCGGCGGTCTCTAAGCCAGGTCCACATTACTGAAAGCTCCATCTAGATCAATGAACACCACTAGAGCTACTTGTTTGTCTTCTAATGAATTAGTAAGAGTCTGTTTAAATTATCGAGCGCTAAATCAGTGGGGTTACTCCGCTGGTATGCATATTGACGATCTAATGGGTTTTCCGTTAAGATTTCGTCCCTTATATATCTATCAACCAGTTTCTTTAGCATTTTCGCTACAAATGACGATTTACTTATTGAATAACGATGGACTTATTGATCTGTATGACTTGGGAGTTTAGTCCGTCTTCTTTCCACTTTGGGGAGGTATATACTTCCCCCTTCTGCCAAACAGATATAAATTTATAAATCTATGGGCCAAACAAGCCTTGAAGATTTTACACAGTGTGTTATGTTCACATCCTGGCCGTTCTGGAGTAGGGCTGGTAGCCCATCTGATTTTTGCGGGTTATTTCGATAGTGATCGCCTAAGCTCGTGTTAGTTTATGCAATGCTTTCAATTTTAAATAAATTTTGTTGATACGTAACATTTTTCCAATTTTTGTAAGATATTTTAGCCTTTTTATGTTTTTTTAGGTTTTTTCTGATTTTTTAAATTGTTTACCATTTTTTTGTCATTTATTTAGGACATTTTTCAAATGTATTTATAGTCTATTTGTTTACAGTTGGCAGCACAGTGAATTCATTATAAATGCAAATCCTTCAAAGCTCAAGCAAGGATGGTTCATGAAAAATAACTAAAAGTACTCAGTATACATTTCTATTGAAAGATAGTCATAATTGTTATTTTTCAAAGAGTCCTCCCTGTAATTAGGGATTAACTAACCCAAACACAATAGAAACTCTAGATAATATTGTCACAACAGGTAGCTGAATAGATTCCATGACCGTAGAACCGAGGTTTTTTTAAGGCATAATTCAAATTAAAATAAAAATTAAAAGTAAAATAAAAATATGCTACATATTAAAAAGTAAGAATTAAATATAAATTAATGCAAAAAGCACTTACTCCTTTAATTGTCTAATTGTCGGCTTCCATTTCGTCGTATTCATCCGACGATGAGTCAGATTCGTTGCCTGGTCCGATAGAAATTACAATGGGTTCGAACAGTTCTTCAATATTGATATCAGCACTCCACAATCGTTCTTCTTCCTTCTTCACATGGTTTATGGCATTGGTCCAATTTGCCCGTGTTACGTTTTCAAAAGAATTTATCAAAAGTTGTCTAACGTCATTTAATTTAAAAGTTGTATTGTTTCCTGCCACCTCACCTTTTACATGTGCCAATATTAAGCCTATAGGGTTAAATTGACAGTGATAAGGTGGCAAACGTAATACAGTTATTCCTTTTTCCTTCGCCATTTCGTCAATTACATATTTTTATATTGTAATTTGTTGCTCTTTGCAATTTGCAGTAATTCCGTTTTCAGGATGGTGTCGTCAAAAGAAATATTCATGCTCTGGAGCCACTCTTTAATATCTCATTTTTGATGTGAAACATCTATAGCGGCACGTAAATCAGATTTCTGGCGTGGCGACGGTGACGTCATGACGTAAAAAACCTAACGCATCGATAATAATCGATAAGAGATGTACTGATATCTTATATGAAATTGGTGTCATGTTTTGAGCGACGCGACGGTGGCGCGCCAACAATAGGGGGAAGAAGCTCATCGATTCAAAAATTTGGCGGGACAGGGTATGAATTGTTTCATAAAAACCTAACTCGATTCCGCCTACTATCTATTCTATATATATAAAAATGATTGTTTGTATAGGCAACATAATATACCTACATATTTTGCTGACCTGTAAAATTGACAGCTAGTCAATCAAAATAGATTGTTGGTGAATAGTTGTCATATAGTTGTCCGCGTAAAATTTGTGTATTTAGTTTTAAATATGAATAAACAAAGTGTTAATAAAGAAAGTGATAAAAAAATATGAATAAAAATGAGTGAGTACCTACCTACTCTATATACATTGGGGTGTCCGTTATTTCCCAGATTTGGTTTTGTTCTCCAAACACCCATCAAATTTTAGATTATGACCTAACAAAAATTATCAGACCTTAACCAGCCCTTAATATTCACATTAACCCGTGCCTAAATCATAATACATTTCCCATTTAAATACCGTTTAAAAGTTATTCAACGATAAAGTTGTATTCATAGTTAAATTCATCATTTTCCTATTTTTTATTTAGTATCGCTTTTTGTTTGTACTAAAATTATGAAGTAACTACAATTATATTAATATAGTAACGTACTTCTATATAAATTTGTGTTTTAATAATTTCCTTTTTTAAGATTATTGAATTTAAGGCAATTAAATAAAAAGCTAAACGAAATCACTTTTTAAATTTATTCAATAAATAGTCATCGTTATCTGGAAAAAATCGTAATATTTTATTTTATCATTATGACATATTTAGTTCCTATCACAATCTGTTCTTTTCTGCATATTACTTTTACACAATAATGTCGATGTTTCACATCTGCCAGGCGTCCCGTGACGGCTCACATTTTTTTTCCATGACGTAGTTGGTAACTTTTCTACCAGTTTTGAATGATAACTGGCGTTATCTAAGACAACCACTGCAGCACTTGGCAAAAAGTCCAATAGCTGGGAAAAATAATCTTCAAAAACATCAGAAGTCATTTCCTCGTGGTAATCTTTGGTTGACTTTGATACAAAGTCTAATAACCCATTTTCTACAAAACCATGTTCACTGCCAATGTGTGCGATTACTGGGTACTGGAACAAAACTCGAATTTGACGCCATTTTCACTACCGAAAATGTTCTTGGAGTAAAATAATAAAAATATAGATCACAATGTAAACCACCAACACTAACGAGTACCTATATTTTTATGTATTAGGATATAAACAAATCCTCAATTTATAGACTAATAACGTACCTGTTTTTGCAATTATACACCTTAATCCCTTAACACCCCTAACGACCACAATTATTCTCGTTAAAATCAAAAAACAAAATATTCTAAATATCGTATTATGACTACTTATCCCTTACCTAAGAAGATTAAAATATGATGATTAAAAGAAATTTCTTAATACAGATATAAATAAGTACGTGCGCTACTGATTTAGGGTCTTGTTTACAACATTGTACGATTTAATGACATTTCTTAGCTGCCAGCTTCAAACAAATAGACTTTAGTTTTTTTTTTGTATTTTTTTTACAAATTATTTCGATTTTTTATGTTTATTTGTGTTAAGAAAATATTAAACGATTTTCACTAATTTTTCCCATTTTTTGCATTTTTATAATCTCTATAATTTTTTTACAATTATTTATTTATTTATTTATTTATTTATTTATTTATTTATTTATTTATTTATTTATTTATTTATTTATTTATTTATTTATTTATTTATTTATTTATTTATTTATTTATTTATTTATTTATTTATTTATTTATTTATTTATTTATTTATTTATTTATTTATTTATTTATTTATTTATTTATTTATTTATTTATTTATTTATTTATTTATTTATTTATTTATTTATTTATTTATTTATTTATTTATTTATTTATTAATTTATTAATTTATTTATTTATTTAAACAACTTTCTTAAATTCAATATGTTTTTTGTTTATTTTAAACTTTTTCTTTTTATTTCATACGATTATTTAAGTTTTGAACAATTATTTTCAATTTTAACGATATTTTTTTTAATTTTATTTACGATGTTTTTTATTATTTTTGTAATAAATTATCCAAAGATTTAAATTAAAACAAAATAAAATGCGCCTTAAATTGAAATAACAATGTTTTTCTAGGAATTTCCCGCTAAATATAAATCTTGGTTAGTAAATATTGGTAATACAGGTGTAAATTACGTACAATCAATTAAGGTCCTTATGTAACCGTTATTTTAAACGAGTATTATAAACTGACCCGTAACTGGTAAATACTGCATATGTTCATAATTTTATGGGATTTTCTGAAGACAGGTGTTATGCAATTTTAATAAAATGGATAAGATAAGATTGATAGTAAAATAAGGTGAAATATCTTGTAAAGATTAGAAATTTACTCAGACTTTGGTTATGGATTTGTGTTGTCCAAGATGGATCCTAATAAAAGAAATGAAAAGGAAAAGAACCCTAGGGAAACTGCTTCGATTTTGTCTATTATAACATTCTTGTAAGTATATTTATTTAATTTTTTAAAAGTGCACATAAAGTGGGACGAAATTTTTATGATTATTGAAGTGGATATAAATATATTCATGTGACAAAATTTAAAAGATAAGGTATAGGTAGGTATATTTACTTTTTAAAAAGTAATAAATCGAAACGGATATATAAATACATTGTTATTTTTCAATTTTATTGTATGTAAATAAATTTAGGTTTATATTTGAATATAATCCATATAATACGTACTGCTATTTTAATAAATAAATACTAGTGTATTAATTGTAAATATTCCACTTATTCATAACTAAATATGTTTCTGTACCTTTAATAGTTTATTAGATCCAGAGATTATTTGTTTACAAAAGTAATGTTTATCTATGAGTAAGGAAAGTTTTATTTTGAAAGTGACATGTAAGAGTTATAAACAAATTATTTAATTGAGAGGTAATTGTTCCCGGCGAGCGTAAACTGTACACCAGTAATGAGTTTCGACCTGCTAAGATGAAGGGAACCCGTAGGTAATCCTCCGCATTTTATAATTTTATCTAATGTGCTCCAAATATCATGCAGATACACTTCAGTTTGTTTTTAAATACTTAAACATGCAAACGTCTTTAGTTCCATGTATTCACGGAACAATATGTTTGAAGTGAATATGTCTATATTTTCGAAAAAAAAAAGTTTTTAAAAGTGTTATGGTGGTGTACTAAAAGGTCAACGAAATGCATTGCAAAAGTGTTTACTGTGGGCAGTGAACACCTTGTTGTGAGGAGTGAGATTTCTCATAATCATAAAGCAAATGAAGTTAAGCTTCATCAACAACATATATCCACTTCGTGTAAGTACAAAGCACAAGAAGATATATCCAGAAACCCTCGAACAGGGCTGGACCTATCAATTTTTCTAGGGGGGGAAAGCTTTACATTTGGCGCCCCCTTGCCGACTGTCCCGACCGATTTACAAAAAAGCGAAGGCTTATTACTACACGAGAACACGAGTCGTATACGAGGTTGAATTACAAGGCATATTTAATGATACACAAGTTGTGCCGTTGTACTTTACATACATAATGGAAAACAATGCAAACAATTTAAAGCCTCAACTCAAAGATTATATCCACAAGACCCTGGATTACATAATTCTTATTTTTCAGGATTTCTTTGCTGAAAAGTGTTGATTATTTTATCACAAGAAAGCAAAGAGGCCTTTCATGTTCAATATTTATAATGCTTAAATTTGTTAGTCTTTGCTGTGTCATAGCATTTCTTATGTAGGTTTTTATAAGTTTTAATTTACTGAAACTTTTCTCATCAGATGCAACAGAAACTGGAAGCGTTACGAATATTTTTAAAGCAACACATAAGTTAGGATAACCCTCTTCCAACTTGCTCTTGTGCAATATTCTGAGCATAGATGCTGCTGTTGCGTCTTCCAGTCCATCTTCTAAAGTTAAGGCATGAAACTTAAAACTTTCTATTTCATTTGCAAGTTCTTCTTCGTTCAAATCACTTGCATAGGTTTTAGCCAATTCTTAAGCCTTACTTTTCAAAGTCTTAACGTTCAGTGTTTTAATTTAAGTCTCGCACAAAAAAACTGAACTTGTTGGCAACCTCAACCCTTAATTTGGCGCCCTCCCTAACTTAGCGCCCGGGGCAAACGCCCCCGCTGCCCCCTCCTGGATCCGGCCCTGCCCTCGAATATTAAAATGCACGAACTTTAAAACTATTTGCCCGAGACTGTAACGGTAACGGGCATAAAATACGTTAGGCGGAATTTATATAACGCCGGAAGAAAACTTATACCAGGTGCACTGCCAAAGAATGAATCTAAAGTACATGAAGCTATCGAGAAATTTAGTGCTAAAATATGTGGAGGTGAAGACTCCGTTTTTATTAACAATTTAGTGAAACTAATATCTGCGCATTGTGTGATGTGCTGTGTAGGTATACGAAGTTTGTTCAGGAAGAAACGAGAATTTTGAATTTCACGGGATTTTTCCTTATGTAGGTATACATGGTATAGGTATACATGTCGATGTCAGCCATTTTGCATTGTTAGTTTGTTTTTGATAGACAGAAAGATTAGACGTGTTTCGGTAATCTCTTTTATTTTCTATTAACGAACCAAATGGATCAAAGAATCTGCATTAAATTTGGCGTTAAAAATGAAATAAAGTGTGCAAATGCATTCAATATGTTGACTGTGGCATTTGGTGAATATACTATGAGTACCTAAACCAAGAGTGTTTAAATGATATAAACGCTTCAAAAAGGCCGAGAAGACATTGCTAACGATGACCGCTCTGGGCACCCGAGCACGTCAATAACTGATGAAAACGTGGAGTCAGTGAAGCAAATGGTTGCAGATGATGTTGGCATATCAACTGGATTATGTAATGCGATTGTATCGGATGTTCTGGGCATGAAACGTGTGGCACCGAAGATTGTTCGAAAACTGCTTAATTTTAACCAAAAACAACGTCGCATGAATATCACTCAGGAGCTGTTTAATACCGTCAACGACCATCCAGATTACCTTAAAAGGTGAAGAAACATGGGTATATGGCTATGACATCGAAATCAAAACCCAATCATCCTAATAGAAGCGGCCAGAGGAGCCAAGACTGAAAAAAGCACATCAAGTTCTGTTGAATGTGAAGGTTTTACTGACTGTTTTCTGTGATTACAATGGCGTAGTGCAATATGCATTCTTGTCATAAGGTCGTACGGTCAAAAAGGAATATAACCTGGAAGTAATAAGACGTTTGCGCGAAGCAATGCGACTTAACCGCAAGGATTTGTGGGAAAACCAAGCATGTATTTTGTACCATGATAATGCACCGGCACATTTATCACTACTTGTTCGAGAGTTGTTGGCCAAAAACAACACCGTTATCATGCCTCAACCACCGTATTCTCTGGACTTAGCCGGCTGCGACTTTTTCCTATTCCCAAAACTACCGAGACCGATGAAAGGACGACGTTTTGCCACAATTGAAAAAAGAGCTGATAGTCAGATCCAAAATCGAGTTCCAGAAGATTGGAAGAAGCGCTGGCACATATGTGTTACATCTGAGGGCAATTACTTTGAAGGGGACAAAATAGATATTGATGAATAAAGAAAGATTTTATGATTTATACAAAAATTTTCGTTTTTTTCTAAACATACCTCGTATTTGTATGGTACTTTTTCTTATTGTGCTAAACACTTCAAATAACTATTCACCATTCATCGTTTAAAAAACGGTCATTATATTCCGATAGCATTTAGCTTTTTAAATTAAAATTTGGAAGGCTGTGTGCACATTTTATAGTCCAAGTAGGTAAAACAACAGTCTGTATTCCTTGTGCAAAAATTTTTTATTCAAAAACAAGCAGAGCGCTTTCGACATAATGTCATCATCAGTGCTTCACTGAAAAGTATGGTTGAATGATAACGAATAAAGAAAATTAAGAAAAATTACATACTTGGATTGCCGTTGTTAACTGACAAGTATGTAATTTTTCTTAATTTTCTTTATTCGTTATCATTCAACCATACTTTTCAGTGAAGCACTGATGATGACATTATGTCGAAAGCGCTCTGCTTGTTTTGAATAAAAAATTTTTGCACAAGGAATACAGACTGTTGTTTTACCTACTTGGATTTAGCCTTTTGCCAAACAAGCAAACAGCAACATATGAAAAATTGTTTTCGTCACTGATTTCCGAAATTTTCAAATGTTGGGGTATTAGATTGTAACTCGCTGAAGCCTTCGTGTATTTTGAGATTGCTATTTACAAAGCAATTATCCACACTTGGCCAATGACACAATTAAATGGATGCCGTTTCCACCGACATCAACCGTGGTTTCGCGAAATTCAGTCTTTAGGACTAGCGAAGGAGTTAAGCAACCAGGAACCAGAAGTTGGAAAGTGGTTAAGGTATACTTTTGGTCCAACGTTTCTTAAGCCAGTAGAAGTTGGAGGTTGTTTCGCCTTAGATCTATGTACAGAAAAACATTGAATTGGTCGACAAGTATGCCGATTATTTGTTGTAAACATACGTATAAGATAATGCCACTTTTCCACCGTCCTTATGGGTAAAAACAAGTCCAGCTTTAACTGTACCACCGATGCTTGTGAGTCGTTTCATTCAAGATTTAATGAAACTTTTTACGCCACACATCCATCCATTTATGTTATATTAAAAAACTTTTTTCTTCAAACGACAGAAAAACATGTTATTGTTTAATCCGCTACTCAATACAAATGTTTTACTTTTTTACGGTCACTCGTTGCTATTGGTAGCGGAAGCAAAAGTATAGTAGGTTTTAGTCGGAGTAAAACTCACTTTATTGATTCATCTGCAAAAAAGATACAGATTCATCAAAAAAGTTTTACTTTTACTCCTAATAAAACAATCCACTATTAGAATTTCTAATAGACATATGTAAAAATAAGTACTTAGTGGTATTCATTCACAATGTCACATTAAAGATAATTTCCACTTGTTTTTTTTTTCTGTATTTACAGTTAACTTATTAAAGTGGGATAGAAAAAGTTTGGTGTCCACTTTACATCCTTCGTTTTTTTCAATATTTTTGCTTGGTGTACACATTATTACATATCGGATTAATCTTTCTGCTAGTTTGGTGTACACTTTAGATCCCATTGTTCCTATATTTCTGTTTATTTAATTTTTAAAACCTGTTATTATTTATGTAAAGAACAGTGATTTGTACATTATTGGCATTCCGAATTTTTCCTTTTTGCTGGATTACAGCAAGAATTGCCAAAATAAATAAATTTAAGTGACAAAGTATTATGATATGGTAATTTAATCATAATAAATATTTTTTATTTCTTTAGCGTAAACTGATCAATATTACAAAACATATTTACCTTAATTGTTTTCTGCATCCAGAAATAAAATATGTATTTATCCGGTTCTCTCTCCTTTTAAACATTAACTTTAAAATTAGGTAACAAATTTTTTTTTTCAGTTATAATTTTCGTTTGTTCAAAAAAGGTAGAAAGAAGGATCTTGAAGATAGTGATTTATACGAGGTTCCATCTTGGTTATCTTCGCAAAAATTGGGTGATGCTCTAGAAGATGCTTGGGCAAAGCAGAAGAAAATAAAAGATCAACCCTCTTTATTAACTGCCCTTTTTCAAGTTTTTGGAAAACTCTATTTATTTTTGGGGATAATTCAATTCATTATTAAAACTGGTTTAATGTAAGTATTACTGCATATTCTTTAGTAATTTGATAAAAAATAAAACAATAGTCTCTCTCTTATTAACGTCAAGGAAAAATTGAATAGATGTTCTAGAGGACTTTTATCAAGGGATAATCAAAGCGCCGGCTAATTGCTAGGTATTGTAGATGGCAGGTTGTAAGTGGGGTCGATTGGCCCGTGTTACCTTTCTACACTCCGGCCTAATAGATCTTTTGTGTACACCCTACATCTTTATATGAGTCTTATTAAGTTAAGACTTTTAAAGAAGTCTATTATCATTTTAGGACGTACGTTTGTTACCTGATAGGCTCTAAGAAGACAAGTCCTATATATTTATATCCTTGGCGAACAATTATTTTATAGACTAGAGTAGGGCAGTGAGGTCCACAGTCCTATCTTTCTTAGAAACTTTAGAATATCGTTGGGCTTCAAGTTAGGTAGATCTTTCTCTTCTTTTTCGTATGACCCTAGGTATCTGACCCTGGAATTATGTAATTCAATGCGTTCTGAGAGTATGTGCATTGCGGTTTCATCCTCTACCTCACAGAATCTGCTTCATCTACCAAGTGTCCTCTTAATCGACAGTGCCTGGTTAAAATTTCCGTTATAATACGGAGGTTCTTTTTATTGAGGTTTAAATAGCTTAAAGATCTCTTGCGGTTGTAGTTTCCCAGGAGCGTCTTCGGTTGTCTAGATCGTTTAAGTACTTGGATTTTTCTATATCCACTTCTTTCCTTAGCTTTTCTAAGACTGTAGGTACTACTGCTGATTCCACAAGATGGTTCTGGTCTTTTTGCGCCAGCTTATCTGCTGTTTCGTTTTCTTCCTATGTGTCCTGGAACCCGTATGAGGGTAGCAATGTTACTTACTTTGCAGCAGTGGGTAATGTTCCCATTGCTCCAGTGATGCATGCACATGTTAGTCTCTGAATCTTAGTAGTATTCAGGTTAGCTCTCGTTCCCCAAGCAACTTCCTCATAAGTGATCATTGGTCTCACTATTTCCGTTTACATTTATTGCAACGTGTTTGGGTTATAACCCCAATTTTTTCCTGCAATGTTTCTGCACACCATAAGGGCGTTTGTAGCTTTTTGTAGCTGGCGGATGTAAGATTTTTAAAAATTTTCCCTTCATATCATGTCTTGTTTGTATAAATTTTAAATTTCATGAGTAGTTATTTATTTTTTCTTTGTATAACTTGTTTTTTATCTGTACCTTTTTCTAATAAACCTGAATGTTGCTCACTTTAATTTGAATGCTCGAACTTTACTACAAAGTGTGTTACCATCCAATATTTAAGTTTTTAAGTATGTGGTTACCATAGATGCTAGTGGAATGTATTTCATAGGTATACTTATTCTAATTTTTCTTGTAACATAGTAACTGTTTTATAAGAAATAATTGTATTTCATATCTTTCATCTACAATAAGAGTTTTTTTATAAAAAATAAATATTAATTTTAAATTTTAGATATACTCAGCCGTATGTATTGAGTAAAGTTGTGGCATACTTTGAACCCAATCAAACAGTAATATCAAGACATGATTTGTATATATATGCTGTAGTACTGATGCTCCTCAGCATTTTTACCACAATGTATAATCACAATTATCAACAATTTCTGACAGAAGTTTCCGTCCGAGTCAGAACCTCAGTAACGGCGTTGTTGTTTCGTAAAGCTGTTAGATTAGAACCAAATGCCATGCAAAAAGTTTCTATCGGTAACATAGTTACACTTATTACCAAAGACGTTTTTGCTTTTGAAAACGCTTTGACATTTGTGAACGATATGTGGATTGGTGTTATACATATTTGCGTTATTACTTACCTTATATTTAATAGAATTGGATGGTCTGTCCTTGGAGGAATTGGCTTTTATCTTTTGATTATACCTATTCAGTGTAAGTTTAACTTATTACATTATTTTCAAATTCCCTTGAATAAACACTATTTAATCTACTCAGTTCCATGTTTTATCTTTTTTAGTATATGTTGGTAGAGCTGTAAGTAGGACAAGAATGAAAGCTGCCAAACGAACAGATAATCGACTTCAGTTAACCACTGAAACTCTTAGAAACATTAAAACGATTAAGATGTACAGTTGGGAAAATTATTTTCTGGAAAAAATTAATGGGTTTAGAAAGTGAGTATTAATTGTAAGACTCGATAATAGCAATGCTTAAAACTAGTATTTCATTAACATTAAAATAAATTAAAATGAAAAGGTTCCGTACACTTTGAGAGTTAGTCTCTTAGCTAATAAAACATCGTTACACCCTGTACAATTAGACAGAGATCTGCTCAGATTTCTATAAAAGGTTAAAAGAAGATCCCGGACTGATGAAAAACATTATTACTTACGACGCAACGTGGATTTTTCATTACAATGTTGAAACAAAGCGGCAATCTATGCATTGGAAGACGTCTGAATCTCCCAAAATCAAAAAACCAAGAATGTCCAAATCAAAATGTTGATCGTTTTTTTCGGCATTAACGGTATAGTGATGACTGAATGGGTTCCAGAGGGTCAGACTGTCAATCAGACTTGCTATTTGCCAGTTTTGGCAGCACTGTGAGAAATGGCCCGAGTTGTAGAAGAACAACTCGTGAATTTCGCACCAGGTGAACGCACCTGCCCACAACGCGCTATCTGTGAAGCAGTATTTGAACAGTAAACACACGCCAGTGCTCGAACACGCGCCGTATTCGCCAGATTTGGCACCGTGCGAGTTTTTTTTGTTTTTGAAGAAAAAAAATCTACTTTGAAAGAGACCCAATTTGAGTCCATAGAAGCGTTAAAGCAAAAAACGGCAGAGCTCCTAAAGGCCTTTACAAAGAAGACTTCCAATACTGCTTTCAAGTTCGCCTTGATCACCAACGTACTGACTTTAATGTTATTAAAATAATAAAATATAAAACTAATACACTAATATGTAGAGCTAAAATGCCTCTAATCGTATGTGACAATATTAATATATTGTATATTATGGTTAATTTACACATCTGTTTTTTTTTGTAGATCAGAACTAAAATTTCTTCAGCCCGTGTACTATCTTAAAGCTGTTGTGTTAATTATTGCAGCCATCGCTACCAGCTTTTCTTTTTTTCTGATGTTAATTACGTACATCTTGACTGGACATTATACAGATGCCGAAACAGTATCATACATTCAAGCATGCTACGCCAGTTTAAGATCTTATATCCAAATATCCATACCATTTGGTATTTCGCAATGTTCTGACCTTTATGCTTCAGTTAGTAGGTTAACTGATTTTTTAATGTCCGAAGAGCTAGTTCAAAGAAGACACGACAATGTTGTACCGAGAATACTCATGAAGCACGTTTCTAGTAAGATTCAAGAAAGTGAAGTACTAAAAGATATTTCTCTGTCGATTAATAATGGTATATTAATCGTTACTGGACATTTAGGAAGTGGCAAAAGTTCTGTAATTAAAACAATATTAGGAGAATATCCTGTTACTAGTGGACAAATGTTGGTAGATGGTACCATATCTTATGCACCAGAAGAACCTTGGCTTTTCCCTTCTACTATACGTCAGAATATACTTTTTGGGGAAGAGTATGATGAAAAGAGATATAACGAAGTTCTAAAAGTGTGTGCTCTAACAGTAGATATTAATAAATTAGAAAAAGGTGATCAAACAATGGTTGGTGATAGAGGAATTAATTTTAGCAAAGGACAACAAGCTAGAATCAATTTAGCACGAGCCGTGTATCGAAAGAGCGATATATATATTATAGATGAATGCTTGTCCGCTTTGGATAGTAAAGTGAATATTTATATTTTTAAAAAATGTTTACTGGAATTTCTAAAAAACAAAATAGTTATTGTAGTTACAAACAACATAAACCATATAAAAATGGTATATGGTAAAGATGTGATACTAATAGAAAATGGTAAAACACTTTCATTAGAAAAACAAAAAGAAACATTAGATAAAAGAATAACTTATTACATGGACGATGTTGAAATGAACTTTTTCGACGAAGAAACAGATATTAATATAGATGAACTTCCAGATGAAGTAGATGAAAATACCCAGCTTTTGGTTGAATACAAAGAAAAATCGGATAAAGAATTATATCACGAAGAGAAGAAGATTGGTGGCGTAAAAATTGGAGTATATTTGAGATACTACAAGTACGCAGGAGGTTTATGTATGTTATTTATTTTACTGATAATTTTTATGGCAACACAAGCAGCTTTATCCTATTCAGATAAAGTTCTCAGTAAGTGGTAAGTATAAATTTTTTTATCTATTTTATATTGATTTGATTTTATACCAAATAATTATTGATTGCAAATGTATTTCTTAACTAAATTGATAGTATAGGTATCTGGCTTTTTCAAGAGATTTTTTTATAAGTTTATCTATTACGAGTGGAAACTATTTTGGTTTATAACTGAGTCTATATATTTGTTTTTTCTCTTTAGAATCTGTACTGACTCACCTGTGTAATTTTTTGAAATTTCCATTATTACTACATTTTTTCCTGTTTATTATTGTCATCAAATTATTTATTTTCTTGAAAGCATAGAATGTGGATAGTTTATAAAATATGATCTTAATTTTGGATTAAGGAAAATTCACCGACAGCAATTTATTGCCAGCATTTCATCTCCAACAGTTCATCGCCAGTAATTAACCGCCTAAGTCATTTATCGTCTAAGGGGAATAGTTGGCGGAGAATTGCTAGGGGTGAATTGTAGAAGTGGTGAAATAATCAGGCGGTGAATTGCTAGCGGTTAATGGATGGCGATGAAATGCTGACGGGTGAATTGCTGTAGGTGAATTTTCCGGACATCTTTAATTTGGTGTTTGCTTAAGCCAGTCTTTCATCCACCAATCCTTTGATTCTTAGGTCTTTACCTACATCTTTTATTATAGCAGGTTTCTTATATAGTTCTTGTATTTACTTTGTTCTTTTTTTTTGACTCTATACTATAATAATTTTCTCTTTCGTGCCTTCTCCTTGCTTTTAAAAGTTACAAAGATGTGGATGTTTATTAATTATAATGGTTATGTGGCTATTAAAATTTAGCAGTCCTTAATATAAAGAAGTACCTACTAGAAGTATTTCGTAATTACGTATTCTTTTGTAGGGTTAATAATGAACCAATTGTAACAAAACTTTTTAAAACCAACCAAACTAATACAACGGAATTCGAAACAGCTATGAACGAACGAAAACAGTATCTGACAGTATATTCTGTAATGATTCTAGCAACATTAGTGTTATCATTTACAAGAGTATATATGAATTTTTATTTTGCACTTCGTGCATCAAAGAATTTACACAAACAAATGTCAAAGTCAGTTCTAAATGCTTTTATGAGCTTTTTTGATCAACATTTAGTAGGAAATGTTGTGAATCGTTTTTCGAAAGATATGATGACAATGGATGAAGTCATACCATTTATTACATACGAAGTATTTAGGGTAAGTTTTTCAAGATTTCTTTATAATCTTTAACATTTTTAACCATTTTCAAACATTTTTCAAGATTTTGAAAATAACGTGTTCCTAGAAATATTTTTAAGAGTCTAAATTTCAAATTTTATAAAATTCGGTGCGGATTTAAAGATTTTTCCATACAAATTTTCAACCCCTATTTCACCCCTGCAGGGTTAAAGTTTTTTATAATCACATTTTAGTGGGAGTTCACATTAACAAAATAAACATGTTTTCAAATTTCACGATTCGATCATCAGCTGTTACTACTGTGCGTTCGTCTATCTATACCTCAGTCAGTTGGAACTTCTTCTTTTATTTTTATATATAGATATCGAAAGATTCGTAAACAATTGGAGAAGTAAACAATATTAAATTCATACTGAGTAATACAAAAAGTATTCTTTCAAGCAAAAATTTTCCAATTTTTAAGTCTAGAAACTAATTTTAAATGGCTGTGTAACACCAATCTCAGATTTTGATTCAGTAGCCAAACAGCTTTAAAAAAATGTATAGTATAGTTGAGTTATTACAATTTTTGTTTACTCTTTCAGAATACTCTTTTATTCTTGGGAATAATATACCTTGTTGTCTCAGTAAATTTATCTTTCCTTATACTGGCCATATTTTTGGTAATAAAAATAGCTTTTATACAAAGATTTTACATACCAACAGGCAGAAGCATTAAACGACTGGAAGCATCAAGTAAGTTTTTTTATTTTTTATTTATAAAAATAGCTACAAATAAGTTATTTTATTTCAGGCAGAAGTCCAATGATAGGTTACTTAAATGCCACTTTAGAAGGCTTGCCTGCAGTCCGAGCTTCCGAGAAACAATCTTTATTGATTGCAGAGTTCGACAAACATCAGGATCATTTCACTTCAGCTTCTTATATTACCTTATGTACTTCCCGATTTTACGCTTGTGCATTGGATATGTCAGCCGTTTTATTTGTTATTGCTGTAATCATAAAATTGGTTGCATTCTCAGGTAAGCCTAATTTCTTTTCTGCTGCAGTTGCTATGGATGCAATATGTACGTTCCATAGTACGTCCTGGGAGATCGTTATACCAACCAGCGTAATGGATTCGCCCGCTACCAGTGTCTGATCGTTGATTGTAATGGATAAGTCGCATGTTTGTCTCTTGTTGGATCTTTGTCTTGGAAGCGTTGAAATTAACAAGATTCGTTATTCCCCACTCGTCTACAATTCTCAAATCTTGATTGAGAGAAGCCGTTGTGGATCTTCTGAAAATTCTTTATTATGGGTATTGCGCCATTGGTTACTGGTTACATTGATAATCTTGATCAAAGTAATCGTTTCCTCATAACTCTAAGTTGAATCAAATTTGCTTTGTTACAAAGGTGCCAATGGTTACCAACTCTTTACTATTGTTACGTTAACCCTCTATTATATAATATCTACTTGGATATTTATAAAATGAATAGTATGTCTGAGGCGTTAAACCTAATACTTTGTCTAATTTTAGATTCTAAAGCGGGAGATGTAAATTTGGCAATAACTCAAGCAATGACTCTAACTGGTCTTTTACAATGGGTTATAAGACAGTATACCGAACTTGAAAATAACATGACTGGAATTGAAAGAGTCCTAGAATATACAGATGTAAAAACAGAAAATAAATTAGAAGGACAAAAAGTCCCAGACTGGCCGTATAAAGGGATAATAGAATATCGAGATGTGTGTTTGACTTACAATACGACTAAGACACGAGTTTTGAATAATGTAAATTTTGTCATCGAACCACAAGAAAGAGTCGGGATTGTGGGAAGAACGGGAGCTGGAAAGTCTTCTATTATTTCAACTTTATTCAGATTGTATGATTTTGAAGGATCAATTTTAATCGATGGAGTTGATACTAAGACACTTCCATTAGAGTTTTTAAGATCCAGAATTGCTATTATTCCTCAGGATCCAATTTTATTCTCAGGTAAGTTTGAAAACATCATTTTTGTATCGAAATTATAAAGAAGGTAAACAAGTTTAAAAGCAATTTAAAATAAATATTGAGGATATAAGTAAATCTCAAATATATTTATAACTAACTCTATAAATAATTATGAGCGAGCGTCTGAAGACTCTGTACCATCCAAAAGATTACTTGGAACTAAAGTCATTGGTTTGATCGTTTATAGCAATTGAAAATATAGTCATTTCGTTGAATTATTCCCAAAATATCAATAAAATCATTTTGCTAATTTTCAGGGACAATCCGTTCTAATTTAGATCCAAACAGTAAATATACAGATGACGAACTTTGGCAAGCTATGGGAAAAGTCAATATAAAAACATTGTTTTTAAATTTAGATGAAAACATAACAGAAAATGGATACAATTATAGGTAAATATTAAAGTCAATTATGGAACGGCATAATTACCATATGATATTAACATTAATGTTATTATTTATGGAAAGAATAACGAGAACAAAGCTGTGAATCCAAAAAGATATTTTAATGCATTTCTTTTGTACAATAAGCAATAAGCATTTTTATTACTTAAAAATTAATCAAAAATTTAAAAACCTATTTAATTCATTTACTATAAACATACACAAATTTATGGTGTTGAATAATCGTTAAAATTTTATTTCAATTGTTAGGAAAAATCTGTAAACTATTTGTAGCAAACATATGACGTTTTAAGTATTTATACCTAGGGGGATCAATTATTATATAAAAATATAGTATTATTACATAACTATACGAACAATTTTAAATAACAATGAAATTCACACCAGATTGTGGGTTCAAGATTGTAGATTATGAGTGAGATTGATGAGCTTACTACAGACCACGTTTCACTTCAAGTTTAGTACTAGAATGTCACCAATCTCTAACTGAGGCCCGCCAGAATAAGGTGGTCACTCTCAGCTGGATCAAAGGACATGGGAACTCTAAAGGCAACCCTATTGCGAACAATTTAGCAAGGAGGGCTGCGGGCTACAAATATGTTAGCACTCGCCCATCTACCAAGCTAACATTGTCCGCTGTAGTGGACCTTATGAAACATCATTCTCACCAAAACTTTATACAGTGCTGGGATGAAACTACGAACTGTAGACTGGTCAGAGAGTTATTACCTACTTCATCCTGGCGAGGAAAGAGTAAAAAATTCAAGGCATTGACCAGACAAAATCTCCGAACAGCTGTGGGAATCTTAACAGGTCATTGCGAATTACGACAACATCTCTTTAGGATGAAATTAGCAGAATCGCCGCTATGCAGAGGCTGCGAACAAGAAAAGGAAACAGCAAAACATATAATGTATGACTTTTCTGCATTTTCTGAAATTAGAAGAGCCATTTATGGCAAATACTGGCTTACACCAGCCGATGTCAGGGAGATCCCCCTCGGGAGCCTCATCACCTATTTTAAATCTCGAGGCCTGGTGACAGCCTGAGGTGAGGATATATACACGGGAGGATGTACAATGGGCCATATGTGACCTCAGTGCTGGCAGAGCACTAGCTCACCCCTTCCCAAATTTCTAGATCCAAATCCCGGGTATATCATACATCTATGTTTAGACTTTTAAGGAAGTCTATTATTTGCTTATAAGACTTAGGTTTGTAACCTGATCAGGTGCTACCAGGACCTGTCCCAGCAAAGCTACTATGTTATATTTAGCCAGTTGCTTAAGAGACTGTTTGAAGTTCCAGGCTGTTCTGAAGTGGAACTTGGTAGACTGTAAAGCTTTAAAGCGGCTTGGCCATTGGAGGCAATAAATATTCTTTCTGAATTGAGGCACAGAAGTCTATTGCTAATAGCTTCACTCCTAGAATTGTTTCCCAGAAGTTAGGACCTGTATCTTCAGTACCCACTTTTTCTGGTGTTTTAGACCCATCAATATAATAAGAGAGAACTTTTTTTGTAAGTTTGGCGATTTCATTTTGTGGTAACTAACACTTGTTAATACATTTAGTGTGAGTTTGAAATTCCGTTTTGTAGACATAATATCTGTAGGCATTTTCATCGATTGGTTGCTCCAACTCTTAGAATCCCAAGATGTCCTGGTTTCAGAAATTTAGTACTTGTTAATCTATAGGCATTTTCCAGAGCAATGTTCTTTGCATGTAAATGCAAGGATGAAGGTTTAGTTATGACTGGGATACGATCTTATTGCGCCAGTGATCCCTATACTAGCGCGTCTGTGCACCTATTGCAACTCTATTATTGGCTTTTGTTGCGTTGTTTTGTTCTAATAAACCAACATTTAGCATAAATTGTAGCGTTGTACCAGTCTATTAGGATTGACATCACTTGAGCTCAATTTTTATTCCTGTGTAAGACGTTGCGAGATGTTGCAAGACGATTCTCAACTATAATATTGCTTATTTAAGGAACATATTAGTATTAACTTATTATCTCTTTTAAAATCAGCCACAGATTATTGTCTGAGAATTAACCCTACGAAGTCATCGGTTATGTTATGCTGCATAAGGGTTAGCAAGGGTTTACTTTTCTATGATGTAAACATTTCTTTCTTATTATTTAAATATTAAATAACAATGGCAGATTAATGGACAATTATGCAGACATAATGATCAATTTTGCCTATAGTTTTTTTAAAAAACATATCAAAAATGGTTATCTGTTGTTTAATATCTATTACCTACCTATATTATATTTTAAGCAGTCATACCAACTTAGTTCAATTTATGATTTTTGCAGTTCTGGACAAAGACAATTGATTTGTTTAGCCCGAGCTTTAATCAGTAAAAGTAAGATCATAGTTTTGGATGAAGCTACTTCAAGTATGGACCCTGAAACTTGCAGATTATTACAAACAACAATCAGAAGTAATACTGTAGGATGCACCGTTTTAACTATAGCCCACAAACTTAACACAGTTCTGGATTGCGATAGGGTAAGTTTTAGCCAAAACAAAAAGATTTCTGATCAGTTTCGTCAAATAATTTAATTTTAGGTTATGGTTGTAGATCATGGTGAAATACTTGAATTTGATACACCTTCGTCGTTGAGAAATAATAAAAATACAGCATTTTATAATATGATAAAGCATTCAGGATTGGAAGAGTGAAATTCTGTGTAAGAATACAAAGGAGTTTTAAAATGTACAAATTTTTTTGATAAATACAATTTTAATCAATAAATTATTTTTAGTTTTAGCATGAGTTTTACATTCAAAGAAAAAAAAACTAAAGATAAAAATATAGAATATAAAGAAATAATATCAGATTAAAACTGTGTCGTAACGACACCATCAGATTGAGTTTTTGGTCCTTCTTATATATAATTTCCTATTTCTTTTGGGTCTTTTAATATTGACTTCACCTGTTCTTACCTGGTTTTCTTTTATCTCTTTTTGCCTTTAATTTGGTCATTTTCTCCTTGGTGGTCCTGTTCTTATCAGTATTTCAATTTCTAGTATTTGTTTTTGTTTCATTCTAACCATATGACTATACCTGATCATTGATATCTGCTAATTTAAAAGACGAAAACATTGTGTATATACAAGAGTAATAGAATCACTCTGTCCGCCGCCTTTAAAGTTCTTTGTACCACATTTCGCTCTGGTTTTTTGTGTAGTTTTGTGAGAACTGGTAAGCAGCGATGATACCTCTAACGATTTTTCGGTAGATCTACCAATTTAGGAAGTACTCTACCGATATTCCGTTATATATTTTTTTCATAATTATTACAGTTAAAAAGATCATTCGGATATATCTTTGTCGGAGATAGAATAATAAGTGTTAAAATATGATAAAAGAAAAATGAATAAAAACTTAAAAGTCCTTGCTACTCTAAATACCAACAAAAAAAAGAGTGTGCGTGTAACCTTTACGCGCGATTGAAGTAAAACTTGTTGACGTACGTATCGGAAAATAAATATTTAATTACAATTCAATCATATTTATTGCCTATATACTTTACAAAAAAAATGAGATGTTATATTTATATTATTCATTAGAAATAGGAATTTGAAAGTTATCATTATTTTTTTTATATATGAAATAATAGGTTTATGATAACTAAAATGTGAAACATAGATTTTAGTCTATAAATACCTACCATTAATGTATTTGAAACCGTTTGAAAATTTCATAAATAAATTTCGGAAATTTAAACTCCTCCCATAGCTGAAATTATACAGTTACTTCCATCAGAATCTTCCGTTAGAATCTACCCCTAGTCGTGCCTAAAGAAGTTTTGCTTCAATAATAGGTAAACAATATTAAAAATATACACACATTACGTTTAGAATGTGTGATTTTGTAGCTGTATCTACCTTATTGTAATACATCACAACACAAGAGCCTTCGATAGTTAGATATAACCATTTCATTTTGTAGCATTTTATAGCATATTCCATAAAATTTAAAATCCTGAGTTAAGTTTGTTTCCTTCACGTCTACGAAGGATCTGTTATTGGTGGTCAAAGGTCAGCCATCTTGACTAGTGGTTTTATGGCCTTTATGGCTACCTAACCAAACCTAAAATAAGTATAAGAAAGTGTTAAAATATTTTGAATATTATTATTTTATAAACAAAAACGTGCAACATGCTTCTTTACTCAACGTAAAGATTCCGTATAAACAATTATTTACTATCATAATATGTATGTATGTATATAAACTTACTTAATCAAATCATAATGAATGTGGCTGTCTCATCATTTTTTCATTTTTGTCATTTTTCTTCAAATCTTTCTGGCGTTTATAATATCCCCTTTGACGTTCACAATTTATTTTTCTTTTTAGCTCTTTAAGTCTATAAAACGAAAATAGCTAGGTATAAATAATAGGTATAAATAATTAGGTATAAATAGTGTAATTACACACCAAAAATAAAATTTATGCATATAGAGTACCTACCTATTCACTCATTTTCAATCAATATTTTTTCATCACTTTCTTCATTAATAAATCCACATTGTTTATTCATATTTAATACAAACACTTTATACACAAAAAACTATTTATACAATGTATTTCGATTGACAAGATGATCAGCTGTCAATTCATACAATTACAGATTTAATTTTATTTCATATAGGAGGCAAAATCGCATGAGCGCCGCTAGGATTATTTTCAGGGGGTGCATCTGCATCTACACACTATTATGATCTAATATATATATAGAATGTAGAATGATTTGGACAGCAACCGCGACGCCTTTAGTTTTTATTCAAACAATAATTTAATAAAAAAATTAAAAAAATATATAATTTTCTGGTAAATTCAGGTATTTTCTTTCATAGCAGGGGGGTGCAAGCGCACCCTCTTGCACCCTGCTGCCGGCGCCCATGCAAAATCGTGTCAGTATTAGGTTTTGTTTCCGGTTTCTGTTATTAGAATGACGTCACGTCCGTTAGAATAACTTTTTTACTCCTAGTGTCGCTAAAGAAGTTTTACTTCAAAAAAGCGGCCTTAATGAAAAACCTGCTTTACTATTAAAGGCTTGTGCGCCCGAACTAGCGCCAGTTTTTACTAAGCTATTTCAACTATTAGATGATACTGGTATTTTTCCAGAATCCTTAAAAACTGCTCGAGAACAACCAGTCTCTAAGAACGGCTTCAATGCCCTGCCTTATAACTGCAGACCCATAGCTCTTCTATCGGTTATTAGCAAAACTATGGAGAAATACGTCAATCACGAGATTCTGATATACCTGTGACACACAACCTATAAAGTGACAGACAATATAGTTTTCGCCAACAAAGGTCAACAGCGGATCTGCTAGCATAATGTAACACAACGGCTTGTCTGAATCAAGATTTGAGAATTGTAGACGAGTGGGGAAGAAAGAATCTTGTTAATTTCAACGCTTTCAAGACAAATACATGTTGCCTATCAAATAAGAGGCAAACATACGACTCATCCATCACGATGAGACACTAGTAGCAAACGACTCCATTACGCTGGTTGGTATAACGATCTCCTAGGACTTACTCTGGAACGAACATATTGCATACATAGCAACTGCAGCAGGAAAGAAGTTAGGCTTTCTTATTAGAGCACGGAAATATTTCTCTCCATCCAACTTAGCTACTCTTTAAAAAGCCCAAATAAGACCTAATCTTGAATACTGCTCGCATGTATGGGGATCGGCGGCTTCGTCAAGGCTCAGAGTTCTTGATGCAATACAGAGAAGAGCAGTTCAACTAATGAACAACACCAATATCACCAAAAACCTAGCCCGATTTTTCCACTGCAGTGTCTGATCTTTCCCTGTTTTACCGATATTTAAACGGATTTTGCTCAGATTAACTCCGCTCGATAGTACCTCTACTTGCCAGACCAGCCGGAGCAACGCGATGAACCAACTCCTTGCACCCTTATACTGTTCACTGCCAGACATCGAGAACGGATCAATTCGATCGTTCCTTTATGCACAGGGTCTCCAGATTGTGGAACTCCTTACCTTCCCACGTCTTCCCCTAACTTGCAGTCCTTTAAATCCCAAATTAATAAATTGCCTTCTGTCCCAATAGATGTTCTCAGTACATTTGTATATAGGTCTATACCTACAAGGACATCCTTAAGTAAAAAAAAAATTCTCAAAAACTAGAAATCAAACGGGGTAAATTGAAAAAGAATAAAAAGCATAAAAAATGGGGAATAATCAAAAACAGGAAAAACCAGATAAGAGAATCAGTAGCAAAAATAAAAAAACGATTGAATTGGAAAATAGAATAGAAAAACAAAAAAATTCAAAAAAGAATGTACGGAAAAATAGAAAAAACAAGAAACAAAAATTAAAAATAATAAAAATATGTATAAAAAAAAACACGAAAAAAGGAAACAAAAATATTGCAAAAATTAAAAACATATGATAAAATCGGTAAATACAGAAAGAAAGTATAAAATATAATAAAAAAATCGTAAAAATTGGAAATAAAAAATAAATATATTAAGCAGTACGAAGTTCGCCGTGGCCCGTATTCTTGACTGTCTGGGAGGGGAGTGTTCCCGGGAACGTTAAACGGGAGTCCTTGTTCACTTCACTCCCGGGAAAAGTATTAACGTATTCTTGATTGCACGGGAATGTCTTTGAAAGTGCACAGTGTTGCCGCACTTACAAGTGTCATTTATGTAGCTAAATTGAGGTTAAAAATTAATTTTTATTTTTCTGTGTAAAAATCTTTGAATATAAAACCTCGTAAAAATTAATGTTCTGTGAGTAAAAAAAAGAGTTTATTTAAGCTACTATTTTGGATGTAATTTTTAATTTTCATAAATTAAAATAATAATAATAATAAAGTAATAATTTAATGTCCTATATACTCTGCAATCACTTACATACCAGTGTGCCACTGCTTTTACTTTTCTTCCTTTTATTTATGTTTGGAAGGACCGACTTGGGAGACCTACTGAAATTAGTATCTATTTAACCCTTCATTGGTCGCATGGTGGTCTCTGAGACCGACAAAAATCATTTTTTTAGTTATTATTTGAAGCGTTTCAGATTGAAACTTCCCCCTCCATATACCTTCCTTATTCGGTGGACCGTGTACCTTGCACAGTTCAGATCTTTGTTAGGATGTATAGGTTGTGTTCAATATTGCTGTTCGGTCTGTCATTCCGGCGCGACCAAATTTGTTTACGGTCTGTGATTCCGACGCGACCTGTTAAGAGATTTGTTTAAGTAAGTACATAGGTATTTCTCAAATACTATTTTTACTAAAACAAAAAAATAACATGTTTAGCAATGGGAAGTCATGAAAAGGAACAAGAAAGGTTATTAAGACTACTCCAAGAAGTTGAAAGTGAAGATGAAGGTGAACACTACCACGACGACGAAGAATCAGAAGACATGCAGTCCGATCACGAAAAAATACTATTACATGAAACAGATAGCGAATCAAATATATCTGAATCAGAAGATGAGCAAGTAGCAGAACAACAAAAAACGTCCGCATCTGCTTCAAGGTTATGTTATGGCGGAAAGGACGGAGTTTCACTGTGGAAAAAGCACCCTCCTCCAGCGAGAAGAGTACGCACTAGACAAGAGAACATCATAAAACGTTTGCCTTCTCCTACAGCACATACCAAAAATTTAAAAACACCAATTGAAATATGGAATATTTTTATAAACGAACAAATTATGGACATTATTGTTACCTGCACCAACAAATATATTGAAAAAGTGTCAGAAAGCTGCTCATGTTCAAGAGATGCTACTTCTACAGATGCAACAGAAATTAGGGCGTTACTTGGACTTCTTTATTTAGCCGGAATATGTCATAAGAGATGGTTACGCTCCAGAACTTTTTCACCTAACAATGTCTGAACAAAGATTCAAATTTTTATTTAGGAATCTGTTTTGAATGCAAAGAGAAAGTCCAAACTATGGAATTTTGAAATATTTATTATAAAAATAATGCCTTACTTATTTGACAATGTTTTGAATTAAATGCTATGTTTTTTTTTGTGTTTGTAGTTATAGAATTTGAGTTAAATTTAGTTTTTTGATTTTGAATTAAAACTTTTTTTTTATATAAATAAGGATATGGTCTCAGAGACCGGCGCGACCTGGATTGCACCAAAATTTTGCGCGACCAGTGAAGGGTTAAAAATAACTAAAATTTCTCATAAGCCTCATTTGAATATAATTGGTCATTGGTCATTTTAACGCAAAAAATATATAAATATTTTCCAAACAAGAAACAGATGGAAGAAATATTAAAATTTATTATTCTTAAAAATGATAACACACAAAATATAAAATTTGAGGTTAGATGTTAAAAATAAACAACGGGAGTGGATTTTCTCGTGGGTGACGGTAGGGGAACGCAAGTATTCCCGGGAACGTTGACTTCACAGTCACAGATTCAAGAATACGACACATATCGTTTTAAGGAGAACCACGCCCCTTTCCCGAGTAAGTTCTCACCCCAGAAATTCAAGAATACGGGCCCAGGTCAACTAGTCAACTTATGATTAAAGAATTTTTTGAAATAACTCCTTTATACGACAGAAAGCTATTAATAATTAAACTTTCACATAAAAATGAGACATAAAATAGATTGTAATTGTTTGTACATATGAAACCGATTTCCCCCAATATAGTATTTATCACTAGTTATTAAAATACTGATAAAATGTAACTAATTAAAGAAAACCCGTACTTAAATAAATTTGCAACCGTACGTACGCATATAATTTTCCTATAAAAACCGTAACTTTTATATAACAGTATATTTTTATGTATGCGTCTGCTAAGCGACCGCAAATTGTTCAGAGATCAGATTAACATCACGAAACCCGCGATATTTTCTTTTTATAAAAAATAGTTACAAGATTCTCAATTATTACCGGTAGTGATGTATTTATTAAAAGTGGTTATAGTGATATAAACAATTACTGGCAGTTGTGATCTGTGGTAGAATTTTAGCTTGATTACATTCTTATGTAAGCTAAGCATTTAGTTAATCTTGTGAACGTGCATGAGCCAAGTAAAATCAATTAGTGTATATTTAATTCAATACTAAAATATGTATATGTGAACCTACAATGAAAATTTTATACATTTATTAGATTAATATTATTGTGTTTATCAAAATTTATATGTAAGTATAACTGTAAAATATTTTTTATATTACAAAAAAACTAGTGTGGCAGTCAGTGGGACAGCCGGCAGAAGTTATGCTTCTATGCACGCACCCGGATTCATAAATTTGTATGCGAATGATTTAGCAAAATCATTATATGATATTTGCGGTTAGCGAACCCAAAAACCTCCTAGTACCGTGTGCACACTCTTTTTGTATCGAATTTGGATAAAATTCCTGGAGACGAGGTCCGTCTTAAGCACAAGGTGTTTCGAAGACCATCGACCATCGACCATCGCCATTATTATAATCGTATTTAGCGACTCAAAAAACCGCCGAATACAAAGTGTGCACTGATTTCGTACAGAATTTACATAAAACCCAAGGAGAAGAGGTAAACACCCTAGGCACCAAGTGCGGAGACTTTCTGCATCATGATATTCGTGTTCAGCGACTCCAAAAACCCCGAGTATATAAATTTTGAACCCATTTTCACCAATACTTACCGAGCTGTAAGTTTTCTCTCTATTTTTTGAAAATTTTGAAATTTTGAAAGCTCTTAGGAAATATACAAACAAGAATATATTAAAGGACATTAAGGAGAAATTGCAAAATGTCGCACCCAGCGAGACTCGAACTCGCAACATTAATATATTCATGTTTGTATACTTTCTGAGAGCTTTCAAAATTTCAAAATATCCAATGAGAGAAATCTCAAATAATCGTTTACTAAATTTTCTCTTTATTGTCTGTTCGGAATGCACTTTTCGAATGCAGAAATGCAATTTCCCATTTTTACATTATAAAAAATAGCGACAAATTTCCTGATACTCTAACGAATCCAGTGCAAAAAAAGGCATTCCGATCCATCTTACGTTACAAAATTCGGAGGTTTTAGTGCTTTATTTCCTCGACTATTCGTAAAAACTCTGTTTATGTAGCCAACAACTTTAAAAGCATAGAGCAGAATATATACTGCAACCATGTGAAGGTATTTTAGACTACAATACAATACTCATTACTGAATATTATTATTATTTATATAAAATATAAATAAATATAAAATGCTAAAATTTATATGTATACTTACGTGACAGAATTATAAAATAATCTGTCAAATAATCATCTAGTTCGTCACTATGATATTCATACATTAGTTCAGACTGTTTTTTGTATATCTATCTCTTTTCAATGTACTCAATGTTTAAACGGTATTCAAAGGACTTATAGTTATGACTAATAACATGTGGTAAATATTTCATCTTTGTTTTTACCGACCAATATATGTACCTTATAAGTGTTTCTGTCTCTCTCTCTCTACTCACACCATTACATATGTAATGATTTTTCCCATTTAACTCTACACAAATCTTTTCCAACGAGTGCACGAAGTATAACTTCAAAAATAAATAAATGTGCACAATGCACACCTGTAGTTGACATTGTTTTCACTTCACTCCCATTCAAACATAACGGTAACGTTATTTTTAAAACAATTTCACTTTTACTTGGCACAAAAATTAATCAAGTTTATTTCTTAATTGTGTTTGTATGTCAGCCAGATTATACTGAGAGTATTCAAATAATTCAATAAACTATTAAAATATTTTAATAGTATTTTATTTTAATGGAATATTATTTAAAAACTCATAAAATTAATCCCAACTTAATCTAATTTATTAGGTACTAGTTGTACTCGCGACGTCGTTCGCGTGGCGTGTGATTGTTGTATAAAAATTTCTTCCCCCACCCCGTTAAAGGAATGGGAGAGAAATTTTTATACACCAGATGTTAAGTTGAAAGAAGACAAATACATCTGTGAAAACCGCATTCGAATCGAAACAGTAGTTTTCATGTGACGCGTGCACAAACATACAGACAGACAAAAAAAATCTAACCACATTTTTGGGTTGCATACTTACATACTTACAAAGACCGATAACAATGCAATAATGTATTTTTAAAACCCTGTGTTTTAGTTTATTTTTGTTAACTATTATTTATTTCTTAATTTTAATTTGGATATTTTATTTATTTTATTAAATATATCTTTCATTTAGGAAATCAATTTGATTTGTAATGTGTTTAATACTTAAGAACTTCAATTTCCCTAATTACTTTTAGAATGTGAAGGGTATTCGAAGTACTTAATTCAGTATAATACTCTATAAAAAAGGTCTTTGACGTCAGAACTTGTTGATATCTGCAATGTTACGTTTATTAATGTATACGATAAACATTGACTAATAAGTACACAATGCTCCAATTCCATATCCACGATCAGATTAATCAGGTTTATTGTTGTTGATTACAAAAAATTGAATAATAACAAAGACAAGTGGATATATAAACATTTATTGGTTTCTACAGTTTATGTTATACATATTTAATTAAAGAAAGACGATATAATTAAAATAATTACAGTTAAAGCTCTGTGGCAGTATTTCCGTATCAGCACACTTCGCCAGATTTTTCAGGTACGATTTTGATGCGGCAACGTTGCCCGGCGAAGGTGGTAGTACCCAGTTACATAGTAGAGTTGCGCACGCAATGTAATATTCAAGTGAAGAGGTGTGCTGAATGCACCTTTCTTGATGCACCCCCTTTATGAATATAGGAATAAAGGTTTGGAATTAAAAAAAATGGAAATGTTTTAAGATTTGAAAGAAAACTTTGTCTAAATGTTTTGTTTTGTTTATATCATATTGAAGAAAATTTTTTTCTACTTATATTTAAAGTTTAATTGTAAAATTAATAAAAAATAAAAAATTTTAAAAATTCTAAAATTGGAAAGTTGGTATAATATAAAAATAACAAATTAAAGAGAGTATAGTTATTTTTGTAAATATTAAAATATAAAAAATGCTTATATGTACATTTATTGCAATGTATACTCGGTGGAAAACTTAAAATAAAAATGCGAAAAAAATTAAAAAGATTCTATTAAAACCATGTTAAAATATTTACAACAATGTAGAATTACATTTAACTACTTTCAAAACTAAAAATATTTACGACTATTATTTACATTTATACATTATGAAATTTTTTTCAAATAATATGTTAAAGATCTTAAACATTTATTAACATCCCCGTTTTCATACAATTTTACTAATATTGTTTTAATTCTTTGGTCAATATTTATATACAAACTCTTCCTCCTTTTATTAAGAGACAAGCCAGATTCCACTCGCAGAACCTCTGAATCTTGAAATTCATACTCTTTTCGAAGTAATGTAATTAAATCGTATACATTTGGATTATTCCTTATGCGTAGGTGCAGTCTGTTGTTCCATCCTTCCACTGCGTTGTTGGTGCGATGTCTTAAATTATGGCAATTCCATAACTCTCTTGGCAAGGTACTGTTTTCGAGCCATTGCTTTATGAAGTAATCCTGGAACTGCGAAACTTTTTCGTTGGCTGGAGCTTCCTTCATAATTTCGAGCCATCCGTCGTCAATTAAATTGATTGGTAAATGGGCCAACGCAGAACACATTTTAATGTGTGTTTAAATTTCTAAATTCTCCTTGTAGAGAGTAGCTAGGCCTAGGTTCTGAACTTTTCTCCAACACCCCCACAGCGTTGCCTTCTTCCCTTCATTTCTAATATGACAGAAATAACTTTCAAAGATCAATGCTGGCTTTCCCTTCGATGTTTCAACGATTTTTAACGTTTCCATTTTCCAACAACGGTCCGAAAGAACTTTTCAAAATTTAGCCGAATAACTTTTCAAAATTTAGCGTACTTCACTCTCACGACAAAAAGCGGTAAATAAACACGAATTACATTTTTCGTCAGGTTTTATACCCTAAACCAATTTTCTAATGGGTCTTAAGAACTCCTCCCCTATTTGCAAAATCTTACGCTAGCCGTTTCCGGATTATTTTATCGTTTTTTTCCCTTTCTTACAAAAGACAGGCTAGACATAATTTCTCGAATTTCTCTATAACCTATGCTAGTTTCTTCATGTTTTGTTAAATAAAAACATTTTTCTAATTTATCTTTACTAAAAATGGATTTCTCTAATAAAACCAATGCAATTACAAAATACCTCAAAAAAAAAGCATAAATTTAAGCAAAAAAAAATTCTAAGTTTCATTTATTTTATTAAATCAAATTATCTATGGATAATCATTTCATGTATTTTGATTAAATCAAATTGTCTATGGATAATCTGGGATAATCTGATTTAATCAAAAAAATGAAACTTAGAAACTTTTTTTTCTAACATTTTTGTGTGTGTTTGTATCTTTCTTAGCTTCTATTATTGTTTTCTTGAAATTCTTGATAATTTTCTTAAATATTATTGTTTTTATTTCAGATTTAGAGGTTTTGAGGCTAGCAAAAACTTTTACAAAGAATAACATTTTTACGTAAAGTTACAAACAATTTTTTTTTCCTATATTTCAGTCCAATCGGGGACACCCTGTATAAATGTTTATTATATAGCAATATCTATCATTTAAAAATTTTAATTAATAGTTTTGTGTTTAATTTATAGTTTATAATATTATCACAAATATTATTATAAAAAGAGTTACGTCATAGGTACCACCCTGTACCACCCCTTCTCACTTTTTCTACACAGCCTCACTCCACCCTTATGTGCGACGTTGCCGTACTTATCAGGAGTTCTCCTTCTATGTACTTCTTCGTCACACAAAATCTGGCGAAGTGTGCCGGATTCAGAATTTCACTATGAAAAACTGTTTTTGATTAAAGAGTCTTTGAAGTCTACCTGGGAACAGCGGGCGGTCTATAAATGAGACCGTTCTCTCGACCCTCGACTCTGGATCCGGCATGTGGTTGTATGCACTCATAACTTTACAATCTACTGTACAAAATTAAAAATATAATTTTTTATAAATAAAAATAATAATAAAATATTCTACATTACATTGAGAAAAGAACAACCCTCATAATAACATAAAATCCCTGGAGCCTGTATACTTCAAAATTTTGCGTAAGTATTATATATGGTTGAAATAAAAAAAATATATTTTTTGGTCCTCCGTCCAGAAACAATATCATTAATTACTTCAAAATCGTCCGGAAAATGACATTTTCAGGCCTAGGCCGGCAAAGTAGCTCTTAGATTATCTAAAGAGATGGCGCTATGAGTTTAAATTTTAAGTCATCAAAAATACATAATGAATAATACAAATTTTAATTAAATTTATTTAAAAACAGCGTATAATATACTAAACTTACCTATAACTATTTCTAAAGGTAAGCAGGATTCTAATTTACATTTAATTTCTCTCACAACTTGTATTATAAAATTTGACATTTATGTCAATTTACAACTACTTATCAATCATTCGATTATGAAAATAGTTCATTGTCTCTGCTATTTTTATATAAAACTAGCTGAACCCGGCGCGCGTTGCTACGCCAATAACTAAAATAAATTTAAGAAAAATAAAAGAGGAGAAGAGGTAGAGTAGAAAAGAAAGTTTATAGTTTTGTTTTACTTATCGTACCAAAAATATATTTTTCGAATTTATATTTATACAAATTCGTATAGATATCTATTAATCAGTATTGTATTTGATACATAGAAGCGCCATCTGGTGGTAACTTCAATTAATACATATATCATATTCATCTTACCCATTAAAAATACATCATCATACCGATTTTCATGACAATCGGTTGAACGGGGCAGAAGTTGCTAATCTGCAGCGCCACCTGGTGGCGAGTGGCATCAATGAACATATCATACAAACCTTCTCCGTAGAAAAATACATATACATACCAATTTTCATGACAATCGGTTAAACGGGGCAGAAGTTGCTACTCTGCAGCGCCACCTGGTGGTGAGTGGCATCAATGAGCATACCATACAAACCTTCTCCGTGGAAAAATACATATACATACCAATTTTCATGACAATCGGTTGAACGGAACAGAAGTTGCTACTCTGCAGCGCCACCAGGTGGCGAGTGGCATCAATGAGCATATCACACAAACCTTCTCCGTGGAAAAATACATATATATATATATTAATTTTCATAATAATCGGTCCAGTACTTTTTGAGTTTATTGAGTACATTCAGACATACAGATATGCAGACAAACATACATTTATATATATATATATATATATATATATATATATGTACTTTTAAGCCTTTAAAAGTGTATTTCTATATGAAACAGTATTTATACCAATTTTTTGAATCGATGAGCTTCTTTCCTCTATTGTTGGCGCGCCACCGTCGCTCAAAACATGTAACCAATTTTATATACGCTATCAGTACATCTCTTTATTACATATTATCTATGTGCGCACCACTCTACCTGAAAGGGAGTAGGGTGTAGGGTTAATTTAAGGTTTATTTAATTAAGTAACCACGTTTCCGAACAAACGATGTTTTTTCAATATAGTGTATGGCTGTGAATGACATTGACATTCGTTACGCGCGTTTTTTTAAAATATGCAAAATTAAATGTCTATTTTTCAATATTTCTGAGAGATTTTCTTAATATTTTCTTCCGTAAGAACCTTCTCCTAATAATAACAAATACAACACAAAAAGAATTAGTAAAATCGGTCCAGCCATTCACGCGTGATGCCATGACCAGGAAAAACGGGTTTCATTTTTATATATATAGATTATTAGATATTGATTTTAATATTTTCAATAAAACAATTTTCTCTGTGCTGCTTATTAGCACAGTATTTGTATGTATAAAAATTAATTACCAGCTGACATTCTGTCGGCTGTCTTCTTGTCACTGGCCTTACTTTAGGTAGCACAAGCAGTCAACTCTTGAACATAACAGAACTTTTGAAAATATTAAAAATTAGTCGGACCAAAAAATAGTGTGTGTTACACGTCCGGAAAATGTTTTGCAAGTGCTCGTATTGTTTCGCCTCGGTGCTACGCACCTCGGCTACACAACTTTACTCGCTCTTGCAAAATGTCATTTTCCGTCCTTGTGTCACAAATAACTATTTACGTTTCTGGTATTTTTTTTATTTATAAAACATTAATCACATATATTTTTTAAATTTAAACAATTGATTGTAAAATTATGAAAAACTTAATACTTCCGAAACAGTTGAATGTAAGTAAAGAATATTGTACATAAATTATGTCTAGAATTTTTTGAGGAATCCAAATAATAAATAATTTACAGGTTATTTGCCACTGTCAAAAGACACACCCTTTATAATTTTTTTAAAAAACATGTGCTTTTATAACTTCAAATCGACGTGTACAAGGTACAAGTGTTTTTCGTAACACGCTCTCATTTATTCGTTATCGAATTTATTAATATTCCATTTAGCTGTTCCGCGCGGTATATTTAAATGTTATAAATATTATTTTTTTTATTAAAATTCTTTTTGTTTTTCTGTAGAATCAATATTAGTAGGTACACAATTTTCTGGAAACCTTTAAATTATTGGAATTTATAAATATTTAGTTATTTCCTAAGAACATTCTATTATAGTACCTAAACAACCTTTTTTTCATTAGATATTTAGTCCACCGCGCACAACACTTTTTTCGAAATTATTAATACATTCTTGAAATTTTGTGTATAGCTTCCTATTGACGAGTCCAACAAAGGTTGAAATTATCTAAATTTAAAACTGCTGCTTTTTCGAGCTAGAAATAAACGAAATTTTTAAGCTGTCGGACAGCAAAAACGCAGCAATAAATTTGTCGGACAATGTGAGCATTTGATTTAATACTTAATTATAAACAAATTGTGTAAAAATGAATTATATATATATTATATATAATAAAAAACGTAACCTCGAAAATGCGAAATTTACGGTTACGTTTTTTAATATATATAATATGTATATATAATTCATTTTTACACAATTTTTTTACTCTTCACAAATAATGCATTAATTTCGACCAAATTTGATAAAAACGGTTCTAGTGAGTTAATCTTAAAAGATAGACATATACTGTCGCGGACATTTTTTTAGATCATTTCAAAAGGAATAATTCATTCATACAAATATTTTTGGTATCTTGAACCGTTTTCGCAGCGCACGCAATGGAAGCCCTCAAGGATCAATAATTTTTTTCACATTTTCCATTACTTCTTTGCTCCTAATAGTTGCATCGTGATGTTATTGGAACTAAGTTCCTTACGTCAGGCTTGGATGAGAAAGGGATTTTGCTGCGTGACCGAACTGAAAAAAATGTAATAGTAAAAAACCGTAACGAAAAACCGTTAAATGAGCTGGGTTCGATTCCTGCCCGATGCATTTTTTTTTGTATATATCTCTTAACATTTATGTTTTTTTGTTTAAGTAATATGAGATATAATTTTTAAAAATCTTGATAGTTGAAAGTATATAGGAAAGGTGAGAAAAAATAAATGTATACATTAGGTACTCTTTAAAGCTCACCTTGAATTTTAAAGAAGCTTCTTTCTTAACGCCAAGATTTCACTGATTTTGATATATTGACCGTTAAATGAGACGTGCGCAGGCGCTACAGTCGTATACACAAGCGAGAAGCGAGTAGTGTTATGTGTTGATTCTACATTAACCGAAGGAACTTAGTTCCTACCTGGTGTCCCACGACACCATTTTAACTTGTATAGCCTAAAGCCTTCCTCGATAAATGGTCTATTCAACACAAAAAGAATTTTTCAATTCGAACCAGTAGTTCCTGAGATTAGCGCGTTCAAACAAACAAACTCTTCGGCTTTATAATATTAGTAGGTATAGATTTTATAAAGTGATTTAATTTTTAAAGCAACCAGTACCAGATTTGGAAGTAAATACATTATAATCCAAGTGGCACACATAAATATGAAAACTGAAAAATGTTTTTTTTTTGTTTTTACTTTTTTGTCTTTCATTTGAAAATATAATGAAAATTTTAGTCATTGAAAAATTATTTCGATTCTCGATATTTTTTAAATTGTTAGATTCCATATTTACAAATATCTTACAATAAAACAACTTGCAATTTATTTAAAATAATCACAATCGAAGCCCAATTCTTACAAAAAGCTAGGGAAAACGGTTAAAAGCTGAAGTCAGGATACGGACAGAGACTTAAAATTTGTAATAAAACTAAAATTAGAGTGACCTATACCAAATACAATAGATCAAATAATCTTAATAAAAAACTCTATTAATTTATGTAGAAATAGAGAACAGGAATTTACTGAAATAATTTAGAATTCTGAGGTCCCTAGAAAGTGATAAAAGCGTTAACTGGGAAAAGCCTAAACCCATAGTATCAATAATTGTTTTTCTTAAATTTATAGGTCACTTATAATAGATACTGAAAATTTGACAAACACTTATTTTTCATTGTTTTCGACCTTTATAATAACATCGTATTGAAATTCTTCTTCATTTTTCCATATAAGATAAAAGTCACTTTTCATATTTGTCAGTTTAATGTGTTAAGAAATTATAATTATAATGTTCGTAAAACGTAAATACTCATTAAAAAAACCTGAACATCCATAAAAATTAATAATATGTTAATTTAAAACTTTCACAATTAATACATTGACAAAATCTAAAGTAGTTGAAGATTATTTTAATTTTGTAGGATATGGAGGAAGTAAGGACAAATGGAAGGACTCGAAATAGTCATCCTTTGAGAAGAATTAATTTTTTATCCAGATTATTTTTTTGGTAAGTTAATAATGTATTTAAATATTATACAAAAGAACTAAATATAAATTAATTATATATTTATTTTAATATTTTAGCTGGTTACCCCCATATTTGTCAAAAGGGTTGAAAAAGGAGATAAGTGAAGATGATATGTTCCTTACAACAAACTCACAAAAATCATCACATTTAGGTAAACGGTTGGAAGATTCTTGGAATAAAGAATTGAAACGTGAAGATCCATCTCTAATGCGCGCTTTATTTATGGTTTTCAGATGGGAATTACTATCCTACGCATTTTTTAATGCATTTTCTGACTTTATCAAGTATAAACCGAATTTTATTACATATACCAACTTATTATATTTTATTCTATTTTTTAGGATAGTTCAACCTATTTTAATTTCGCAGCTAGTATCGTATTTTCAAACCGATCATCATCGTAATACAAATCAAACCAAAATATATATCTTCGCCTTATTAATAATATTAACTTCATTGATACAAACCTTATCCATTCATCATTATCAAATGTTGGTTATGACAATGGGTATGAAGGTCAGAATAGCAGCTTGTGCATTAATTTATAGAAAAGCTGTGAGGTTAAACACAACCGCTTTAGCGGAAACAACGATAGGTCAAATGGTGAATTTGCTTTCTAATGATGTTGCAAGGTTTGAATACTCTTGCCAGTTGATCCATAATTTGTGGTTAGCACCACTGGAAACAATTATAGTTATGGTTTTGTTGTATGTCTATGTTGGACCCACTGGACTGGTTGGGTGTGCTTTTCTACTATCATTCATTCCATTTCAAAGTAAGTCATGAGAAAAATAGTTATTTAACTAATAGAAATAAGCAGCTATTTTTTCATCTATCTACCACGAAACATTCTTCTTATGTAGTAATTTTTACATTTAATTAATGTTACTTAGCAACCATGTTATTATCATAATAATAGACCAGTAAATTTCTTTATAAGTTAGGTATTCAACGAGAATCTTATTTTCACTTAAATCGCTTATATTTCTTATAATACAGTCAGATATGTTAATGTTCTTTTGTTGATGGTGTCGATTACAAAAGTTTATTATTTTGTCTTTGAGCAAATTGTTTTACAATCAAGTTTTAATAGAACTGGTAAAACCTCCAATTTATACCTAATAATACTAGGGTTGTCTTTGTAGTTTTGCATATAGCCGCTTAAAGGCGCCACCAATAGACCTCTAGAGTTTCATTGCGATACAATAAGTCTTGTAGCCGGAAAATAAACGAGAATCTACTGTGTGGGTGGTTCACGATGAGGAAAAACCAATAAAATGATCTGTTCTTAAAGTGTGTCAAAGAAAATGGTCGCAACTTTTGTGTCAAAATCTGTTCATGTAGCAACAATTGCTTTAAAAGATAGAAGAACGGTTACTTTCGATTGGTATATAAACGTTTGTTTACCAGAAGTTATCGCGAACTTCGACAAAGCAATACAAATGGCAAATCATCCTACATCAAGTGCTCACGCAGCGCCCAAAAGACAATCGAGTTTTTGGAGCTTCACAACATCGAATTGTGAGACCATGCACCGTCTCGACCTAAATCCCAATGACTTCTTCAAGTTCCCAAAGATCAAGAATTTAATGCGTGGGCTGCGACTCCAGTCCCCAGAAGAAGCCATCGATGCCTTTGAAACAACGATTTTGCAGATTTCAACTGATAACTATTTTGAAAAGCAATAAATTACTTTAAGTCTATATATTTACGAATATATAATTTAGTTTTATCATTTACTTTTACTAAAAAAAAACTTTTTATACGTCGGAACATACAACATTTGCAAGCTTAAGTTTATTGTAGGTGAACTCTATCAGGGTCCAAATCAGATTTTATTTGTATTAAGTGGTTCCCGATTTTATTTAGCATTGCTTAGGCTTAGAGGATAAAGTTCAGATGTCTTAAATTTCCTAAAGTTTTAAGAAAAACGCTTTATTTGCGTCTAGTACATGCGTAATTAGATTTTTACTTTAAATTACTTTACTTTTTAGTTTTTATTTATATCGTTTTTTATTGCAATCTACCTGTATAATATCCATAATACTAGAATTATAATAATTTTTATATATTTTTCATAGTTTGTACTTTATACTATGTACTTTTTAGTTTATATGGCAAGACTGACTTCCAAATTTCGATTGAAAACTGCCATTCGTACAGATGAGAGAGTTAGACTGATGAATGAGGTTATATCCGGTATACAAGTAATAAAGATGTATACATGGGAAAAACCATTTGCCAAACTAGTAGAAATAGCAAGAAGGTAAATATTTTGGCTACTCTATCTACCAGAAACTATAAACGTTAATCAAAATCTGGTAGCTGATTGTAACAAGCAAACTTAAATCAAAAAATTCATTCTAATTCACTTAGATTACTGATTTTAGACGAGAAATAAATGAAATTAGTCACATATCCACAATTCGAGCAATAATGATGTCCTGCACTATGACTCTCAGTAGACTAGCAATATTCTTGTGTGTGATTACTTATGTGTTGACTGGAAATACTTTCACAGCTTCGTACGCTTTTACTATCACCTCTTTTTACAGTTTCTTAAGACATTCCGTAACAATGATGTTTCCACAAGCAGTAACACAATTTGCTGAAACTAGAGTATCAGTTTCACGCATACAAAAGTTCTTAATGTACGAAGAATGTGATAAAGAGGGTAAAAAACACATATTTCAAAAGGTTTTAAACGGTGGAAATAGCGGCGATAGCAAAATTCATAATCCAGAACAAGTGGAGGTTGGTATACGTCTTCAAAATGCTTCAACGAAATGGATAAAATCATCCAATGATTATAGCTTAGAAGAAATTAATTTTGAAGCTTCTTCAAATCAGTTAGTTGCGATAGTAGGTCCTGTTGGGGGAGGAAAAACAACACTTCTGCATATGATTTTAAAAGAATTAGAGCCGTTACAAGGTTCCATTGAGGTAACAGGATCCATTTCTTATGCATCTCAAGAACCTTGGGTATTTGGTAGTAGTATACGACAAAATATACTTTTTGGACAAGAATTTAGTGAAAAAAAGTACGAAGATGTTATCAAAGCATGTGCTTTGGAAAGAGATTTTGCTTTATTTCCGCATGGAGATCGAACGTTAGTTGGAGAAAGAGGAGCCAATTTAAGTGGAGGCCAAAGAGCTAGAATTAATCTAGCAAGAGCAGTTTACAAAGATTCAGATATCTACCTTTTAGATGATCCTTTATCTGCTGTTGATACACACGTAGGGAAGCAGCTTTATAGAAACTGTATATCAGGTTATCTAAGGGATAAATGTGTTATCCTTGTTACTCATCAGCTTCAATATTTACGTAGCGCTAATTATATTTATCTGGTATCAGATGGAAAGGTGGCAGCCTCAGGTACTTATCAAAACTTAAAAAATTCTACTAATGCTTTTACACAACTATTAGAAACATATAAAGACGAAGAAAAGAAAGAGTTGACTAGAAAAATGTCTAGAACAGATTCCATACAATCTTCGATGGAATTAATGGCTGAAGAGGAATTTGTAGAACTTCAAAAAGAGGAACGTGCTAGCGGAAAAGTTTCCAAAAGAGTTTATCTTAATTATTTACGTGCAGGTGGACATTGGTCGAAAACCTTGGCGCTGTTTTCGGTTTTCGTGTGCACACAAATATTTGGCAGCGTTACAGATTTATTTATAAGCATTTGGTAAGTATATTAAACTAAGGCTTTAACAAACATTTTAATAACTTGCTATTTCCTGTAGTTTCACGTATATACTAATTTTTTACAAAAGTTTTTCACTTTACTCATTGAGGTTAAGTTTCAAATTTTTCTTTAAATGTTACTCTTACGAAGATCCTTTAAAGATAAGATAAGATATAAGTATGTAGATTTACCGATAATTAATTTTTTAGGGTCAATGTAGAACAACTTAGAATTGATAAATCAGCTCCCTCTGGTTCGACTCGAGAAACCTATTGGAACAATATACTCACTGAAAAAATCAGTTTAGTTATTTACACTTGTTTAGTATTTTTAACAGTTTCACTGGCCGTAACGAGATCAATATCATTCTTTAGATACTGCTTGGCAGCATCTAGTCGTTTACATAATGAAATGTTTGGAAAAATTGTTTTCTCACCAATGTTTTTCTTTAACACCAACCCATCTGGAAGAATACTCAATAGATTTTCTAAAGATATAGGTTCATTGGATGAAACTTTGCCACTGTGTATCGTTGATACTGTAGGGGTAAGTGACAATTAATTTGTTGGTAAAGTATTCTTATATTCATTATGTGCTAGGTCAGGTCTATGGGGGGGGGGGTTATCGAGGATATCCCACCCGAATTGTATGAGCAGATGGTCTGACGAGAGACGTGAGTTGTCATGGAGAAGGATGACTCACTAAGTAAGCATACCGCGTCTGTTGTTCTGTATGGCCCGACTTAGCGTATTGCAGTAACTATCAGGGTTGTCCCATTTTCCATAATTCGATGAGCAACGGTTCCTTGCGATCCCAGAAAACGGTCGCCATAACCTTACCGGCAGACTTGCACGTCTTGAATTTTTTGGGCTTAGGCAGTGATGGGTGGCGCTGCTGTTTTAATTTCTGCTTAGGTTCTGGATTGACAAATGAGTCCAATAATTTAGCTTTAACTTTTAAACGACGGAGAAATTTACGAGCACATGCAACACGCTACGATCAGTTGTTTTGTTACCCACCTCGCTTACATCTCGTGGTAGCCCAGTGTTTCTTGAACACTAACTGTCTGTTGACCTCTTTATTAAGGCAGCCGATAATATCGTCAACAGTTGCTCTTTGATCAACGATCATTCGATAAATTTTGTTAATAGAAATTATTTTTTTTTTGTTAGATTGGCTTAATAGTATGTGGTATAACAATGACGATTGGTTTAGTAAATCCATGGATTCTTCTTCCAACCTTTATTATGTTAACGATATTTTACTACATTCGAAAAGTATTTCTAGTATCCAGCAGAAGCATCAAACGTGTGGAAGCTGTAAGTAAGTAAATTAGGATGATAGAAGTATTGAAATATATTTTGTATCTAAATTCTAATGATATATTTTTTTATTTCAGCCAGAAGTCCCATTTACACTCATCTGGCTGCTTCTTTACAAGGTTTAACAACTATTAGAGCATTTAAAGCTGAAGAGATTTTAATAAAGGAATTTGATCACTTTCAAGATGAATACACATCTGCGTATTATATGTTTTTGACAGCTAACAGAGGTTTTGGATTCTGGTTGGATCTGCATTGTGTTGTATTTATAGCTTGCGTTATTGTCAGTATTTTATTTATTGAAGGAGGTATTTAAAAAATATTGTATTTATTTTTTACCTTTAAGTTTTCTGAATGTCACATTGTCAAGAAAGCTTATACTTTAGAATAGTGTGAGCAAAGATAGAAAGAGAATTTAGGACCAATCTACTCGTATTTCATTGGCGGCTTTCGATAACGCCTAATAATTAATTTGACGAGAGGTCCCTTAATCATAACATTCTGGATTTCTCTTGTTCTGTATAGTGTGAGCGAGGTATATAGACATGTGTTATGTTCTAAGACAGAGTTCAAAGACATAATCTAAGTAACCACTCTACTCATATTTGATTGGTGGTTTTTGATAACGCCTGGTAATTCATTTGACGAGGTCTCCTTTAATAATACGATTATTTTTGTCCTGTTCTGTATTGTGTGAGTGAGATAAAAAACGCGTGTTATGTTAAATCTAATGATCCAATCTACTCGTATTTGATTGGAGGCTTTTGATAACGCCTAGTAATTCATTTGACAAGAGGTCCCCTAATTGTACACTTCTTTTTTTTTCTTTTTCTGTATAGTGTGAGCGAGGTATAGAGACGCGTGTTATGTTAAAAGACAGAGATAGAGAATCTCAGGAACCACTTTACTCGTATTTGATTGGCGCCTAGTAATTCATTTGACAAGAGGTCCCTTAATCATACGATTCTCTTTTCTTTTACTCTGTATAGTATGAGCAAAGTATAGAGACGCGTGTTATATTAAAAGACAGAGTTAGAGAATCTAAGGAACCATTCTACTCGTATTTGATTGGTGGCTTTTGATAACGCCTAGTAATTCATTTTACGGTAGGTCCCTTAATCATAAAATTTTTTTTTTTTTTTGGGATCGTCAAATCATGCTCAATGAGGTAAACCCCACGCATCATAAATAAACAAATTTCAATATATTCTGCTTATTATAGGTAGGTACTTTGATTTGTTGTTTTTAAACCGTTTTTTACTCCGAATTATTCTGTTGTCTTGAATATGTAATGTAAATAATTTAAATTGCTTCCCAATTTTAGAATCCTTTGGTGGAAACGTTGGTCTGTCTTTAACTCAGGCAGTGGCACTTTCTGGAATGTTCCAATGGGGCATGAGACAGTGGAGTGAACTAGAGAATCAAATGACATCTGTAGAAAGAGTACAAGAGTATGCCGATTTACCTACAGAACCGGACACATTTAAAAATGCACCTCCCGAGAATTGGCCCCATGAAGGAAACATCAAGTTCAAAAATATGTCTCTTAAATACTCAGATGAAAGTGAGTACGTTTTAAAAGAGATTAACTTGGATATTAAACCAAAAGAAAAAATTGGAATTGTTGGAAGAACAGGGGCTGGAAAATCTTCTATTATACAAGCTTTGTTTAGATTAGCCAATATTGATGGTAGTATAATTATAGACAATGTGGATACTAAAGATGTACAGTTGAAAGTATTAAGATCTAATCTGTCGATAATTCCTCAGGAGCCTGTATTATTTTCTGGCACACTAAGAAAGAATTTAGATCCATTCGATGAATATAGAGACGAAGTAAGTTTAAAATTGATTGTTAAAACAAAGGGTTATTGTACTTTTTTTTTCTCAATAAATTTTGTAGGGTGTTATCGTAAATTTTAACCACAATTGTCTGAAACAACAGTCTAAAATTTTGGCCAATTTTTTTTCTTGCGTTTTATTTGTGAAAGTAGCAGGTCAACGAAGGTGACGACAGCTTATTAAGATTTTTCATTTGCCATAACGAATATATTGGTTGCCTGCTACAGCCTATAAATTCCCTTAACGATAAAATTATAAATGTCAAACAAAAATGTATTTATTAATTTGGTACAAAACCTTTAATTAAATTAAAAAGTTGAAACAAAAATAATGGCTTCGTCACTTTTATTATTATGGAAATTCTATTTTTAATGTTTTGTTCATATTTTAGTAAATTAAACAATAACGAAGTAATATTTTTTTACTAGATTCTTTGGGAAGCGTTAGAAGAAGTTGAACTAAAGCACGTTGTAGAAGATTTACCAGGTGGTTTAGATAACAAAATGGCTGAAGGGGGATCTAACTTCAGTGTTGGACAAAGGCAGTTACTTTGCCTAGCTAGAGCTATAATCAGAAAAAATAAAATTTTGGTTCTCGATGAAGCTACTGCCAATGTAGATCCAATGACTGATATGATAATTCAAAATACAATTAGAGAAAAATTTGCCGATTGTACAGTATTGACTATAGCACATAGACTTCATACGATCATGGATGCAGATAAGGTACTGGTTATGGATGCTGGGCAAGCAGTGGAGTATGCTCATCCTCATTATCTTTTACAACAAAAAGGTGCCTTTTATGGTCTGGTCAAACAAACTGGTAGTTCTATGGCTACTAATTTACAAGCAATAGCGGAAGAAAGTTTCGCGAAGAAATTACCACACGATATAAGAAGTTAGCAAAAAATTTTAATTTATTTTTAATTGTAAGTTAAACGTGATAAATATTTTTATAAATAAATTATAAACCTACAACATAAATTATGGGTATTTATTTTAATAACAATAATATATTTTTTTATTGAAAAAATTACAACCGTAGTTGTATTCCAAATACCATGACTACTTTTAAGGATATCAATTAATATCATATTTATATAAGATTTCTTTTACCGATTTTTTAAAAGAAAACAACGTCTATGTAATAACTAGTATCTTAACCAAAGGCTATCATGGAAGCAGTACATCCAAAAGGTCATATGCAAAGCTACAATAGCCCTTGTTAGGTGTAGACAAGTGTGTGGCAAGGACTGAGTCCTGAACTCCAAAATGAACCTCTGGTTGTAAACACAGGTCAACGTTAACCTATGGTTCGGTGGTGTCGTAGAACACAACAGTCTGGGGTGATTAGGCAACTGGGCAGCGATCAAAGGTAGGCATGCCTGAATGTCACAGGGGTTATAGGAATCGCCCCCGGACGCATTAGTGGTTCTCCTTAACTTACCACCATTGCATATCTATAAACAGGGCGAGGCTATGGCAACTGCTCCCAGGCTTCTACAAGGCCAGGCTCCAATAATCTTATTGAGGGAAAAAGGCAAGCAGGGCTTTATGATAGGGTGAGTAAGCCTCAGGTCAAGATAGTCCTAGGTATAACTCTGCGAGAAACTTTCGAGTACAATTTCTGAAAAGAGATTCATGGAAAATGGCCACCGAATTCAAGGTGTACCGATGGCTAAAAGACTGAGAAACGCACAGGATCGGGTATATGTAGTAGAAGACACAGGATACAAGTCTAGGTGCGTACGCTACAGTGGTTTAGGCTTACAACACTGTGCAACGGAGATCACAGTCAATGTATAACGAGTATAACCATATTTATATATACTCAGACAGCCAAACAGCTCTAAAGGCAATAGTCTCGGCACAAATAAGCTCCCAGATGGGGTGGGATTGCGTTAGGGCCCTGATACATGCCGCAAATTGGAATTCTCTGTCACTGGCATGAGTTCCAGGGCACTCAGGGTTTCGGGGAAATGAGAAGACTGATAAATTGGCCCGGAACCATTCTGCGGGTTTGCTAACACGTTCAGAAAGGCAGCCATGTAGTAATGGAGGCTAGAGAAGGCCCAGAAGTGGTGGGAAAAATCACTGGACAAGCGATACTCCAAAGTGTTCCTAAAAGGACGAAATTAACTGCAGAGCTGTTATCACAGAGGAAAAACGGTGTCAGAATGATTGTCAGTTTCTGGAAAGGACATTGTCAGCTTAAAAAACACCTGAGTCAGCTGAACTTGGAAGATAAGCAAATCTGTCGATACTGCCAAGAGGAAGAGGAAACCGCGAATTTATGTCCTATGCGAATCTAAATGACTTGCAAGGACGCGGTATCTAGTATTGGGAGAGGAGAAACCGGCTGCTCCATGCTCGTTTATTTTCGTATATCGATAATTAAGATAACTTTAAATCGTAAAATAGTCTGAACAAAATATTGTTTGTGTTCTACTCAATACGATTTAAAAAATTTTGTACACGTTACGGCCACACGAATTAGATTAAGCAAATAATGCTGGGATGTCAATGTTTATACTTTTTTGTTATAAATATTGTCAAATTTTAAAGTAATCTAATATAATTAATATTATTTAAAGATTCATATCTGAATCCAAATTAATTTCTGGCATTAAACGATGTTAAGTAATACCTACAACATTGCAATGTTTATAAATATTTTTGTAGAAATTATATAAGATTTAATGCTTGTTGTCAAAAAGTTTTAAATTTTGATATTTTTGTTTTAATTTTTTTATAAATTTTAAATCCTCACTATCTCGAATTTTTTATATGTTGGACACTAAAAAATCTATATTTTTAAATATACAGGATGTCCATAATCTCTCTTGTGAAATGTTAGCACAGCGGTTCTTAAATTGAAAAACAAAATTGTTAAAACTGATTTATGAAACTCTTATTGTCAAATATTGAACTACGAACTTATTCTAAGCCTAACAATTTTTAAATATTCTTAGAATGCAAGGACTAATGGCTGACATGTGCTTGCTTTGTGGCACACAAACTCTGTAAGTTGGGTTCCACATTGGAAATGGCGACTCTGAATTCTTTTTCTAGTTGAAACTTATGTCGATATTTAGATTTTACCAAATCAACAGCAGAAAATCCTGTTTCACAAACATAGAGAAGTCATTTGAAAGTCCGATCGAGAAATTTGTAAGTGAAGCTTGGCCATATTTTTGGGGTTTTAGACTTATAGGTACTCTCGTAAATCAGTCTAAGTACAAGGTTCTTCCTGGTTTAGTTTTCGGTTGCCTCCAATTAGAAATTTATCCATATTTACAGCGTAGAAAATATTCAGCGTTAGAGCACTAAACTTGAAAATTTATTGTTTAATTTTAACTTATTGTAATATTGTAACAACTGTCTTAAAACAAAAGGCTACACCTGTAGACGCGGTTTGCTATTTATAGCAGCGCATCTTGCGTCAAGACAATTCGATCGCGTTCTACATCTTTTGTGAAACATCACCATCCACCGCGCCAAGCACCAGCTGGATATACAGTGTTACAGTGTTGCCTAGTCTTATTTTTATTCCCCGGGTTAACTATTTAATTCACGCAACACAATGCGGTGCACAAAATTGTTTGGTAATAAAATGGCGAGGCGTTAAGTATACGAGAATATAGTATATTGAGAACCGATGTGCTTTACGCTATCTCAATTTTACCTATGACCTTAATACAAAAATAAATACTTTCTAAGAAAGGGCTCTTGATTTAAAGATGGTATTGTTAAGTCAGTTATCTTGAAGTATTTCTAAAACACTTGAAAATGATAGCATGGTTAAGCAATTTATATTAGATAGGCTACTGTAAATATAATTAACTTTATTGCTTTCATGAACGAACTAGAGCTATCGAGACTTCAAGTATTTTTCTGGTTGCGATTTTTAAAACATTAATATTTTAAGCAAAAAAAAAAATATTTGGATAAAATTTCTCTCAAACAAAAGAAGAGGAATTCGTGACAGTAGCACAGAAGAAAAGATTAATCAAGACAGTATTGGAATTAGGAAACACTAAAAAGACACTAAGTAAAAATAAATAAAATAAACAGATTATCAAGAAAATTCCACACCTATAATTTTGAACCAATCAAAAAACGTTATTTTGACAGATCACCATGGCATCGGTGGTATTTTAGCGGAATTTTTTTTTTTCGTGGGGAACCCAACCGCGAATTATATTAGAAATTTTTTGACTTTTACAATAACAGACCATTTTTGACAGACTGGTTTTATTTGTTCACATAATATTTAGTTTTGATACATTTTAATTACCAAGCTAAGATGTTTTCTATATTCTTCGGACACCTCCTCTCTTCCTAATGGCGAAATTGCAAAAAAAAAACAATTTTCTACCGCTTGTAGTTATTCAAAACTTATGTAAAATTGAAGAATATACTATTTTCTATCTTAAAATGGTATTCCCATGCAACTACAATGAGTAGAAATTACTAATTTGAAGGCCTAAATAATTGCTGACAAAGCTATGACGTGCTATGAATCTGTTCATGCAGCTTCCCGATAAACCTCTAAAATTATAATTTTCTACCACTTGTAGTAAGCTCAAGTAACTATAAAATAAAAGAATATTATATATTTTTTTCCCTAAATGGCACTTTTGAGCTACTACAATCAGTAGTAATCAACAGTTTATAGGCTATAAGAGTCCATTGGTGTGAAGACAAACTGAATATTAATATGTAATCTGTTTCTGTAGGTATGTATCTGTAAAACTAATATTTTTTCCATTTTCTACCACTTGTAGAAGCCCAAAGTAAATAAAAAAATCAAATAATGTAATATATTTCATTATAAAACTGCATTACCGTGTAACTACAATGAGTAGAAAACAATATCTTAAAGGGCAGGCTGAGAAGCCACTACATGGCCATTACATTCAGTGTGGAATTTTCTTACCGAATACCACGCGAAGTCAAATTAATATCCTGAAATTATTTCTCGCTCATGAATATTTTTACAAAATTTTCAAAATATTCATGAGCTCGAAAAAATTTCCCGAAATAATTTGACCTCTAGTGGTATTACTAGTGAAAATTGTATAATAAATTAAACTTAAAGAAAATTTATCTTATTTAAGATAATATCTTTTCTGCGCAATAGTTTTGTTAATAGTGATAGGAATTTATTTTATAATTTAATTGGCGTTTTCACTTTAAAATATTCAGAATGTAATTAACATACATCAATGACAAAATTATATACATTATTCAAATAAAGCAAATAAAGATTACATAATCTTAACAATAAATTAAATTTCTTACCTAAACACTATTTTTTATGTACTTGGTAAAAATAAATACAATTGGTATTTTACATTTGATTATATAAGGTAGGTGGGGCAAATAAGGCCTATCTAATGGAGATTGTATTTAAAATAAAAACTAGTTATCCGAATCAACAAACTTTAATATTAATTTAACATATAGATGAACTACCTTAAAATATATAAAATATTGTTTACATCTTTTAATGTAAACAAACATAAAATTATACATTTTAAAAAACCTTGTCAATAGGTCTTATCATACTATGGTAGGATAATAAGGCCTAATATTTTAACACTCATAAATAATCAAAATGAGCGTCTAATCTTTGGTAATTAATGTCAAAACTAATTATATTTGCATTAATTATGCCCACTCTTTAAAATTATAATATAGTTCTTTATTTAACAGAGATCAGGGCACTCAAAATGATCTAAGTTATCCTCTGTCAAAGGCACACACTACTCCTCACAAATGAATCCCACCACACTAGCCAAAAGAAACGAGTGACAAGTCGCAGAAAGTTTGAAGAGCCACATAAGAGTGTTTGGTACCTACGAGTGTTTCCTTGGCCGAAATCGAACATTTTTCAGTTGTATTTTTGATACTCAGGCCTTATTACCCGACAGGCCTTATAACCCATATCTACCTTACGTATAATACAATGGTCATGTAACACTAGTTTAACAACCTAAGTAAACATAGTAAAGAATATTTTTTTACAAACTCATTACGAATTAAAAACGTAATAATTTAATACTTAGGTTTAAAATTCTTTCGGTTCAACATTGTGCCATGTTCACAGATTCTGTTGTAAAAAAGGTGGTAAGAAATTATAAAAGTACTTAAATAATAAACACAACAAACACCAATCTTCAAAAGATTTAGAAATTAGTCAAACAAGAAATGACATTAAAAAGAAATAAAAAAATATCACATACGAGATGACTCGAAACTGTGATCTCTATTAACACATGAGAAGGTTGCAAACTAATGCTCGAAAAGTCATCGCTTAAATGCTTTGATCGACTGTGTACCGTACGAGATCAAGTAGCCGTAATTAACACAAACCAAGCATGAACGTTCTCACTTATCTGTCTACGGCAGTTGAAATTAATAGTTTTCTTATCCCTGTGCTCATACGCGCTGGGTATTAAAAGACATTCTCAAATCACAAGCTACCATGACACGAACGTCAAAGAGCACAATCCTCACGAATTCTTCAGAAGGACTCCTTATCGAGACTTGTGGTGATTTCACTTCCACATAACACCAGACCTTCTACGAAGACTTCTAGCATCATTAATCCAGACCGAACTTAACAACGACCGACGTGGACCTGACTTAACCATACCCAAAAGATCCACGACCTCTTTACGGCGAATAGACGCAATATTCGTGATTATTTTTATACATTTTATAATTTGTAAATAATTATTTAATTTTAGTTGATTATTTTAATTAAACCATTCAACAAATCAGCTAAATCAGTATTCGCCCACAGAAGTGTTAGTGGTTGGTCTGCGTTTTTGATCTTATTTTGTGTCAACTTATGTCGTATCGGACATTTAGACCGAAAGTGGAAATATGTGACAACTATAAACGTAACATTTTACAGCAATCAGTTCCCTACATTTTTGATTTTAGTCTACGCAATTCCTCCTAGGGCATGTATGGCCGAATGGAATGGTTAAAGCCTGGCAGATTCAAGTAAATTTTTTTCAAATTCCTCTTTAATGTCATTTCTTGTTTGTCTAATTTCTAAATATCAAAAATCCGATATATTTCTTATAATAATATATTTACTAAAAATCTTAAAATGATTGTATCGAAATATTTTTTAAATACAAATTAATAAACAAAATAATAAGTAATTAAGTAGGTACTCGAATATGATATGCTTGAGAGATACCTATATTTTTTATTTTTAATAATGACAACAAAATTAAAACTTTTTCTTCATACCTCGGTCGAAAGTACGTTCTTTCGTCCCTAATTGCAGGGAAGAAAGTTTAACATTTACTCCCTGTTTACGGCGGGACGAAAGTTGAATTTTCGGCCCTGCGCGTCATGATGTTTTGTCGTCTTTAACATTTACTCCCTGTTTACGGCGGGAGGAAAAATTTCTCATGCGTAGTTACACTTGTAACTAGGGACCGTTTATTCTCGTGTCATTTCTATTTCTATTTATAACCTTAAAAATATTCATCAATGACAAAACTTGACTCTTCGAATGTATTTGATGCCTGTCCCACGACCAGCTGCACTCGCTTCGCTCGTTCCGCAAGTACTTTCGACCGAGGTATGAAGAAAAATAGTATACACTACACGGGCCAAAAGTTGAAATCCCGGTCCTGCGCGTCATGTTGCACTCGGCTTTTCGCCTCGGGCATCATGACTCGCAGGGCCGAAAATTCAACTTTCGTCCCTTGTAGCGTAATATACTATTTTATCACTTTTAAAAATATGTTTTACCTATTCATTTATGACATGTTAAATTGATTTTTATCGACATTTTTAACGCATTATATTAATATTTCATTATTGAAAAGTGTTAAAAATGATTAGGTACCTAAATCTTCAGAACCTTGAAAGAAATCAATATTACAGCGTAAACAAATGGAGAATCGAAATCATTTATATATTATGTTATTAAACATATAGACCAGAAAGATTATATATCTACAAAGGTTATTGATTTC